>VZRU01004785.1:1076-31979 GCA_013398155.1 Pedionomus torquatus
ATATTATATAATATATATAATGGATTATATAATATATATAATAGATTATATCACAGTATAATACATAATTATTAAGTATCAAATAAGGAAATGCTGACACATAAATATTGTGTCTAGTGAGTAGCTGGATCAATAGGCAGAGAAAATCCACTCATTTCCCCATGCTGTCCGTACCGTGAATGGTATGGGATTATAGTACTCAACTACTTTAGGGTCAGAGTCCATGTCTACTTCTTATTAGTGAGTTGCAGAGCATTTTTACATGACCTGAAGAGTCCAGTCAGGGTCCTTAGGCCCTAGGTTGTTTCCCTGAGCTTTTTCTACAAAAAGTGGAGAACTCATTGTATCATTGCAGATATTTTCTTCCGCTTTACCTTTTCCATTTCTCCTTCATCATTCTATCTTCCCTTATGCCAGAGAATTCTTTCTATAAATGCTGGCATTTTATTCCTCTAACAGCATCAAAAGGTACATCTCATTGCTAACCTGAAGTGTTAGTGCTGTACCGGAAAGTACTGAGACATCTGTCGCCTTCAATATTGGAGTGGATGGACAAGGAGATGCAGTGGATCAGACACCATTGCCTTGGTCTAAGATTTCAGGAGATACTGAATTCTTCTTTTACACACTTAAAGGAGCTATTTACTTCTGCACATTCCCAGTAACCCTGTTGTTTTATGGCCCTTGTCCTCTTCTTGGTTTAGAGTCAGCAAAGTCAGCAAAAGCAAAGTGAACACTGGTGCCTTCAAAGCCTTTTCTAGGGGTGTTCTGACAAAAGCTGATCCAAGATTCCTGAAGTTTTTCCCATCAGAGATACAAAAGTTCTGTCCATAAGACTTTAATGGAGTTGTCAAGTAACATAAGAATGCACCCAGGTTCATTGGACATCTCTATGTGCATGAAACCAAAGCAAAGCTACTAAAATTCTCTTGACAGACTTTAAAAAGAAAACGGCAAAACCTAGAGAGATTAACAGTGTATGATGGGAAAGGATTATGATGAAACATGTTCCAGTAAATCTTCTCCTGAGACTGGCTGGAGGTAGCAAGAGTCTGGTATATATAACAGAATGTGTCTTTCCTGGAGATAACTCACAGCCAAGATGCACAAAATATCAATAACTAAGCATGATAGAGTGATTAAGAGTCCATTGAGTAATCTTAACCAAAATGCTGCAACTGAAATAATTTACACATTCTTTCTCAATTTTTTCCTATTTTTTATAGCACCTCCTTTATAAAAGATTTGTTGTTCTTTTAGCCCAGTTTCTTAATTTTCACATTTTAGTATACATTACAGAGAATTTTATCTCCATTTCTTTCAATCTTGGAAGTTATAAAGAACAAAGACATCATAAGAATGGACATATTTGATTAGGCCAAATGTCCAGCTAGCCTAGCATTGTCTTTCCATCAGTGTCCATTAAATGGTGTCTATGGAAGAGTAAGAACTAAGGAATTGCACATTACCACCTAAATCTCTTCTAAACTACAACTGTTTGCAGCAGAAGTAATTCCTGCAATAGCTCTTCACAAACAGGAGTTCACAAACAAAACATCCTAACAGCAGGGGTTCTACAGGACTGATACTAGGTGTGTAATTTAATATTATTTTTACCCTCTTACCAGCTTTTCACATTACAAAACTATCATGTTAGCAGAAAACATTAGTAAGATGGATGTCATAAAGAAGTGAAGAAGTTCATAATGAACATTTCAAATTTTTCTTTCTATAAATGTCAGCTATAATTCAGGAATTTATAACTCAGATAACTATGACACTATACAATATAAATCAGTAACTAGAATTCCTTTCTAAATTTTTTTTAGATAAAGAAACTCAGATGCAGATTTCTTTTCTTGAAAATCTTTATAACATTCCCCTCTCTAAGAAGAATAAAGGAAGGAGGAAAACTTACACATATCACCAGAGATTTGTAAGAAACTCACAGAACTAAATCATTACAAAACAGAAATCCAATGGGTTAAAAGTTTCCTGTGATGGGCTATACCAGTCTGTTTCAACTGAACGTATGAGGTTAAATATTAAAGTTATTGACATGCACAAGCATAGAGCAATTGATACTAATTGCTCAAGCACTGATCTTAATTTGTTCTTGGAATGATAATGAAGGAAACATGGTATGTTAAATACTGTGAGTGACATCTCTGAAATTATGTTTCTGTCAAAAGATTTACAAAGAAGTAGACATATGCTCTGGTTCATCCTGAACAAGGATTAGTGCTGAATGCTTTTCAGATTTGATTACAAAGTCAGTGAGTACAGCAAATGCAGTAGATATTGTGTTGGTTTAGAACTCCCACACAGAGATTACAAGAACAAACTCCTGTTTTCAGGCTGAATTCCTGTTTTCAGCCTAACCCATTCTCACACAATTAGCTTTTATAATCTTGGGCAAAGAGACTATTTGCACATATTTTCTTGTAAGATAGGCATATCTTAAGTAACCACTTAACGTTTCCATAGCCCGCTCTTAAAATCCAAAAGGTAAAATATTAAATTAAAGGGTAGTGTTTTAAATTGGGAGAACAGTTCAGTTACAGTCAAAAGGCACTGATTGTTGCTGTGTCTGCTTTTACAGTTTCATTTCTTCCTAATTTTGGAATACAAGTAATTTGCTTTTTAATAATTTACTAATATATTTATTAGTAGATAGAACTACTTATTGAAATATGCCAAAATAACACATGAATAGAAACAAGAGTAAAAACTTAAGAATACAAGAGTACTACACATAAAATATTTTAGTCTAATGTATCCTGGAGGAAAGTATTCACAGAACGTGCTTACAAAGCAACAATTGAAAAAGATTAGGATAACTCCTAGCAAACTAGACATAAATTTGAATGCATTAAGGTGGCAAAATAGTTCCTTCAGAGACCTGCATAATTAGGCACACTGTTCTGAGATGATTCTACTGCCTTACAGACCACTGGCTTTTTCTCAAAGCAGCCCATAAAATGTACATAGCGTAAAAACAAAGGGTCACATAAAAAGGAATTTTGATGTGTAAAGCTGATATAAACATTTCCTACCTAGTATCCTAAGCACTCCACATGTTATCTTCAGAGGTATTCCAAAGATCCTCATTCTCAGCCATACAACATACCCTATGCTATCTATCCCAGAAGAGTACATTTTTACAGTGTTTCTAAGTCCTTCCTAGGTCTCACCTACCTCACAGGCACCATAAATGCATCAAAACCCAATAAAGCTATGGGGGGATTTCTGCCCTGTTCTCACCCCTATCTGTCATCAGTTCTTAATCCACCTAAGGGACCACTCCTCCCCTTGCCCTTCAGCAATGAATTCACTGCTTCTGTGTGCTGTAGTACGTTGTCATAGCTCCTGAGAGCTCTTAAACAGTAGAGAAGCTGTCTCCAGCAGCAGTGAGGGGCTGGATAATTTATCACAAGGGTGGATTAGGCATAGCACTGCGCAAGTTTTTTCAAGAACACATCTAAATAACAGAAGTCACTAGCCTCAGACAAGATAAAGGGAGTATGTCACAGGTGCTTTTATCAGGACCACATCTCGCTCCAGGTATCAGATAGCATAGATCCCTCTTTTCTATATAAGAAATGGCTTTCATAGCCCTCTGAAAGGAGTAGATTATTAGTTCTGGGCATATAATTTCCGAGTTCCTGTCTTGATCATCTCAGGTCACAGGAAACCTTCTGTTTTGCCTTCTAGAGATCTGACACACAACTATTTGTGCATCAACTACTTGTCAATCTGACCTCACACCTGTCGTTTTGCAAGGCCATATTACATTATCTTATCTACCTATGGGAAACTGCCACCTGTTACATACCTGTATTCATTGCAGAATTCTGGTAAAGAAGCATGTCCAACTTCACTGTGACCATCACTGGGGCCATACCACAGACAGTATGACCCCAGTGGATCCTAGCAGATCACTAATGGCAGGCATTTTCTTGCTGCAGAGAAGGCCAGTAGACCTAGAAAGGTGTTCTAAGACCTTACCTGAATATTTGACAGCTCTTGGTACAAATGGACACCTTATTTCAGCCTACAAATTCCACTTCTATGACATGAAAACATCAAACTGCATTCTCAACAATGACAGTTACATCCACTGTCATGTTGCACACAGTTCTGTCTTGATGTTCAAGGTAGTAAAGGAACTGCCCTCATCTTTGTCTCAATGACTTTCACATATGGCATTAAGTGGTTCATTATCTAAAGGAAATGTCTGTGATCTCAAGTAGAGGTCAAAAATGAGAATATAATCAGAATCACTATGCACATAACAAAATCTGAACAAAGATATACAGAAAGTCATTCCAGCCTGTTTGCAGGAAAACCCTAAATACAACATCAATCTCCAGGCTGATCAAATTATAATATAATTTGTCTTTATATAAGCAAAGATTCTAACAAGTACAATGATTATGAACCTTTCTGCTTGACTTAGAGATATCCAATTCCTTCTTTTTCCTCTTTCTCTCTCTCACCTTTCCATCCTGAAGAAATTTTCTCATTTTCTTTATTGTCTCCAGCCTTTTTGTGAAGACCAGACTTTCATTCTGTTGTTATGACAACAGCAAAAGCCTAGCTATACTTACTATACCATACCACATTTTTCTATACCTGAAAACACTGAAAACATTTTCATATATAAAAATGTGTTCATCCCCTCTCAGCCTCTTGGCTGTCTATCATGTAGCAATGAGTGGAAAATATTCTTTACATGGAGTATCAATAGCCCCCTTTTTCCTCATCAAAAAAACCATTTCCCATTGTATACACTCAAGATTTCTCCTAACATTTACACTGCACAACACAGCTTTGTTAGAATGCTTGACTCTCTAGCTGTACTGCATCTGGTTGGAATGAAGTTGACTTTCATCCTACAGCCAGTATGGTGCTCTGCTTTGCATCTGTTGGTAACATACTAGTGTTCTGGCCACTGCTGAGCAGTGCTTGCACAGTCTCTGCCTCTGCCTACATTTCCACAAAAGTAGGCTGGCGGTGAGGAATATAATGGAGGGGTACAGTTAGGACAGCTGACCTGAATCAAAGAAAGGGATATTCCATAACACATTGGATCATGCTTATCAATAAAACATGAGGAAAGGAGCTGGAAGAGGGAACAATGGTGGTTATGATGTTTGCAAGTAACCACTACCTGTGCTGAGGACCTGCTTTCCAGGAAGTGGCTAGACATCTGCCTGCAGACAGGAAATAATCAATAAACTTCTTATGTACTTTTCTTGCACAGACAGCTTCCCTTCACTTCTTGAACTGTCCTTATGTCAACCCACAATATTTCACACTTTTGTCTTCTGATTCTCTCCTCAATCACACTGTGGCAGGAGATTCAGTGAGTAACTGCGTGGGTGCTTAGTTGCTAGCCAGGGTCAGCCCATAACATTACCATGTTCATATACCCATGGAGACATATGCAAAAATACTTATCACTCTCCCTTGCTCTATATTCATCCATACTTAACTTTCTTCTGGTTTTCTTCCATGATGTTTTGAGAAAACCCTGCAGGTCAGCTCAGTATCTATAGTAACACAGAGACAGTGGTACTCTCCACATTCCTACTGAAAAGAAAAAAGTAACACAGTTGCTATCCATGCTTTCATCAGCCTCTTCTATAATGACGCCTCACTGCTTGACCTTATAGCTTTGGATCAGGTAAGGATACCTAGAACTTGCACTTTGCTGTGAGAATATGATAAGAAGAAGGACTTCCCACAGAGGAAACATTTAAAAAAATAAAGCTCTGTGACAAGAGTGAAATATTTAATTGCTACCTAGTTATGATTTTCCTTTTGAAAAATACAGCAAACTTTGTTGGTTTCGCAAAAGGCTAGTAAATAGAAATAAAATCTTAAAACTGCAGCCATAATAATTCTACATAGGACCATCACAGTGTACACAAACTTAGGCACCAAAAGGTAACCTTGCAAAATGTACCAAAAGCTAGTCAAGGAAGCTGGCTTTAGAAACTACAGAGTCTGTCTTCTTGTCACAGAAAGACCATGAGGTTAGGACAGGTTAGAGAAGGGACTGTACCAACCCTATTATTAAATTGCTTTGTTGGGCAGAAGATGAGGAATCTGCTACAAGTCTATACAGTTCAGGATCCATTATAGTATTTCATTTATATCTAGATATATGGGTCACCTGAACTTCAGTAGAAATATACCAGATCACTTCTAAATCCCCACACTGGGGATTGGATCAGATCGGATCCGATCCTATCCTATCCTATCCTATCCTATCCTATCCTATCCTATCCTATCCTATCCTATCCTATCCTAATCAGCATATTCACTTTGCCTTATGTTACAAGGCAATCATTCTTTTCCACTTTCTACAGCGTCTAGTACTGCATATTAATAAACATAAGAATTTAACTCAACCACCAGGCCACTTCAGAATAAACAATTTATGTGCCATTACAAATGTGACTGTTTTACTCTATGTAAGCAAGGAAAAAGGAGATACTATTTAGCACTCAAAGTCATTAGGATCAATAATACAAAATTATTAAAATAAAATGAAAGCTGAATATCATGGGGATAAATTTGACATAACCATATAAATCAGAATGTGTAAGTGAAGAGCTGGTGAATTCCAATAATTTAAAATCAACAAAAATAAGTACATAGAGATGTAACCTAGAGGACAATCCTATTTAAGTAGAAGGAAATAGACAAATAGGTAATTCTGAATTCATATGCTGAATTCTCCAGCAATCTAGCAAAATAAATGGCCTATCTATTTCATGGCATTATGAATACTATTGGGGCTCAGAGTTAGAACTGGAAATTTCCCGGTAAAGCATTAAAAGAATCTGCAAAAAACTACCACAATCCATTAAAAAAAAAAAAAAGGAAGCTGGAGAACATTTATCCAAACAGTAATAAAGGATTTTAGGTGGAGGTCATCAGAAAGAATTAATTTAAGTGTCAGGCCAGAATATGTTTCCAACAATGAACAAATGAACAGGCTGGTCACATACTTTGTGACATACAAAAAGCTGTGCAAGATATTTTACATAAACTTCTTCAAAGTATTGTGATTGAGTTAAAATTGGATTTCTGTTCAGACTGATTATCTAATATGATAGAAAAATACACAGTTCAGGAACAAATTTAGATTTCTGTGGAAAATTAAACTGTAATGTGGGGCTATCCACTGATGCATTAAATATAGCTATATAATTGTATCTGCAGATGACAAAGTTGATACGACTGAACTTCAACCAGTTTCCAGCAAGGACTTACAACAAACATGTACACAAAGTACAGATACTTCCTTTGAAATATTTGGAGGGGATAATCAATTTCCACAGCATGCTTTTCATAAACAATCACTGTACTTGAAATTTCTGAAGTAACTCAAGTATGAAAGTCACTCCTATGGAATCAAAAAGTTAATCAGAGTTCTCTATATGGTCATTTCCACAAAGAAAGTGCAACTGAAAAACTATAAGCAATTTCAGTAGTCATCATTTAAAAACTCAGAACATTTTCACAAATTTGGAAGGGAAGGGTTACCTTTACTGATCTTTCCTCTGTATTTCTAAGTAACTGGTTAATATATATGTGTATGTATCTTTCTCTCTTCAGATAGTGATATTTGTGTACAGCTGAGAGTGTGTGCCAGACTGGTACAGGCAGCCAGTGTTAGGTTAGAGAGAGCTACAGCTGATTCTAATTTTTGTGTGTCTTCTGCATGTGTAAAAAATATTCACTGCAAGAGATGAGGAGAAATTCTGAATAAGTTTATTTTACTTTCACAGTATTATATTCCATGGCTGTCTGCTGGGACTCTGTTATTACGATTGACCAAGAAATGGAAAAGAAGGAATGGCATTTAGGTAATCTTACATAAGTAAGAGGAAAAAAACAGAACAATAAAAAAATTTAAATACCATGATTTCTGCAAACAGCGTGAATGTTATAAAATTTAGGAAGGAAGGAAAGGCAAACTTTATTCTCAAATTCAATATAAAATGGAATATAAAAGCAGATATTCAGGAAAACAAAAATCTTCTACATGAGTGTGAGCACAGAAAGTTACAGTAATATATTGAACTTCTATGCCAAAATCATACTAAGATTATGTGCAGTAATGTTACAAATCCTCACACAATTTCTCTGAGAGACACAGTATTTATTATCCCCTGCTTCCTTTTTGATTCCCTAAACAGTATTTTAAGTACAAAACCATCCAGGTATTCAAAGTCTGTATAATGGTTTTGTTACTAATTTTTTAAATTAAATTGGAGGATGAGGGGAGATTATGTGAAATTTGGGGATATGGTTAATGGTATGGAAATATATTCCTAATACATGTATTTTCAAGAAGAGAATTTAATTTAAAGAGTGATATTTAGGTAAATAAAGGTATTTCATGTTTTGTACTTTAGTGAGCTATTTAATCCGATAGTTTTTTATCCATGTTATTGGATTTGACACTAAAATGCTTCACATTTTGCTCAACATGGTAAATGTACTTTCCAAAATAGATTTCAAGATACATATATTGGAATTCATGTATATCAAGGAATATAATGTAAGTACAAATGAACAAGATGGCAACAGAAAATTTCTTGTTAAGCATTCAAGCATGCCCAGCAAGAACTAAATAATGGTCTGCAGAAACAGGGTAAATCCTAGCTGAATGATATAGTACAGCTATTCCAAAATGTTGTCATTCTTTCCATTACCAAATATGACTTTATGCTAAAAGCTAAGTTCAGAGAAAGGGAAGTTGCCAGAGTTTAGCTTTTACAGGTAATGCTCAGATGACTTTTCTTTCCTATAGTCTTATCATGGAAAGTCTAAAGTTTTGTATCTAGTTTAATTTTCATTNCTTTCTGTTGTCGTTTTTTTTTTTTTTTTTTTTTTTTTTTTTTTTTAATGTTCATACTACTTATTCTTGAGGGAATAAGTGGCTGTTGTGTCTAATATTTAGCTCATTCTGATTTCTTAAAATGGATAAACAGTCAAATTTGTTTTCAGCCAAACAGATCAGGCCCCAGACAAGCTACGCCAGTCACTACTTCTGCCAGTTACAGGAAAACACAGAGAGAGCATGCTAAGCTAATATGTTCAACATAGGTGTACACTTCCTTCCCTGAAAAAAGGCTTTTCCAAACCTTCTAGAAAGAACATGTCCTAACTATTATACATTAATGTCTCAAAGGAGATGGGACTTTAAACACTCCTGTTGAAGCCAGATGAAATTTAAAATTTTTGAGTCAGAAAGAACCTGGATGAAAATAAGATTTGTAGTTTGCAGATATGTGGCTGGCTAGGCAACAAAATTTCTAGTCCTTTCTTTAAAGACTATAGGTGTGTATGATTTTGTGTTGGGTATGGGCTAGGGGTGTTATTTAAAAAAATAATATATAGTACCAAGATGTGGGATCAGAACTTGCATCTAACTACCTTTTCTCAGGTAAATGGAAAATGCAGGTTTATGAAGCTAAAGAATTATAAGCCTTTTTATATTATGGTTGGCATTTCATCTTCAGCAGAAAACACAAAAAATAATCAAATTTAGGGAGTATACTCTGGTTATTAAGATGTTCTGTTGGAAGGTAAAAGGGAAGTGTGAACTTTAAATCATTAAATAAAATGTACAGGACCGGGGGGATGGAATCTCTTTTAGCATCTGTTTTCTGAAAGAGAGAACTGACATCAGTTTTCTGGGGTAAAGAAGAAAGTATGGACACATAACTTTCATCACAAAGCTTCAGTTCAAGAGTCTTCATGAGATAGAGAAACAGGATTTATAATGCATGTATTTTATAAGTGGTGTTTGTTTCTTTATTTCTTCCTCCATTAGCCAGTTTAGCCAGCTTTTTGTTTCACATGGCTTTAAATGAATCCGTACACAATGTACAATGCAAGGAGAACATATTCTGTACCTCTTGACTTCCTTTGTACAGAAAGTCTATCCTGAGACTAAGAAGTTCAAAGCTCTTCCTGGAATGTCACATAGATGCTTATGGTCCAGATCTTAAAAGATATAACATAGGAAACTTTGAATGAATTCCCAGAACATTATGAACTGCCTAATACCAAGAAGAATTTTAAGAGGAATTTAGAATTAAAATTAGTACTTTTCAGGATCTGGGTCATATTAAAATGTTATAGTTTTCTTTCTTTTTTTTTTTTCCTTCTTAACGGTTTCCCCTTTCTTTAATGGTTTGTTTGTTTATTTATTTATTCATTTCAATTGAGAGAAAAGTAACTATTTTATCTTAAATTTAAGAGCAGTCACAAATACAGGATGGTTTGTTTCTTGTTTCTACTTCTGAAAGATACCAATTTCCTGAGGCAGCACTTTATATTGACAACTGTTCATAATCCATTTTTCCATAAGTATTTGATGGATTTTAAAAGCAGACTGAAACACAAATGTTTCATGATTTTAGAGCAAAATATGGTTGTATTAAGAAAAATTGCTACTACTGAGCAAATATCAGTCCAAGTTTGTGTTCTTTGAGGTCAAGTATCATCTTAAAAATTCTAATTTTTATCTTCAACTACATTATACGTACAAGAGATATAGATAAATATTTAAGTTTTGTGTCATTTTGGAAGAGTCAGATGAACGGGGTTTTTTTTTGTCCCTCACGATCTGTTGTAGGTTGCCCAAACATGAAACTACTTTACTCTCCTTGAAAGTCTTGAAGATTCTGGACACCCAGCTAATATCATATGACATGATTTCTTATTCTCTCATAAATACTGTGCAGTCCATGGAAGAAAATTCAATTTAATGGTTTATCTCTTTTCCTATTCTCTTTTACTCTGTATCTTATTCTATCTTGAAATTTTCAACTTCATCCTTCACTGAGCTCTTATTTTGCAGTGTTCAAAGTCTTTTTAGAAATCTGGTTAGCATCTCTTAATACACATATCTATTTCAATTTTCTCTTTCTTTTCTGATATCTCCTTTATCTGTTTTACTGTTTTTCATCACTCTTCTCAGATTTCTATTTCATCTCTCTCTGCAGTTTTAGAATCCTTTTTGTCTTTTTTTGCATTTTTCTCAAGGTCTGCAATGCACAAGTTTCCTGATAATTATATTTTAATTAATATATTATATAATAACTATATTTTAATAGTTTAACCTGATAATTATATGACATTAACTTATTCAACATATCCATCTACTGTACACTTCTTAAAACACTAAGCATTTTTTTTAATTGATTCGTTTCTAAATACCATTATATTTATTTGTATATCACACCTTCAAATATTGTCTGCTTGAAATTAAATATTCATTCTGGTGCTTACTTATGCCTGACTGAAAAAGATTTAGACAAACACAAAACCAGTGACCAAAGTACAATTTTATTAACATTTCAACTATTTTTGGTTTATATACTGCATTCACTATGAAAATGGCAACCTTTATTTGGGTTACTTTTTCTGCTTTCCAGGGCACATTGCCTCATGCTCTCTTCTCCCTTCAAAAACTCCCAATTTTAATATACCCATCTTTCATGTTTTCATTTTATACTATGTCTATTCCCATAAATGTCTGTGCTCCTAAAATCAGTCATAACCTAAACTGTATTATCTCTATAAACCATCACTACTTATCTGAAGATATCATAGTCTTCTTTATATTTTATAGCATTCAATTCATAATTCACCTCCATTTGTCATTCATAAGTATATCTGTTCTTTCTGTGGCATATGTCATATAATTCTCCCCCATCGTTTAGTCCATGTAACAGTTCTGCCTTTAGTTCCTTAATGGACTGAAGTATAACTCTTGAAATTCCTATTTTTTTTTTATATTATGAGTACATTTTTTTTGAATTTCCATAGCTAAAATGATGCTCCTTTCACTTTATAGCTGTGTCTCCTAAAATCTTCCTGCAAATCCTTGTGCCAATTCATACCCTGAATAGTTATGTGGTTATGTTAATTTCTTGAATCTGTACTTTTATTTATAAAACTAGTGGAGCTTCCAGTTCTCCCCTCTAATGTGCCCTTGAGGACTTTGATCTGGTCTGTATCTTTCCAATCTTGAAAAGGCTTACACATGCATAGTCATACAGATACATACACTCTCACTGAAACTCATGTATAAATTATGCATAAGGCTCTGCAGGATCAACAGCATAATTCTTACATCTGCCGAAGTACCTTCATGAATACTCGTATGCTATGTAAAACATTGTTTACCCTTTTTCTAGTGAGCTGATCTAAACACAAACAAGCTTTCAGCTTTCTAGCAGAATTATTTTAACACATCGTAATTGTAAGCCCCAGAGAGGCAACCTAGAGACATGGAAAACTGAAGGCCACTTTGACTTGCATCATGATCACTCATAGTTCCTTCAACTGAGTTGCATTGCTTGACTGGAATATGCTTATTGTCTGATTATGTAAATTACACCAGACTATTACTCCTCTATTCGTGAACTGGCATTGCAGAGAATATGTGGCTAGCAACACAGCCAGAACACTGTCTGAAGTGGGGACCTAGGCAATTTGTTCCCATAAGAATCTGACTATATGCCAATCATCTTACTCTATAAATAGCGGATGACCAAAAAAACCCTTTGAGCTCTCCTGTATGACAGCAGGCTGCAGGCCAGGATCTCCCCTGTAGTGAGGATGCTCACTTAAGGTTCTACTCCCTGATGTTTAGAGATTCTTTGCCACAACAGATCATGGAATTGTCAGAGTTGGAAGGGACCTTCAAAGTTCATCTAGTCCAACTCCCCTGCTAAAGCAGGATTGCCTAGAGCACTTTACTCAGGATGGCATTTGGGTACGTCTTGAAGATCTTCAGAGAAGGCAATTCTGCAACCTCCCTGGGCAGTGTGTTCCAGTGCTCGGTCACCCTCACCATAAAGAAGTTTTTCCTCATCCTCATCCTTGAATGGAACTTTCTATGTTCCAGCTTGTGCCCATCATCCCTCGTCCTGTCACTGGGAAACACTGAAAAGAGTCTGGCTCCATCCTCCTTCAACCCACTTCTCCAGGCTAAAGAGTTCCAGCTCTCTCAGCCTTTCCTTAAAAGGGAAGTTCTCCAATCCCTCCATCATTTTTGTTGCCCTATGCTGGACTCTCTTCAGTAGTTCACTGTCTCCCTTGAACTGGGTACCCCAGAACCAGATGCAGTATTCCATTTGTGGCCTCACTATTGCAGAGCGGGAAAATGAGCTCCCTTGACCTACTGGCCATGCTGTTCCCTGTGCAACCCAGGATTCCATTGTCCCTCTTGGTGACAAAGGCACATTGCTGGCTCATTGACAACTTACTATTTACCAGGACTCCCAGATCCTTCTCCTCAGAAGTGCGTTCCAGCAAGTCCACCTCTAACCTATACTGGTGTCTGGCATTCTTCCTCCCCAGGTGCAGGACCTAACACTTACTCTTGCTGAACCTCATTAGGTTCTTCTCCGCCCAGCTCTCCAGCCTGTCCAGGTCATGCTGTCTGGTGGCACAGCCTTCTGCAGTGTCAGGCCTCCTAGATTGGCATCATCAGCGAACTTGCTGAGAATACACTCAGTCCCCTTGTCCAGCTCATTGATGAATATGTTGAATAAGACTGGACCAAGTATTGACCCGTGGGGGACACCACTGGTGACAGGCCTCCAATTGACCCTGTTCCATTTATTACAACCCTCTGAGTCCTGTTGCACAACCAGTTCCCAGTCCACCTCACTGCCCCCTCATCTAGCCCACACTTCCTCAGTTTCCTAATGAGGATGTTATGGGAGACAGTGTCAAAAGCCTTGCTGAAGTCAAGGTAGATGATGTCTGCTGCTCTCCTCTCAGCCTTCTATGATGTTATAAGTGGATGGCTGGATATCAGATTGGTCAAGTATGATTTACCTTTGGTAAATCTGTGTTGACCACTTCCAATGTTTTTCTGGTTTTTTAAGATGTTTGGAGATGACATCTAAAACAAGTCATTCCGTTACCTTCCCAGGGACGGAAGTGAGATTAATCAGCCTGTAGTTCCCTGGGACCTCCTTCTTGCCCTTTCTGTAGGCCAGACTGATATTTGCTTTTCTCCAGCACTCAAGCACTTCTCCTGTTCTCCATGACCATTCAACAACAATGAATGGAGAGCAGCCTAGCAATAACATCTGCCAGTTCCCAGTTCACTTGTGAGTGCATCCCATCCCAGCCCATGAACTTAGAGATATGTAGTTTGCCCAACTCTAACCCAGTCTTCCCCTACAAAGGGAAAATCATCCTCTCTCCAGACCTTCTCCCTTGTCTCCAAGGTCTGTCATTCATGGGGGACAGTTTTGGCAGTGAAGACCGAACAAAAGAAGGTATTTAGTAGCTCAGCCTTCTCTGTGTCTTTCACCACTAGGGCAACTGCCTCATTTGGCAGTGGGCCTACATTTTTCCTAGTCTTCCTTTTTCTATTAATATGCTGAAAAAAATTATTATCTTTAACTGTACTGATTAAGTACAGCTATGCTTGAGCTTTGACCCTTCTAATTTTCTGCCTTCTGTACCTTCACTACATGTTGGTATTCCTCATAATTTAGCAACCCCCTTTTCCAGAGATCATAGACTTGCCTTTTATTCCTGAGGTCCAGCCAAAGCTCTCTATTTAGCCAGGCTGGCCTTCTTCCTTGTTGGCTTGTTTTACAGAACCTGGAGATGGCCTTTTCCTGTGCTTTTAATACCTCCTTGAAGTATGAGCAGCAAACAGAAAGAAACAAAACTACTAGGTTTATTAATCAAAAATATTTTGTTTCTAACACAGAAAATTTTGGAAGTAGGAATCTCATATGTTCACTGAAAACAAAAAACCACAACCACCTAAACCCCAAAAGTAGTACAGAATTATGCATCCGGTTATTGCTAGCTGTAAATACCCTTTTAAATGTTAACAAATACCTTAATTAACTCACCTTATTAACACCATGGTAATGGTAACACCATGGTAATACCTTTTGGATTCTGAAGACCAAAAACCAAGTCTGTATGTATATGGAACCAAATGTATTTTAATTATAATGGATATTACATCATAGAATCATCCAGGCCGGAAGGGACCTCCAAAGGTCATCTAGTCCGACCTTCCCACAGTTGCAGGGACACCCCCAACTAGACCAGGTTGCCCAGGGCCTCATCGAGCCTCACCTTGAATATTTCCAGGGAAGGGGCCTCAACCACCTCCCTGGGCAACCTGTTCCAATGTTCAACCACCCTCAGAGTAAAGAATTTTTTTCTAATATTCAACTTAAATCTACTCTTCTCCAACTTAAGTCCATTGCCCCTTGTCCTATCGCAGCAGGCCTTTGTGAACAGACCCTCCCCAGCCTTCCTGTAAGCCCCCTTTAGGTACTGAAAGGCTGCAATTAGGTCACCCCGGGGCCTCCTCTTCTCCAGGCTGAACAGCCCCAGTTCCCTCAGCCTGTCTTCATAGCAGAGGTGCTCCAGCCCTTTGATCATCTTTGTGGCCGTCCTCTGTACCCACTCCATCAGGTCCATATCCTTCCTATATTGAAGGCTCCAGACCTGCACACGGTATTCCAGGTGGGGTCTCACCAGAGCAAAGTGGCAGAATCACCTCTCTGGATCTGCTGGCAACATATCTTTTGATGCAGCCTGGGATGCAATTGGCCTTCTGGGCTGGCACATCAAGTGCCCTCTAGAAATGAAGCTTGTTTGACTAACATTAGCAAGGCCCAAGAGCACCTTATAAGAAATCTGCTTGTAAATCCTAAACCCTTTTTGTGCAAATAGTTATCAAGGAATTCAGCATGGTCTAAAATCCTAAGGGGTTCCTTCAAAAGCCTTTAAAAGCAAATACACTTGATAACTCAGGCTGTCAGCCTTTCCAAAATATTAAACATCTCAGGAAGTCAGGCAAATTACATGTTTATTAACCTCTGCCCTAAAATCATCAAGGCCAGATACCTTTGACTTAAAAGAAAGACTAGACTTATTAACCTATTTTATAGACAAAGATGAGTTGCAGTTTTGTGCTGATTCCTCTTGTATGGCAGAATAAATTTACTTTAACTGGAAATGTATCAATATTTTGTGAATGATGTGTATGCCTGGACAAAGAAAAAGTATCCGCAGATCCCACCTACAAACACATATATTTAACTGGTTTGTGTAAATGTTTGATGCAAAACAATAAAAAACCGTAATACAATGTGGTATACTTGGTAGATACAGTTTTCCAAAGTTAATTAAATTCATCCCTGTGTTCCAAACTTTAAAAAATTACATTACACGGCATTAATGGAAACTAGGGATTACACACAGTTTATAGTGATCTGTAAAGTTATTTGAATAGGCAATGGGATGGCATCTGAAACTGATTGTAAATAAAAAGGAAGGTGATTACAGCTAAAAAAAGCAAAACCAAAAACAAAACATGGATACTGAAAGACCTCTGGTAGAGTGATGTCTTCAGCTGTAACAAGAAGAGAAAATATTTTCCCTCTTGAAAAAAATACTTTCTAAATATAATGCCCTTGTAAAAACAATGCCAAAATACACCACCAACTTCCCCTGAATGGAAAAAAAAAAACCCAAAACAAAACAAAAACAAAAACAAAAAACCCACAAAAACAAAAACAAACAAACAAAAAACCACAAACAAACAAACAAACAAACAAAAAAAAACAAACAAAAACCACAAACAACAAAACCCTCAAATATCTAGTTTGGTGCAAAAAATACAAAATATGCCATAGTGATTGATCATTACTATTACAGTGTTGAAATTAGTTTATATCCTAAACAGAAATTTTATATTCATTTATACACAATCACAAAAGTGCTGACAGACATGAGAAAAGTTTAAGACTGAAACAATTTTGTTTAAGAATAAAGTTCAACATGACAATGACACTTAAAAGCTGTGAAGATGTGCCACTTTTCCATTTACCATTTCTCTGAGCAGAAAGAAGCAAACATACAACAAAAATGAAAACCAAAATGTTTAATACTTATCAAAGGATTGTTTTGCATAGAAAGCATAGGGACCCTACTATTACTGTAAGTTATCATTCAGATAAAAAAAGTATCAGGATTCAGGGGCAGTAAACTATAAAATGCACTCCCCTTGAAGGACATGGTAAAACTACTTTCAGCTTCAGAAGTTCTAGAGTTTTAGGTAGCGCTAGTAACTAAAACTGGTTGCCAGCAATCTTCCAAGGGAATTTTATATCTCTTGAAATACTTAATTTGTATTCAAATTTAAGTTAACATCTAAATAACACACCATAGATACTTTTTTGTGTAATTAACATCTTAAAGATCTAATTAAGAAACAATAGTCACCATTTGTCCACTTAAAGAAGCACTAGTACAGATTAACATAGAAAAGTCTCATTAATATCCTTTAAATTGTTATATAGAAAAGTTACTAATACCTACCCCTTCCATTGATGCTGTTCTCACTCTCACAATATCCATCTAATGTTGATGGAGACATTCTCCAGCAGAGAAGCAAGGGGTAACACAGCAAGCTTTTAGTATCCCAAGGCCTTCACTAGGAAGGGTACTATGTTCATGGAGAGGTTCATCTCCTCCTTGGTAGCGGGGTCTATTTGGGCTTGTTATTATGTTTCCTTGCCCCATGCTGCTACCTTCTGGTTGCTCCCAGCTGAGTGTTGGCATGGTCCCACAGCCTCCCCAGGGTCAGCCTCATCAGGGGCTCTTTGTTGGGCAGCAGCTCCCTGGGTATGTCAGACCCTTCCCACAGAAGATCATGCCTCCAGGAGCTCATGCTCAATCAGGAGAAACAACTGGCACTTGAGCGCAAGGCAGGCCATGAAACCAACTCAGCCCAGCTCCAGCCCAGGTGAGTCCTGAGTTGCGAGCTTGAAGTCTGTAGCTGCCTTTTGATTAATATGAGGAAAAAACCTCAACTACAGTGCCGTTAAGAAGAAATTCCTCCATCTTATTCATCATATTTGTCCACCAGAGTATCTGGTTCAAGCCACTGGATACCAATGACATTTAACATTATTTCCAAGCACAGAGCTCTTGATTCACCTCACCTTAGGCACTTGCCTGAGGATTGTAAGGTAAAAGCTGTTGCTGATGTGATTTTCTTTTTATTTTTTTTTTAGCATTTATATAATTCCTATCTGATGTAGTTTCTTCTGATGTTCACTTATAAACTTCAGACTGTAAGATTTAGGAGCTGCTGCACTGGTAACAAAGCGCTCAACAGTCTTTGACACACAAATGAATGCTGTTAGACTTTCCATAAAATGAACTCATAAATAATATATACCAACATCTTAATGAAATTTAGATAGATCATACATGCAGAACAAAAATTAAAAATAAAAGAAAGGTAGAAATTCAATGTGCCAGGGTGCAACTAAGTATTTTGCAATATCAAAAGAGTTTTTTTTTTCCTGCCCTACAATGTCCTCCAATGTTAGCCCAGTTGGTCTTGTATCTTCAAATACCCATTACATGATTTCAGCCCCCACACCAGGGCTGGCCACACAAACTATCAGTTTATTACTGAGAAAACATTCTCATAATCTTTCACATTTCTTGATTTACTTTGAACTAAACCCCCTTCCTCACACATACAAACATACAGAATTACAATTATTTGTTTGTCTGTAGAGACACCATTAGGGACCTGAAGAAGCCTTGGGCCAAATAGTGTACAATGTGAATTCAGTGAGCCTGTGCCAGTTGGCCTCAGGGTCAGACAGTGGTCTCTGCTTGATTTATTTAGCAATATGACATAACGCCCCCAAGGGTATTTTGGCCAATCTAAGTTCTGACTCACCATCTGATGATGTCTGTCATTCTGTTTCCATAGCAGATATGTTGTGACTGTGCACAGACATACATATCTAAGCATATATACACACACAGAAAAACATTTACACGTATAAAAGATATATATATATGGAATTAGAGCTCACTCATGGGAATGTTTAGAAAACCAATAAATCAAGCCAGTTTTAAACTTTAAAAAAACCCAACTTGGTAGACTGACAATTTACAATACATTTGGGGCTTATACATAGTTTTTACCCACTATTAATTATCACCACATCTTAACTCTTACACATTGTTATCAGTGCCTATTCAGAGCCATTAGTCCTTCAGTATCGTATCAAATATTGGCTGTGAGTAAGCAATACCATGGAGCTGTTACTGCACAGTTAAACTGATGGATGTAGTCCTTGATGATCTCTGTCACCGGAATTGAAAATTTGTCAGTATGGAGCAGCATTACAGAAACAGACATCTTTATTCTACCCTCTCTAATTTTCATATCTAATAGTTTTATAAGATAGCTAAATTTCTAGGCAATTCCCAGTCTCTGGCATCCATCCCCAGACTGCATGCCTCAGAGATGCTACTTCCCCAGGCAGCTGCCTTATCTTGTTGCTCAGCTGTTTGTTTTGTTTAGGTTTTATTGGGTGTGTGTTGGGGAAGTGAGGGGGGGGAGGGTGCCTCTTCACTTATTTTCTTAAAGCAAAAGTAGACTTTTCCCTGCTTTCAAGGTTGTGTTTTTCTAATGATCTTTTCAATTGTTCATCAGTGAATTTTGTTGGCTTTGACATTCTTCTTTCAACTCATGCCCATGTTTTCAAGATGCTTGCAGTCACCCTTTGTTTAAGTTGTACGTCATAAGACACCCTTGATAGCTACTCAAGCATTTGAACAACCACGTTTATTTTTTTTTCTGCAACTTTTTTGATCTATCACATACACCAAGACTTCAAGAATCTAGCACTGTGTGTCTTGCCTGTCCTTTAACTTGGTGTTTTGTACTACAAAGCAAATCACCTTTTTATTTTTAATATTTTTATCATCATGGGGAGATACATAAAACCCTGCATTAACACAGTAATTTGAGGCTTTTCATTTTTCCTTCCTTGCAGCACTGTTTTGTCATTATTCATCTTAGAATTACAAAATTGCAGAATGTGTTGGGTTGGAACGGACCTTTAGAGATCAACTAGTCCAACCCCCCTGCATTAAGCAGGGACACCTTTAACTAGATCTGGTTGCTCAGAGCCTCATCAAGCCTGATTTTGAATGTCTCCAGGGACTGGAGCCTCCCCCACCTCTCTGGGCAACACGTTCCAGTATCTCACCACCTTATCTTCACATATGGCACTGGTGAAAGTGAACAAAAAGTTCTGAGTAACAAACTCTCCTACATTTTCCAAAATCTATTTTTTTCAACTTTAAGAGTGATCAAGTGTGATGGAATGCTATTTGTTTCTTTTCATGCCTTTTTAGAATAGTCTACTTGAAACAATATAAATGATGCAGAGAACTGAATTAATTAACTAGCTCTCAGGTTCACCATTAATCATGCACTTTATTTTCATTCTGATTTTGGTTAATCAGTGACATATGCATCATTTTAATCAAATACTTGATTAAATTCTTTAATAAATACTTTTTCAAACTTCAACAATAATTGCACTGCAACTTTTGGAGCAGAGAATGATCCTATGGTCATTCAAGTGGTGTATACATGGGAAGAATGTTATCTTTTACTTTTACTGAATATTTCCATACATATTCAACAAATATTTGGGAAAAATCAGAGAGAGAATTCCTTTTTATCTCACACCCAGCTTACTGTAAAGCCATTTATTGTAGGCTAAAATTGTTCACTTTGTGATTTAAAATTATCACAGTGGCCTGAGTTCAATTCAATGATATGTCTGTTGGGAGGGTGTGTGTGATACAAATGATATTTGCCAGTATCATCCACATCTAATTATGTCAGACACCATAGGGTGATTTCCAATAACAACTGTCTCACATGCTGCCTGCATTTTGCAGTAAATTGAAGAATGCTCATGATTTGATGAACACTGGATTAAGTTCTGTGTTTGCATGATCCTGAATTCTTCACGTTACAACTTATTAGGCTTCATTATTAATATATTAAGTTTAAATAGAGCAGATGGTTTGAGGACAGCATTTCACCAATTTATAATAGTAATCCACTTCTGGTTGAACACTGAGATTCAGTCTAAGGATAAATCTGAGATCTATATTCATATCTGTATACATAGTTTAATTTAGTGTAGGGTTGGAGGTCTGAAGATTCAAAACAATATTAGCAACTGAGAAAAAAATATGTGTTCTAATAATTTCATAAATAACTATGAAGTTACGATCTTTCGTTAAACCAAATGCCACTGTTTCTGTGTTACAACTCTTTCCAGTTTAATTTGTATCACTGATCACATGAAGGAAGTCACTGTAGTTCCATCACATTTAACGAAACTTCAGGAGAGGACTAGGTGACTTGATTTTATTTAATGAGGAACAGATAATAAGAAATGAACACTATGAAAAATCCTTCCTAATAGAATTGTTTGGATTCCTAGAAAATACTTTATTTTAGACAAGCATTTAACTTTTTTCCAGTTGCAGAACTCTTCTATGTCTAGGAATACTTGCTAAACATTTTCATTTTACTACTAGATGGCTTCCTCATTTTATTGTGGCAAATTTAGGAATTAATTTTCCCTGTCAAATAGGGTTTCCTAGAAGGAGGCGTTGTAGCAATATAATTTTTCACAAGAGCGTGCAATCAAGAGTAGATCTTGGTTTGTCAATATTACTGCTACTAATAATAAAAACATGAGACTTGTCATATAAAAGAGTGCTTTTATAATGAATCTAAGCTGCTTCTTTGCCATTAAATTTATATGCCAGAGAATTAGAGATCAGTGCTTTGTGTTTCTTTTCCATGCACCACTTCAAGTGTTTGCCATTAGGTGCAGATGTGGTGGGAGATTCATATAGTGTAAGTATATCTTTTGGCTAATCTTTGTTGTAAAAACATCAAGCCTATTTAAGCAAGTTTTCTGTTTTTATAACTCACTAAAGCACAATCATTTCACTGTAAACAAGAGCAATTCACAATTACCATGCAGTGCTGATTTAGAGATTGACTAACAAATGATTAGAAAATCATATCTCCACTGTAAATAAACAGATGTTACACTTTTGCTATCATTATTATTACTTTAAGTATATCTGTGAAACATCACATTTTAAACAGTTTAAAAATAGTCATTTTCTTTAATCTTAGTTCAGTAAATTATTGTTCTCATTTGTCTCACCTTTCAAAATTTAGTTTATAACTTACCTTTTTAATCAGGTTCATGAGCAACATTTAAAAACATGTAAGTGGTGTTGGGAGGCATAAAGAACTGACTGTTTCACCTTTCAATTTCATAGTTAATGAGGTGAACACTAATGAAATTCTGCACAGGGTTTCAGCATAATACTGGAAAGCACTAGAAGGAACGAATTTGGATTGAAGTCTTAGAAGCAAAGAAGTATCAAGGACCTGTTAAGATACAATAGAATCTTCTCTAGGTGTGGCGGGTTGGCCTTGGCTGGCTGTTGAGTACCCATTCAGCTGCTCTCTCACTCTTCCTCCTCAACAGGATGAAAGAAAATAATGAGATGGAAAGAAAATAAAGACAGGAAAATCACCACTTGCTGTCATGGCAAAACAGACTGAATTTGGGGAAAAGTTATTCAATTTATTGTCAGTTAAAATAGATTAGGATAGTGAGAAACAAAAGACAAAACTAAAACACCTCCCTATCCCCATTTTTTTCAGAGTCAGCTTCTCTCCTTCTTTTCTGACTCCTCTACCTCCCCCATCAAGTTCCACAAAGCATATAGGGAATATAGGATGTGATTAGTCCATAAGTATTCTTCTCTGCTGCTCTTTCCTTCTCATATTTTTTCTGTGCTCCAATGTGTGTCCTCCATGAGCTGTAGTCTCCCTGCTTCATTATGGGGTCTTTCACAGGCTACAGTGCAGCTATCAGCTCCAGTGTGGTGTCCTTCACAGACTGCAGGGGAATCTTTGCTCTGGCACCTGGAGCACCTCCTCACCCTCCTTCTCTGACTGAACTGTTTGTGGGCATATATCTCTCACATAAATTTCCCTCATTTCATCACTTTTCATGCAGCATTTTGACCTTTCTTGAATATGTTGTTACAGAGGCACCACTAGCTTGGCTGATGGGCTTAGCTGTGTCTTGCAGTGGGTCCTTTAAAACTTTATTTGTCCAGCACAGAGCAGCCCCTGACTGCCTCTTACAGAGGCCACCCTTTTAGCACTCCAGCTACCAACACAAGGATATGAACACCCCTCACAGTACAAATAAAAAAAGTCAGAAATTGCTTGCTTTCGTACTATCTAGAGAATAATTCCACCAAAAAAAAAAAAAATCATCTGTGTGAAAGATTTCTGTAGAAATTGAGAGGTACATTGGTGTTTGTAATCTGATGTATATGGTGCCGTGCTTCAAGGTCTGTTAGCAATGTCCCAAGGTAACACAGACATTTCCTAGCACAGTTTCTACAAGCTTAAAATCCAACCCTCAGCCTTCTAGAGTATGCAAATGCTATGAAGAGAAGAAAAACCAAGCCTGTTTTGCACAGGAAGAAAAATTCAGTGTAACTCCACCAAATTTTATGGGAATGCAATTTGCAAGAAATGTGTCAATTAACTCCTTTCACATGATATTTTAAGGAACGCATTACTTTTTTGTACTAAGATGTGAAATATGTCTATATTTGGAGATGATTCTTTGTTTCTTATAGAACTGACTTTTATCACAATCTCCTATAAATCAGGATTATACTTGAGAAATTAATTTCTCTCCTTTGCTTCATTTCTGTCTCAATGGTATTAAAGACATTACAGATTAAGCTGTTATGAGATGTAGTTAGTAGCATTGGACCCAATCCAGTGTACTAACTGGTCAATTGCTGTTGTACATGCCTTTGCTCCTTTCTTCCTTTTTAGTAAGATTCCTTTGCTTTCAACATATTCCCATATGCTAAATATTACTGTTTTGCACACCTCCAAAAATTAGAGTTGCCCACAAATGGCAAGAATATAATTTTGTTTGTTCAATTAAATTTTAGTAAATATTCTAAAATGAAATCTTGTTTTCCCACCAAATTACTTCATAAAATATCTTGCTTTGAGTTGAAACTAACCCAACAGAGCCTCAGAAATCAAATTTAAAAATAACAAGTAATTTTACTACTTACAGGAAGGCAAAACCTTCCTCCAGTGATTTAAATCAAGAAGGGTTACAAAACTTTTTTTTTTTTTTCCCCTTTAACCTCAGTGATTACATGGAAACATATTTGAGGATGCTTTATTGACCTTGTATTAGTGGGTTTTTTCTATCCATGTTGACTGAAGAGTGTCATAGGGCTCAGTGATAATGGTGGTGGTTTTACTTCTTCATTCTGTGACCATGTCTGTACCAATTCCTGCAGAGAAATTAGCTGTCCCTGCTCATGCTTTGGACTGCCGGGATAAAATCCAGTCTTACAAATCCAGTCTTAAATCCATAAAGCAGTATTAACATGTCTTAGCCCACTAAGATTCAAGACCTCTTTTGTAGACATCAGTCTCATGGTCATTATCCCTGCTGCCCTCAGAGAAGGAAATTCCTTTTGCAAATTATATCTATTGAATATAAAGGCCATTGTATCCAGCATTATCTTGGCAAGATATCTTTGGCAGAGTGAGAAGGGGTTGGCGGTCATGGGAACTAGCATGATCAGGCAGCTTTTGTGGGAGAGAAAGATGGAGAAAGGAAGAGGAAAGGCTGGGAAGCTGGCAATATTCCAGGAACCTTGGTCTTAGACATAAAAAGTCAACTTGGTATGAATGTAACAGACAGTTTCATCTTGGAGTTCTCTTACACTTTCTGAGTTTTTCCAAAGAATATTTTCTTCAATTTGTATTCTAAAAACACTTTCAAAGATTGTGATTATGCCAAACTAAAATCAGATAACACTGGTAATTTATAGCTTCATTCCCTGGTTTAAAACAGGGTACACAAAATAACACATTTTCTCACTCATGTACATATTGCAACAATTAGAAAAAGTCTCAAGAAGTCTATGGCTTAGCATTTTATTTAGTTATTGAGTTGCCTACTATAACTTGTCCATGTTTGTAATCACGATGGTTTAACTACCTATTGAGTCAAGCATTTATTTTGTTGTGGAAACATCTTATTTTTCTTTTCATTGAGATGGACAAAAATGAATTATCCAGGCCTATTTGTAATTGCTGAAAGGTCTGACAGCTGTGAAACCAATGTTTTTTGCTTAGTTCTCTATGAAACCTAACATCTGCAAAAGGACCACCCTTTTTACTATGTCTGTGACTAGAAAGATAAAAAAGTCACTGCTCATAAGCTGCATTTATTTGTCAATTACTTTTCACCAGGATCATTTCTTCAACTTGAAAGTCCATCACATAGATAAGTGATATTCCATCTATTTCTTTGACTGAACTCGATCTATAATCCTTTATATCTCTGATTCTCTATTAAGAATTCCTGCCATATAGAAACCTTACATGCTTCATAGCAAATATTCTCTAAATCTTGCATAACTTATCCTCTCTAATGTCCAAGCAGTCATCATAATTCTTTTCGTAGGGTTTAGCAGCCTCAGAATGGCTTCAATTCTACCCACATTAAAATACATTTTTAAAATATGTGAAGAAAAACATTTAGATCAGCATTTGGTAATGTTAAATCTTGTCACACAGAAACAAGTTCCTAAGACATGCTTACAAACTTAAATACTTTTATAGCCTTTATTTAGTCAGGCTACATACAGGTGTCTGTTGGAAAGAAGACAGTACATTTTTAATAGTCAAGTAAAAGGATATATTGAAGTTTCTATTTTTGTACCTTCACCTACCAAGGTCAACTCTGGTTTTGTTTTAGTCAGTTACTGAAAGCTGGCGATTTCTTTCACTTGTCAGCATCCAGCTGATATTCATAATCCAAACAATTCCTTTCCTGTCAAAAGAATAGAAGAAACAAGTCACCTTTGATTCCATGATAAAAATGAGACTTGTCACTCCACACTGAAAAAGAAATTAGGCACTGAAAATGTCAACATGTAGTGATTTCTATATATTTATATATTTATTAAAGACTAGTAAAAGTAGATTCTTGCCTAATGATATTACTCCTGGTTTTGTTTCAAGGTCATGTTACCATAATAATAATAATAAAAAAAATGTTTTCACTGGAAAGAACTAATTTTAAGCTTTGGTTAGAAAAAGATTTATCCATGTGCTGTATATTTCTCTTGGGGTGGGTGGAGTTCTGTTCTTGTCTCTAGCTAGACCATTCAGAATTAATAATGGAGTGGTCATCTTCTCATAGTAAGGTGTTCCACAAACTTTATGTAATCATGACTGTAAATATTTTACTCCCACTGTGAGCAGAATTAAATGTCTACTTAAATGTACAGAACATAGAGGTAACAGTTCTATAAAATGAGACAGAATGAGTCTAATTCTTTTATATTATTTGCAGAAATCTGAATAAAATCAATATGAATGCAACTACTCTACTTTGCCCACGTATCAGAGAAAACAGTATTTGACTTGATAAATCCAAATAACTTTTCAGCTTGCGAAAGATATTTTAAAGGAAAGCTTTGTTTAACTCTTAAAGACAGGATATTGTAATCAGAAACATTACCATTAAATCTCCCATTTTACCAGAATATAAACCAAGGTATTAGTAAATTTATTTCTATAACTTTCTAAATGGAGATAGGGAGCTTATTGTTAGGGTCCAGAGAAGAATTATGTTTTGAGGTCTCTCATTTACAAGTTGAATTCATTCATAAACTTTATGTGCCTGGGTGTCAATTTCCACATATGTGAAATAGAGCTCATATCACAAGAATATAGGGAAGTGTAATCATCGGTTGTAATGCTTTTTTTTTAGAGTATCAGAACAACATATTAACTTTACTGTAATATTTTTCTGGAGTTCCAAGGGGACGTTAAACATGACCCACATCCTCAAAACAACCAGTTTGGGAAACACAATTCTCTTTCCTGTCCTTTAGTGATCTGTTGAATAATAGGAGTTTTTATTATTATTATTTTGCTTCTGCTCTTCCTTTAAAATGGAACAAAATTCCCCAATAAAGGTGGCATACTTCAGTATTTGTCAATTGTTCATAGAAACACTTCTTGAATCAGATTTTTAACAGTTGCTTTCTGCAGCTAACTCTTGCATTTCCAGTTGTCCTAGTCCCTCCGATACTAACACAATATAGCTGATTATCTATTTTGTCTGTGTGTATATGATGGTATGTTGATTTGTCCTTGTTACGAGCAATTTCTGAAGTTCTGTTTAGTAGCAATTTATGGGTTACAAATGGACATTGAGGTAGGTACACTGAAAACTGAATGAATGGATGGTCCCCAGTGGGATGTGATCAATGCCTTCAGTTGAAGGCAAGCCACTAGTATGTGCTCCAAGGATCAATACTGGACCAATACTCTTTAACATCTTCATTAATGACCTGGATTAAGGGGCAGAGGGTACCCTCTGCAAATTGTTAGATGATAAAAAACTGGAAGGAGAGGTTGATAAACTAGAAGGTTGTGCTGTCCTCCAGAGGCACCTGTTCAGCCTGAAGAAGAAAGAGGTCAAGATTACCTTTCCAATGTGTATAAATACCTAATGGGAGGGAATGAAGATGAAGCAGGCTCTTCTCAGTTATGTCCAGTGACAGGACAAGAGGCAAGGGACACAAACAGAAAAGTATGAAATTCCATCTGAACAAAATACAGCAATTCTTCACTGTGAGGGCTGTCAAACCCTAGAGCTGGTTGTCTAGAAAGGCTCTAGAAACTTCATCTACCAGTTTGCTCTAGCTGACCCTGCTTGAGTATAAGGGTTGGTTTAGTTGCTCTCAAAAGGTCCTTTCCAACCAAAGTAATTCTGTGACTTTGTGAATTTACTACTGTAACTACTATAAAGTGTTTACACTACTGGAAAAAGCCAGAGAGAAATGCTGCAATGTAAAAGTACTATCTTCCACATATTCTGCTAACCTTACAGATAATTCCCGCCCAGCATTGCTTGCTGAAAAGCAGATATAAATATTACCGGTATTTTGGATAGATTGCTCCTCACCACATGCACATCACCCAGTCTATTTTAATAACCCAAGGGAATTAATTACCTCTTTGTGAAGCTATGATCTAGATATGTCCACTGAGATTATTCTATGACAAGAGATAGTCTTCCTAACTGTGACCATGGTGCCAGTCAGTTTTAAAGCTGTTACAGTGCACCCTTTAAAAAAAAGGAATCAGAGAAGACTCTAGTATATAGCAGGAAATTACTTGTAACATTAATAGAATTTTGTAAATGGTCTTAATATGTTTGAAATTCAACAGAGAAAAAAAAAAAAAAAAAAAAAAAAAAAGCAAGCACACCAGGAAGATGTCAGTTATATTACACAGAATTTTCAGCCTTTCTATATACAAAACTGAAGTCCACATCCTACTAGTGGGTTTGGGGTTTTTTTCCCATTTTTACATATTGTTCATGATTTTCGTTTTTATATATTTATGCCATGCATTTACCACTACATCCTTCCATACTTTCTCAGACAGGAGACACATGTATTAAATGATAAAGTAATTCACAGATTGAACTAGCATCAGTTAAGAGACTCTATTAAAAAATAAATATGTATACAGTTCATATGTATACAGTTCAGTAAAGTCCTAGTGGAAAAGATATCTCCAATCTTTACTTCAGACCTATTGGCTCAAGTTTGTATCACATAGCTTTGTCTGCAAAACAATTCTGAGTGCATATTGAACAAAACCTCTTTTTATATCCATTGCTCAGTCCTATGGGGATTCATTTGGAATCTACATGATTTATAATTTTTACTAATGGTCTGGATTATAACAAGTATATTCAAGACATTACATTACTTACATTTACTTCTGAGCTAATTTATTTGGTACTGTCAAAAAATTGGCAAGAAGCTTTGAATTTTGATACAAAGATACTCTTTTTTTTTGAGCAGAAGAAAAAGATATTTAGCAGTAACATGCAGAAACTGCAAAAAGTAAGTAACAATAATTGTCTACACAGATACATGATTTGGAAGAGTTAGCTACAAAACAATTTTGCAGAAAACAGTCAGGTATGTGGACCACAAGCTGAATCAACAATCTTGTGAAAAAAGAAAGTACCGTTTGCGGTTATATAAGTAAGCACATAGGAGACATATGAAGTACATCTTTGATAAACATACTTCAAACAAGACCTCTACTGGAGTACTGTATTCAGTCTGGACCAACCGGGTAAGTTCAGGGGAGGTAGGCTGAGAATCCTGCAGTCTATCTCCCTCTCACATGCCCTTATGATTCTCAATCTACTTACCTCCTCCTGGAGTTCCATCGCTAAGTAGAGGAGCTCCTGTATCTGTGAGCACCTCCCACAGACATGCTGACTGCCATCACCTGATACTAGCATAAAGGTAGGGTACACCCTGGAGCCTGAAACTCATGGTAGCAGCGTGCTCCTGTGAGAGCTCTGTCTGGGACTCTGCCTCAGAGTCCTACTGCTTGTAGAGTTTAGGGAGGCCAAGGCTTTCTGCTGGGTGGTTGCCATGGCTCCCTGGTAAAGCTGTCACAGCCCTTCAGCACAAAATCCTGTGCTACTTTCTAAATGATGCACCACACTCTGATCACTGGCCTCCTTGAGGGTGTCTTTTGGAAGCGGGTGGAAGGAACAGAGAGCCACTACTACTAGCTTCACCCATGTCTTGTCAGCTACCCTTGTGTGAGCTGCCAGCAGGAAGGAAGATTTAGGAAAGGGATTAGTTAATACTTTGCACTGAAACATTACATTGCTCAAGGAGACTGTAGAGAATTCATCATTCAAGACTTTTGAGAATGGTTTAAGCAATGTCATAATGGATCCTGATTTAGGCAGGAAGATGATGCAAGTGTATATTTTATCTTCACAATTTTATACAGTGGGGAAAAGAAGCATGATAATAGGATGTCAGCATCCCAGCAACCACACCATCATCTTTTGATTGCAAGATATGGACTGCCCTCTTGGCCAGAATTGACTTTGTCATAAGATAGAAAAACAGGAGTAGGTAACATGTAGGTGTCATTCAAAGCAAAGCAGGGAGTCTACTGCATGTTTTTCTCTTACCAAAATCCACCCTTATTTCACACTGATAAACGTATATGTGAGAATACAAAAAAAAAAAAAATAATCCATAAAATATCTGTCATAAAAGATGACTTTCCTAACAGACTTTGAAAATACAGCTCCTGAGGTAGGCTGAATCTATGTTTATTCTCTTCCTGGGCTCGGATATGACCAGCAAAGAAATCCACAAAAAAATCAACAAATTTCTGTTAAAATCTGCTCTCAGTTTTGTCTGCCTCTAATATTTCTTGCTTAGTGTCTCTAAACCTAAAATCTAAATCCTATTTCTCCACAGCAAGCCCTTCTTTTTTGCTCAGCTGGGGATGGTTTGTAGCAAGGGATGCAATGAATCATTCCAATTCCTTTCCCAAAAGGATCAATGATTGTTAACACTCCTGTCTCCCTGTCTCAACTTGTTCTTGGCAGGTTTACCTGATTCTGAAATCATAGAATCATAGAATGGTTAGAGTTGGAAGGGACCTTAAAGATCACTGAGTTCTAACACCCTTGCCATGGGCAGGCACACCTCCCACTAGACCAGGTTGCTCAAAGCCCCATACAGCCTGACCTTGAATACTTCCCACCACATCTTGGTAATGCCAATTAGATCATAACCCTGGAGAAGTGCATACGTCTCTAACTCCTCTTGCTTGTTCCCCATGTTGTGTGCATTTGTGCAAAGGCACTTCGGCTGGGTGCCCAATGGGGTTGACCTGTTAGCTGGAATGGCTCCATTTCCTTTGCATTGCTCTTCAGGCGGCATACATATGCAGTGTTTTGTCTGCACTTCTCAGGTTCCTTTTGCCTTTGGAGACTCAGAGATAGGCCTGATGTTATCCCCCCC
>VZRU01004785.1:31997-57683 GCA_013398155.1 Pedionomus torquatus
TCATGTTAACCCCCCCCCCACCCCCTTCACATCTAGTTTAAAGACCTGTGAATCAATCCAGCAAACTTCTGGGCTAGAACTGTCTTCTCCCTTTGAGAGAGACATTGCCATTCTCTGACTATATGCTGACTATTATTTTGGCACTGAATCCTGGGGAGTAATAGGATCATGGGAGAGTCCATAGGTATTTCTATGCCCATCACATCAGGAAAAGCTAGCAGTGTGTAGTCCAGATGAGCAGGAGACCAGTACATTCACAAGAGATGTTTTAACTGAATTGCTTACATTCTGTGTGCAAAAGCAGCCCTGTGGCCACTCCAATTCAGGAATTATTACTATGATTGCTAGCAAAGGAAATTCTAAAAAGTCAGCATTAATAGATTACCAACTTCCTGTCTGCAAAGCTGACTGGCTGAGATACAGATATTTACACAGTAAAAAACTAGCAGAAAGGTGACACAAAATTAATTTCCCATTCAGTAAAACTCAGAAGATATCTCTGTCCTGTATGCAGCTACTGTCCAAAAATAATTGAAGTTATGCTCTAGAATAAATGATATGTTACTTTGCTACACAATATTAGGGTAACATTAAGTGTATCAGTGTTACACAGTAATTTGACATTCTAAGAATCTACACATTTCTAAGTCGCTACAGATATGAAAAAAATAAATTGTATTACGAAAGTCAACCTATAGGAGGAGAACTGAAACTATAAGGTCTGAAATAAGATTCCAATACCAAGAGAGTTTCTACTGTTTATTTCAGACACCAAATATGTTTTAAAAGTGGGTAACAGATAATTAGCAAGAAACAGATGTTATTGAGCTATCTGCTTACAGTCTGGCTGGATGATGGAATACTAACAACAAGAATAATTTCAACGTAGGCTTACTGCTTTAAAGATTGTACTTAGGCTGAAAAGGAATCTTACAAATAGCAGCCTTTTTGAAAGACCTTGACAGGTGTTCTTTGATGTGTGTTATTTGTTCAGGTTCCTTAAAATGGCATTGAAGAATGTGCAGGTCTGAGAATTAAAGTAAAAGAAATAGTAACTTTTAATATCTTTAGTGATAATTGAGAGCTGTTGTAGCTCTTTTTCCTATTTCAACATTCATACAACAATCATGGAAAACAGCCTTACTGAACGGCTAAGTTAGAAGTGGCTGTTGCACATAGGTCTATAGTGCAAGGGTAATCATGATGGATGTAATGCAATGCCACTGAAGATTGCTGTAATGCAAGCTGATTGTATTCTATTTTATCCAAGACTCAGGGATCACTAAAACACTCTGCTTGTCTCTTGAACGCATAAGCAAAAGGGTAGTTGGCAACTTTCGTCATTCACTTCATTTTGAAATATCATGGTCACATTTTGTTCTTTCCCTCCCACCTCCTTAGCTGCACCTCTCCACCCCCTGAAATTCTTAGTGAGAAAAAAAGCATAGACAGAAAGGTCTGTGAGTGCAATCTATAGTAGGATATCTCATGGGGTGTCAGCATGACGTCTGCCGTCTGCCATCTGCACAGCTGTGAATCTGCATGGCCAGATCTATTCTTATGGACCAGGCACCTTGTGCAGGAGAATTTGTGAGACTTCCCATGAGCCTCACAGACATGTACTTTACCTCTGATGTGAGCTTCTCTGTATCTTGGCCCACTTTTCCCACTGGGGAAGAAATAAACCTCACTGCTCTGCCTGTATTACAAGCTCATTCACCCAGTGTATCTTTGAGCTGCCTGTGACTGACTTAACATATGTTCCTTTTTCGCTTCTGCTCTGCCAGTGCACTTGCAGAAAAAGATGGCACATTGCTAACAGCAGGGGTGGCAACCTCTGCCTGAGGAGCAGTGCTGTGCACATAACCTGATGCCAAGAGCTTTTTGCCAGTTCAAAAATATTGTTCAAGTTCAAGTATATTGGATTGCTAGATACTTAGTAAATTCTATACATTTTAGTTTTGTGAGCAGTATGCCATAATGGAAAGGTTCTCTAACTGGGGGAGAAAATATTGTTTTCATTGCATACAATACAATTACTTTGTCTCTGTAGACATATGCATTGTATAAAGTTCCCCTCCCCTCTACTATGATAGACTTCCTCTCTTCTACTTACCACTTTGCATTAATTGAATGGTTATCTTTATACATAGCGTCATGTCTAGGGCTTTCTGCTTCTAGACTTGCCTAAACAAGAAGTAATTTCTTCGTAATATTATGAAGAAACTTTCTTCAATGCAAATAATGTAAATATATTTTTCAGCTACTGGCTTCCCTCAGCAAGTAATAGAAAACATCTAACAATGTCATCTGGGAAATTAATACATCTGGAAAAACTGTAGAGTGAACTGATACACACTTCTTACGTTAACATGCATAGAAGATTTCTTTTCCTGTATGGAACTAAAATGGATTGCGTCCCTTGTCCTACTTGTTCCTAACATAAAGCACAACAGAAGCCTCTCTTGGTTTGAAGTTTTGATATGCAGGGGAAAAAAAAGATTTATTTTTTTTTTTTAAGGCTGAATATTATTTCTTTTACCATCTTCCCTGACTTAAGGAAAAATATTTGCAATCGTGATGAGTTTACTTTGATGTCAACTAGATCAGAATAGGCTTATTGTAGCTAATACAATCCCATATACAAGGCAAACAGTTGCTTAACCTATTTTTTTAACTTTATATCCAGATACTCTTATATTCTAAAAAAAAGAAATTTCACCACTCTGGACCAAATTCTCTAAATATTGAAATAAATTTTCTCAGACTGGCATAATGCTTTAAATTTCAGTGTGTATCAGAGCAAGTAGATACCATACAGTTGAAAAAAAAAAAAAAACAACCCTAGAATAAACTCATAAAACATATAGTTCATGAGCTCTTCTTTTTACAAATCCAAGTTTGAGTATAGAGAAAATAAATTGTAAAGGATTCAATTATTTTTTTCTTGTGATTTTAAGACTGAGTAATGCCTCTAAAAATAAGAGTTATGCAAAAAGGTGTGCTTTCTTATGAGTTTTCAGACATTAAGCTAGAATTTTCCAAGTATTCTCAGCATTCTATGCAATAAAATTATGTGCTGCTCATCTTATCTCAATCAATACTGTTAAGCTACTTACACTGAGTCCTCCTTAACCGCTCCTTGATAGAGTGTGAAAAAATCAGCATTGATGTAAGTGGATGCAATTCCAATGACTTAACTTGATTTATGCCCACTTACACCTGAGATAAATTTGTTCAACTCAGTTATGCATGGACTGAATGAATGACTTAATTACATAAGGCAACTGGAAATAAAAGCATTTTACTAATGTAAGCCTCTTTCTGTGAGTACTTGTAAATCTATGTATGGGTCACTTAAGCTGGTTTTGTGGACAGACTTAAAAAGGTGCATGTCATTCAAAACAAAACAAAACAAAACAAAACAAAACAAAACAAAACAAAACAAAACAAAACAAAACAAACAAACAAAAAAAAGCCAAGAATCCAAAAGAATACTTTGTCTCACATTTTTAAGAACTGTTTCTGTTTTACATCTTTGGAGATGTAAAACATCTTTGGATGATGTTTTACATCATCTGGATCTTTGGAGATGTTTTACATCTTTGGAGATGTAAAACTCATTGTGCTTTCTGATGAACATTTACCGTGGGCTCTTAGGCACAATCCACATCAGCAATATAACACTTCTCACAAAGTGAATATTTATGTTTTATTTTGGTGGAATCCTCAGAAAATTCCCAAGTAACATTCTTAGCTTCTATAGAAATTTATGGGTTCTTCATGTTAATAAGAACCTAAACAAGAAAACTAAGTCAATGAAAATAGTTGTAGAACCTGAACATGAGTAACGTATTTTTTATTTCTTTTTTGTAAGCTATTTGGCTTAATGAAATGTACACAAGACCTTTAAATAGAAGAGAAAGAAGAACAGTGCTGTCCTATTATTATTTTTTTTTTATTTTAATGTTTATAATACTGGGTATAGTACGGTTCAAATAGAAAACTGAAGTGAATGAAAACATCCCACTACCATCTCACACAAATGTGGAGTTAGCTGCAGGCTTTCTTTGTTTCTGGGCCATGATGTGAAAGCACTATTAACATTAATATTAATAAAGAGACCAGGAGTATGTTATCTGTAAGTCTGATAGAGAGTCATTTAGGACTTGGTCAGGCTTGATGTGAAAAAGATCATGAGTAATTTTATTTTCCTCAAGGCCCTTTGAAATCTATATTGAGTGAGCAATTCCAAATACACAGTTGATTGGAAAATGTCCGTGTATTTCATTTTTTCCTATGAAGAAAAAAATAGAAGAGCTGGGTAGACCTTTCAGTTTCACCTGTCAACAACTAGTTACATGGTTTCATTGCCAAACCATGAAAAGTTACCCATATTTCTGTCAGTAGCAGTACACAGGTTGGGCATTAATCCAGAAGCGAAACCTTTGCCTACTATTGCATGTCTCCCAGTAACTGCTCAACTAACTCACGACACTGAGGTACAGTATAAGTCTCGTCAGAACCTCTTCAGAGTCAGCTCTTCAAGGACTTGAAGTTCGGCTGCTTGCAAGGAATGAAAAGACTTCATTGTCATTGAAGTTACTAAGACATAAGGAATATTAACTGCTTTATTTGACAAAGCTGCTTGTTTACAGATTCATGTTTTGGGGTCCTTTTTCTGATTGCTTGCTAATTATTTGCATTTAAAAATACTATTGGAAATTGAGATGGATCAATTCAGTGAATTACTGACTAATATTATCAACCTAATGCATATTTTCCCTAGCTGCTCGCTGGTACTCACAGTCTAGCTTTTATTCTTGACTAGTCCTTGCAGTAAGGTCATCAAGTGTCTCCCATATTTTCACTGTGCCTGATTTCACCATATTACCTCTGGCCAACTTTTCTTGTTAATTTATAAACCTGCTTCCAGTTTTTTGGGGGCAGATTCGCAGATCCACAAATGACTTTAGGACATTATTTTTGTATACACATATATATATATAATGAGATGAGATGACACAAGATGAGACCCCACCTGGAGTACTGTGTCTAGCTCTGGAGTCCTCAACAGAGAAAGGACACAGAACTGTTGGAACAGATCTGGCTGAGGGCCACAAAGATGGTCAAAGGGATGGAGCAGCTCTCCTATGAAGACAGGCTGAGAGAACTACGGTTGTTCAGCCTGGAGAAAAGAAAGCTCTGGGGAGACCTTGTAGCAGCCTTACAGTATCTGAAGGGAGCCTACAGAAGAGCTGGAGAGGGACTCTTTGGCAGGAAGTGTAGTGACATGTTGAGGGGTAACAGTTTTAAATTGGAAAAGGGGAGATGTATTTTAGATACTAGAAAAAAATTCTTTACTGTGAGTGTGATGAGGCACTGGAACAGGTTGCCCAGAGAAGTTGTGGATGCCCCATCTCTGGGAGCATTCAAGGCCAGGCTGAATGGGGCTTTGAGCAACCTGGTCTAGTGGTCTAGGTATGTGTGTCAAGATCTTTCATTTAACAGTACATATCATGTCATTAACCTTAAGGTTGCAAATATTATTTTGAAGGTAAGGATTACAGTTAGAAAGAATTTTTGAGACTTTATAAAGAGTCCCTTCTCCATCTGGTTCTGAGAGATGAAATTAACCTCTACAGAGACACTAGGCACATGCATTGAATACTCTTTTTTTTTTTTGCTAGCATTATATAATACCAAGTATTCATCTGCTGATTTGGTTGAGGAGAGTTTTGGGTTTTGCCTCACCTGCTTTGGAAACTGAAATGCACTCATTCTAGAGTCTGAGCATTTTCTTTTTAGATTTAACTCAAAGTTACTGTACGTAACTGAGCGAACATATAATATAATCAAGTATGTCTTTTTAAACACTGATATAATCATAGTTCTATGTGAATACAGTGTGCTTATTACTGCTTAATTACAATTTATAATGCATAGGTTCAGTCTGAACAGAAGCTTTGTGCAAATTCATCAGTTTTGGTTATTACTGTGGGTTTTGTTAGCCAGTGGCTTTTGTGCTCAGATGTAGTTTCTAAAATAAAATCTAAAATCTTCAATTTGTTTTTTTTTAAAAAGTATGTGAGCTGTCAAACTTTTGAAAATAGCTATATGAATTATTAAGACAAACATTTCAGTTCAATGAGATTATAATGTTTTGATTGAAACAGAAGTAATGATATTTCAATGTTATAGAATAAATAATTAAGAACATTTTTTATATTTTATATTTATATTATATTTATAATTTTTTAGATTTTATAGGGTAGGTATTAATGTCTTAATTATTCAGGGGAACTTATTCTGGCTTCAAAGACCTGAAGTGCAAGTTTATGAAGCTATTTTTAGTTTTACATTATATCAGCTGGAAATATATACAATTTTAATATGTTTGAGTCCAAGAAATGTGTTTTTTATTCAAGCTTTCAGGTTTCTGCAGATGTTTATATCTGTTCCATTTGCTAATGCATTTTCTTGCCAATACATTACAAACAGAAAATTTTTTAAGTATTTGAAACATCCTAATGTTAATGAAATATTCTCAAGTTCAGCATACTTGCAAGAACACTTCTAATAAAAATAGTCTCACATGGCTGCATTGCATTTAGAGATCCAAATGGTGTTTTTACTAACTCTAGAAGGAAACCCATCAGAAATCTTATGAGTGCAAGAAAGGTACTATGAAATTACACATAGGCAACAAAGAAAAATATAAATGATAGATGTCATAGGTCCATTTTGTGTTTTACCTCTTTCCCTAGTTCTGAAAGTTTCTTTCCATTGGAAAATTAGATCAACAATGATGTCACCAAAATGTGACTGAAATACGATCAATACATTTTTATATCTATGGAAATTATGCTCTTGTGTGGACAGATGACCACAGTTAACCAAGTTACCAAGTAACAGTAAGTTATATTATGTGAGGTGAGCAACCTGCTTCACAGAGTAAAATGCTCACTTAAATTTTTGCATTATACTTAAATTTTTGCATATATTTTGCATTATATACACTCAGTTACACACCTCAGTTGGCTTAGGTGTAAATTGTTATGCTGTTATAATTGGCTTACTATCATCTATGTTAAGAAATATGCCACCATTACACTTAACATTGATTTCAGGAGAATAATAACTCACTCTTAGTAAATCTGAATAGTAAATCTGAACACTCTTGTGAAAACAAAGGTAGTGTGATTGAGACAGGAATAACTGTCAGCAAAAGTATCAACACATAGTATAGGGAAGTATAATTCAGTCTCTATTAAGCTGTGAAAGTATTATATGAGATTTAAAAAGAACAATGCAAAAATAATTGTAAAGTTCATGAATATTTGCTTGCCTCAGTACTTACAGAAAGTGTCTACTAAAGTGTCTGCTTTTAAGCTGGTGTCTCAGTGAGTGACCTTCTGTTTTGTAAAATCTGCCCCTGCAGGAACAGTGTCCAACAGCATGCACAGTATTAATTCCAATTAATTTATGCACAGTAATAGTTCCACTTCACCTTCACTGCAACTGCTTATGTAAGGGAATATTCGTAGGAAAGCACCATATTCACTTGTAGTTCTTTTTCACCTGTAACTTGGAGGTAGATTTGTTACATCAAATTAAGTGGGAAATCTTATTTAAAACATCTTCCAAGAAATGCTGGAAGGGACATAAAACAAGCTATGACTTAAAATATTTTAACATAAAATATATATGTATTTTACAGGGAACTAGAATTGCACAAAAAAACCCACTCCTGAATTTGTGTCTCTCACATTAGAGTGTAAGTCATAAGTCAGATGAGAACAAGAAATTGAACTGATGCAGTTTCATTTATTTCATTGTTTACCACTGGCCTTTACTACCATCGGTATGTCATATTAAGTTACCAAAACACCTTCAAACAACCATGGAGCATAAAGAATTTCAGCACATTGAAATTCAATGGCACCATTCTGCTCTGGATTTGTTTTCATCCCTTATGTATCAGTTTTTATACATGGACATTCTCTCTTGTGAATGCTTCAAAATGCTCAGGGATGCCTCAGCATGGATGACAGAGTCTGATAAACATCAGACAGCATCAGTGCTGCTGTCTAAGCACCCAAGTCAATGGCTCCTCTGAACTCATTGACTATGAACTCACTGGCTGAACTTCCATGCCAAAAAAAGACAAAACTTTTCTCAAGAAAAATATGGAATTTCTGCAAAATAATGCTGCAAGATCTGGAAAGCAAACATGTCAGGAGAGCTGCTGTCTTCTGTCTAGACCATCTACTTTAAGAACAGTCTGTGCTTGGCTTTTCAAGACTTCCTATGATTTACCCAGGAAGAGTAGTCCATTGTATTCTACCATATTCTTTATTTATGCAAATTTAATATAAGAAAAAAAAGGAATATAATGAGATGAATGAAAATTTAAAAAAAAAAAAAAAAACAACCAAAACAAACAAACAAAAAAATCTTCATTGTCTTTGACTATTTTGACTAGCAAGATTTTTGCCTGAAACCAAACATGGGAGTTTAAAGTCTTTTTCCAGCCAAAGACAAGTCAATAGACTTGGCTGCCTCGAGGCACCAGGCAACATTGACAAGGAGAAAAACAACTGAAAGACAGTATTTTAAAAATGATAATCTGAAAAATGTTTATTTTATCCTATATAATCCTACATTTAGTATTTTTCTACCCTATGAACATAATTTTCCTATACTGAAGGATATTCAAGCTTCACCTGAAAATCGTATTCCTGACCTTTACCTCTTCTATCAAGACTCTGAGTACACCAATAAGCTTTGCAAGGTTTTCCTCTTCTCCACAGGTTGGCTCTGATATGCTGCATCTCATGAAGCCATAGAAGGGCTGAGGTTGGAAGGGACTTCAGGATGTCATCTGGTCCAACATCCTTGCTCAAATGTACTCACCCAGAGCAGGTTGACCAGGAATATGTCCAGACAGTTTCTGAATATCTCCAAGGATGGACACTCCAAAACCTCTTTGTGCAACCTGTGCCAGTCATCCTCACATCAAAAATAAAAAGTGTTTCTTGATGTTAAAATGGAACCTCCTGTGTTGTTTTTTGACCTCTGGGTCAGTACTGACCCCTGAGCTACACCTCTGGTTGCTGACCATTGGCTAGACATGATGCCACTGATCATCTGGTCCCTCTGGGTCCAACCTTTCAGTCATTTTTCAATCTGCTCATCCAGCCCATACTTCAACAGCTTGATAAATTTTGATCTTATGGCAAATGGTGTCAAAAACCTTAATAAATCAAGGTAGACAGTATCCACTGCTCTCCCCTTGTCTACCAAGTAAGTAATTTCATCATAGAAGTTTCTTGTGTTGATCAAGAAAGACTTCCACTTGGTGAAGCCATGATGACTGCTTCTTACCCTTGTGCCTGGAAATGGTTCCTAGAATTTTCTGCTTCATCATCTTCGACTGATGGAGTGATAACGAGGAGGCTGATAGACCTGTAGTTCCATGGGCTATCTTTCTTGCCCTTCTTGAAGATTTAAATGATATTTGCCTTCCTCCAGTCTTTGGCCACGTGTTCCGACTGCCATCTTTACTTTTATTGCTAGAAACATTTTCTTTACTGATGACAATCCAAAGGACAGATTGCCTCAGGATCTGAAATAATTTTTGCTGCTCTTCTTTAGTACTTGAATAAACTATATTTTTTTTGCTGAGAAGTATACTTAAATCCATTGCCTGAAAGTTATGTGTTTTGGGCTTTATATAAATATCTGGGCTTATTTTTCAATCTGAATTAACATTATTGTCTGATCCTCTTTTCACTTCCCCATATCAACGGTCTGTTCTGGTTTCCTTCACACATCAAATACATATTCTTATATAATTTATTTTTTCTATCACAAGATAAAGCTTTTCTGTGCAGGAATCAACTGAATATGTTCATTTTTTTTCAGCCCCATCAAGAATCACAAAGTTTTCATTCTCTCTGGTTTCATATTTTCACGATTGTCAAGTGTTTTGCCACAGACAATGGCATAAGACAGTGAAAAGATTAAGATTTGAAAATTTGAACGCACTTGGATACTTGCATGATCAGGACTTTTGCAGTAGGATGGCCTGTGAAAACTAAGGTAGTTTCAAACAGAAGTTTGTGTATAGGTACTATGCAGCACACAAAGCTGATGTTGTTGGCAAGCACAATATTTACATATGGATTTCTTAAACATTCATTAAATATTTTGAATCTGCAATAAAAATGCTTTGTTCACTGAGCATGCACTAAATTATTGCTGTCTGCATGCCATACATTTGGGATTATTGCACGGAAATTCTAGGTGCAGATGTGTTGAGACTTAAATTACTAACTGGAGGGATCTACTTGCACTCTTGAAAGCTATGGATGGCATCAGTTTCTAGGATGCATTCTCAAAAATGTGTGCCAAGTTCTTTTTGAGAGAGAACTTCCTAGGTCTGAATAAACTGTACATTGAAATTAGCTCACACAACTCAGTTTGGGGTTTGAGTTTCTCCAAAATCCTTATTGCTTTTTTTCATATGTATCTCTATATTCTTTAAGCAATCAGTTTTCAAAGTCCTACATTCTTCAACAATGTCTGCCCTTTCTGGTAGCACACTGTGGGCCTGGAAACACTGTTTATATCACTGAGGTCTCCCGACTCTTGTCATCTAGAAGTTTTTGAGTTAAATACTGCATGAAGACTAGCCTTACAGGCCCTTCTTATCACTGCTTCCAAATGAGAATATTACATAGAATCATATAATCACTGAATGGTTAGAGTTGGAAGGGACTTTAAAGTTCATTGAGTTCCAACCCCTTTGCCATGGGCAGGGACATCTCCCATTATTCTGGGAAGATCATGGAACAGATCCTTTTCGATGTCATGCTTGAGCACATGGAGGACACAGAATTGATTCAGGACAGCCAGCATGGCTTTATTAGGGGCAGGTCCTGCATGACTAACCTAGTGGCTTTCTATGACAGAGTTACTGTGTTGGTAGATAGAGGAAGACCTGTGGACGTGATCTACCTGGACTTCTGCAAGGCCTTTGACATGGTCCCCCACAACATCCTAATTGACAAATTGAAGAGGTACAGATGTGATGGGTGGACTGTTCAGTGGATAAGGAACTGGCTGGATGGTCGCATCCGGAGGGTGGTGGTCAATGGCCTGAAGTCCAGCTGGAGAGCAGTCACAAGTGGTGTCCCTCAAGGGATGCTGGGACCGACAATGTTTAGCATTTTTATCAATGATATAGACAGGGGGATTGAATGCACCATTAGCAAGTTTGCAGATGACACCAAGCTGTGCGGTGGTGTTGATACACTGGAAGGAAGGGATGTCATCCAGAGGGACCTGAATCAGCTGGAGAGGTGTGCCCAGATGAACCTCATGAGATTCAACAAGAGTAAGTGCAGGGTTTTGCACCTGGGCTGGAACAATCCTCACTATCAATACAGACTGGGGGAAGAGGTGCTGGAAAGTAGCACTGAAGAAAGGGACTTGAGAGTACTGATAGACAAGAGGCTAGACGTGAGCAGGCAGTGCGCACTTGCAGCCTAGAAGGCCAATCGCATCCTGGGCTGCATAAAAAAGTAGTGTTGCCAGCAGATCCAGTGAGGTGATTCTGCCACTTTACTCTGGTGAGACGTTACCTGGAATACTGTGTGCAGGTCTGGAGCCTTCAATATAGGAAGGATATGGACCTGATGGAGTGGGTCCAGAGGAGGGCCACGAAGAAGATCAAAGGACTGGAGCACCTCTGCTATGAGAATAGGCTGAAGGAATTGGGGCTGTTCAGCCTGGAGAAGAGGAGGCTCTGGGGAGACCTAATTGCAGCCTTTCCATATCTAAACACAGAGTGTTCTGCCTGAGTATCAGGAAAAGCTTTTTTCCTGTGAAGGTAAACAAACACTGAAACAGGATGCCCAGAGAGGTTGTGGAGTTTCCATCCTTAGAGATTTTCAAAATCAGACACATTCCTGAGCAACCTGCTCTTGGAGATCCTGCTCTGACAAAAGGTGTTGGACTATGTATTCTCTAGATCTTGAATCATGTGATTTCCCAGCTATATTTAATTAAATACCACAATGTTGACTTTACACTTGTGATTCTATAAAGTCATGTTCAAAATCTTTAGTTATAAGGTAACACAGGTTTAGACTCACATATTTTCATTTTTTCTCAAACTAGTGAATATAAGCTGCTTTTACTTTTGTGTTTATTGTTCTCCATTTCTGTGGTAATGTAGTGACTAATAGAACAAAGGGAGAATAAGGCAAGAAACTTGGATGTCCCTTCTTTGGCCACAGGGATCCTACTTAGAATTAATTAGGCTAGATGTATCAGTCGCATCTCTTTAAAACAGATGTTGTTTAAAAACTGAAACAAAATCTTATTTTAATCGTGTGAAATATAATTCTAATCTTGCTTGTTTATTTAACCTTTGTAGAGTTTATTGTAACCATTCTAGTTTTTCCATATTGTTGCCAGCTATGTCTGTGATAAATAGTTGCTAAAAATAAGTTCTTTGGGACTCCTAGTTTAAAAAATAAATTTCTACATACAATAAGTAAACACAACTTTGGCAGAATAAGACAGAAATTATTGCTCCCCAGACCACAATTTTTTTTTCTACAAAAAATAAACAAATGTGTCATATCTCACAATTCAGCCATTCCTTTTTATTATTATTTTGAGCAGAATCTTATGAGGTCTGGTTCTTAATGATCCAATACTTACATTAATGAATAAGAGGAAGGTGTTAATAAATGTATTTAGTTAAATTAAATGTTTTATTTATTTATTTATTTCTCTCCTTCATGAAAAAATCACAGAAAAAGTGAATTCCCAAAGCACATTATTTGACAGTCATAAGTTCAACTAAAATAAGAAAATGTTTAATTTGTTTTTCTGTTCTTCTTTTAAGGTTTAACCACTCCAGGGGCTCTATCTTCCCCCTGCAGGGGCAAACTCTCTTCAGTTTTTATGTTGAGCTTTCTATCAGCCAGTGGAAGACAACAGAGTCTCAGGAAGTCATGGGTAAAAAAAGAAAAGAGGATGTGGTAGCATTTGAGTAAAATATACTCACACTTTTTGACATTGTATTCCATTTAAAAAAAATAAAATAGTAGGAGTAATAAAGAACTATCCCAGAGGTTTCACCCCAACACCCAAAAGCACTTTGCCCTGTCTTGCAAAACATTTAGTGCAGAAATAACTCAGTTGAATAAAATCAGCTGATGGAAAACAGTTCTTTGGCAGCACAGAGGTTCTTGCAATAGATCATGTGACTCACCCACAGGTTTTTCTTTTCACTTAAACAACTTGAATTTGGACTTTTCTTGTGAGCTGGATCTTTGTGGTGCCTGGACAAATTTCATCAGGTAAGCTGAGAGAAATATATTAGCTTTCATGTCACCTCTGTCAAGAAATGGCAAGGACTTTAATTTCACCAGGATGTCAACTTTTCTAATCTCACTTCTGATCAGTGTTCAGGCCTATGACAAGTACCTTCCCAAAATCCAGAAATAAATACAGAACCAAAAATAAACTTTTTATCTGAACCTTTCAGAGCTTTAGGGGAGTTATTAGAAAGTGAAATAACAGCTTTGTGTTTTCTAACTTTCTCCAAAAGATCTAGAAGATTTGGCACTAAAGACACCATCACAATGGAAGGATTCTAAATCTGTTACTGGGTTTGTGCTGGCATATAAAGTTAACTTACTGAATACACTGGAAAACAAACCCATAAAGAGATCAGAAAGACCTCAACTTTTTCTCTGTTCTTACTCATTTAATCTATTCACATATTAAATTCCAAAACTGCGTATTTTACACTATCTAAGAAACTGTGGCATGCCAGGATTGGATTTTATTAGTACCATAAGAGTAATACTCAGATTGCAATGTTCTAATGTTGGAATGTTTTCTTTCACAAATGAAGAAATGTTGACCAGTTACAACTGGAAGACATTTGAGCTTTGACAGGTAACTATACATTTCTCCTACTAATTACACTATTGATACGATGACTATACAGCAGGCCTAACACATTTAGGAAGTATCAGATTAAGCAGCAAAACACCAGCAGTCTGTGCAGGGATACTGAGCTTAGCTCACACATGGCACAGTTGACAACAGAAGATATAGAAAATGTGGTATGCTCAGAATATGTCAAATTACCTGTATATGCACTACAGAGTGCATATGAACCAATTTGTCCCTGTGAAATCCCTGCCTTCAAATTAAATGAACATATACAACAAGTTTATTCTATCATAGAAATCAACTATTTCATCTTCAGGACAGGAATAAATGCAGAGGAAAGGGTGAGTTCTATTAGCTTAGTTCCCTTTTTCACATCCTGAAGCCAGTAGGTCAAAAACGTAACTCTCTGAGCTGGACAATATAGTTCTGCATGTGAAACAGTTTTAGGATATGTCTAAACAGAAAATATTTTGCAAGCAACAGTGCTGTTGAGACAGAAAAAGAGGTGAACTCAGATAAAGACTCCTTCAACAGTGTAGAGGTATTTAAGTCAGTAAAGCAAAGATCTAGCTGTAAATGTGATCTTCTCAAACATTTCTTTGATGTTCAGATGCTTTTGCTTTTCGTTTGACTGTGAGTTTACAAGAAACATCTATGATAAAAAAGACTTGCTGAATGTTTGCACTGAGCAGGAAAAAACAAACTTGTGCTGAATTCACACAAGCAACCCAAAAGCTACTTAACGAAAAGAGTCCTTTTCAGGGTAAAACTTCTTTGCTTTAAAGTGGAATATGTTTTCAGGGTGAAACACTAAAGCACGAGAAGAATAATGCCTATTTATATTGCATTGCTAGCAGATCCAGAGAGGTGATTCTGACACTTTACTCTGGTGAGACCTCACCTGGAATACTGTGTACAGGTCTGGAGCCCTCAATATAGGAAGGATATGGACCTGATGGAGAGGGTCCAGAGGAGGGCCACAAAAATGATAAGCAGATCAGAGCACCTCTGCTATGAGGACAGGCTGAAGGAGCTGGGGTTGTTCAGCCTGGAGAAGAGGACTCTCCAAGGAGACCTAATCACAACCTTCCAGTACCTGAAGGGGGTCTTCAGGAAAGCAGGGAGAGTCTGTTTACAAAGTGCTGCAGTGATTTGTCTACATTGGCTATAGATAGAAGGATAAGAAAGTTTCCTTCTAGCACTACAGCATAAAAACTACTGCAGCCATAAAACCAGGAGGAGTTTAATCCTGCCTGCACCTCAGTACAAAATTTTAAAATAAGTGTGATTTCAGCAGACAATTCATTTTATAAAAAGGGCATTCCACTCTGTGCAATTGTCTCTTCCAACAGTGTCTGAGTATGGTTTTCCAGAGGGACTGACCTACCCTGCTGCTGAATCTGACAAGTAGCAGGCAGCTGCAATTCACTTGGGTGGTAAAGAAAAAGATGTACAGTGGATTCTAATTGTGGTATTATCTTCTTTTAGGTCAGAAATGGAAATTTCCCAGGTTCCTGTGGGGAAGCAGATGCAAAAATAAACAGAACACTCAGCCTTTTGTATAGACGATTTAGAGTCTCATAGTTGTCTTTGATACACAAATGAAAATTAAATGTTAAATATACTCCCTGTGACCCCTGTTAAGGCATTGACAAATTAGTGGGTTTTTTGACAGCCTAGTTGAGTGATCATTTTGAGGTATTGAAACAAGTGTTTCTGAGTTCTTGTGGTAAGAAACACAAAGCCAGGTTGCTCTCTCTCAGAACTTATTTATTAATTTCACAGATAGGAAAAGATAGAAGTCAAAGTTGAAAAAGGAAAAAGTAGACCTTACAAAGCCAACAGGATGAATAAAGAAATTGGAAAGTTTGATTATATCTACAGAAATTATGGTGTAATTTGTGACCAACCTAACCATTTTTGCAAAATAATTTGCAATACTAGAGTAAATTCATAAAAACTTTGCATTACTACATCACAGGAGAGGAAAAATGTTTTCTCTTCCTATCTGTTGTACTAAATTTCAGAGCTAAACATCATATCTTTTCATAAGCTAGAATGTATTTTGGTTTGTTTTGACACTTGTTTTTTGCTAATTCAGAAATAATTTTGTTTCCTTTTTTGAGGAAAGAGTAAGGATACCATGGTGACAAAAATGCTTACCAAGATAGATAGCCAGGAACAAAAGTGACAAATTATTTCTTCTATAGTACTGTGTTGATATGAGAACAGAGTAGCTCTGCTCAAAGTCTAATTAATTACCTAACAAATGCACTTTAGAGACAAAGTAAATTAGAGACTTAGCTACTATACTGTAGCTTCTACACCTAGATTGTATTTAGGGATTGGAAAAAATATTGCAGAAGCCCTTGAACTGTCTTGCTGTCATCAGCTGTTCAGTAAAACTAAACCTCATTTTGTTTTCTGTCTGAATGTACTAGATCCAGATGGGCAAAAGGACTCCCTCTATTTGGCATTCTGTAATAAAACTATGAATTAAAAAAAAAAAAAAGAAAAAAAAATCAGACCCAAAAGTACACTGTTTTGCCTGCCCAAATCCCAGTTTTGCACTGACTGCACTAAAAAAGGTGCATCAGGCCCATATGATATTTCTTAGCTTCATATCACATCAGTAGTGTTGCCTTCTATAAATGCCTAGTTTATGTTTTCTATTGATGTACGCTTGCATGCAAATCTAACATCATGTCATTTAATTACAAGAAGCAGGGTAATAAGTGTGAAGATAAATATTTCACAGATCTAATCAGGAATTATCCTTTTAAATCACTATTATGTGTTGAGAACTATGCTCAGCAATCAATATCAGGCAAAGCCATCTAAAAGATAATTAGAACTGTGCAGACCCATTTTAGATGCTGCCATTATGTCAAAGATGTCCAAAACTAGCTAGAAAATTATATTGTTTTTTTTTTTTCACAGCTTACTGCAATTCCTTTTATGCTGAGTAAAATATAGCCTTCTTTATAATACTTCATTTTTTTCATAAGAGCTTTTGAGTTTTTACCTTTATAGAGTTTTTGATGATCCCTTTTTTCCTGTCAACAGGAAACCCAGTTAAACAGTTCATCATGAAGTGAAATGTCTCATGTTACTAACAGAAGGAAATAATAGACATAAAAAAGTGATTCACCACAATACTGTGCTTTATATTCAGTGCTGCATAATAAGCATAATCACATTGTAACAGATTTTTGGCAAGTAGTCCAATCTTTATTTTCAGAATTATGTAATATATCAATTAAAATGAAACAATAAATCCAATTAAAATGTAATATTGGGCAATTATGAAACACATCTTCTTATCTGAAAAAGTAACAGAAGAGGAGGGAAAAATCTTATGGTAGTTTAGAAGTACCATGCATTCCAAGTACTTTATGTATAGGTATTTTTTTAATATACTGTAATTTCATGGTATAGGTTAGTTTACTTCCAGGACTTTTTCTTATCCTCTTTCTTTTAGGCATGCACATTGACTACCTGTCACAGCCATTATCCTTCTCATTCAGCTGAAAGAGAATGGCTGAAGTTCTCTGGGAAGACCATCAGTTTTACACTTTCACCTGTCAGAAGAGCACAAGAGAATGGAAGAATTCAAAGCTTCTCTCAAGGGCTAAACACCCTTTCTTGGATTCAGCACTTCTCTTCCCACATGGCTAGGTGTGAATTGAGCCTTGAATTACACTTGTATGTTTGACGTTTAAGGGCTTTTTGGTGGACTTTTTTTGGGGGGGGGATTTTTTCCATAAAATAAGGGTAAAAGACATCTAGAAAGCTCTGTTGTCGACAAGATCTCTATGAACTCTATTTGGTACAATTTACAGTATACCTTGTATTTTCTCAGCTGTTCTTAAATGATGTTTATATATGACATGAATTTGCAGTTATATGCTTGCCTAATATTTAAAAAAGAAAGGAAAGGAAGAAAAATTTTAATTTCAAATAGCTTTTGGACAGGAAATTTTACAAATTCAGAAATCACAAAGAACTATTAAGCAATAAAAAGTTGGTGAACAAATAAATTACTTTGCTGGTGAATATATATAAGCCTTTTAGCCAATAAATGAGTTGCAATTCTGGTTATTATACTCCATGATATGTAATTTATCTCATATATTGATCCCAACTGAAGAAACATGAAGGGTAATACACTGATTTGGCTCATTGTAAATAATGGGTTGAAAGTCTGCCCTGATCTTGGGCCTTAAAGACTGAGTAGAAAATTCTGTATCTGTCTTTCAGTTTAGAAAAATGTTTCTGTTTCAGTGAGAATTACGTTTCACTAAACAACATGTGAAACTATTATGGAGACAGGAAAATTAAACACAGATTTTTAAAGGAAATTAGTAATCTCCAAAAGATCTTACTTTCGGTAGGTTGGATAACAAAGTTTTCAAATGTTACAGTGTTCACTAACACAATGTTTACATGATCAGTATAATGCATACCTTGGCAATAATTAGATGCTTAGTAGGCTAATTATTTTGTGAATAATTAAACAAAATCAAATAATTAAACAGCAAGCAGAGAATAACTTAAGACTTAAACTAATAATTGTTGAAGTTCTGATTTAGAAGTGCACTTTATTCATTAATAATGTAATGCTATATGCCAGAAAATAGAGGACTGTATAAAAAAAAATTATGTATCTAAAAGTTGCTGTTCTAAAATGTTTGCTTTCCTGATAATATAAGATGGTCTATTTTTCAAATGTTTCCATTTCATGTAAATTTAAAGGAAACAGAAGTTAAAAGCAAGTAATTTGAGTGAGGTACATATAAAAAGAAAAGGTTTTCACAGAAATTGATGTAAGACTTTGCTTCACATAATGCAGCTTTCTCTGTAGAATGCCACAGAAAAACCCTCAAGGTTTTTAGTATCTAACATATTTATTGTTTTCTAGATAAAAGTATTAGTATATATTATAGATTATTTGTTCAGTCTTGTTTACAAACACATGTTCTACTGGTGAAATTACTTTGCTGTTCATACAGAATGTTTACTTTTCAAGACTATTCACCAACCTACAAAAAAATTGTTGATCTGGCTCAAGGAAGGATGTTGGGTAGAGAAAGGTAGAGAAAGTAGAAATGCATCCAAAACACTGAACAAAACAAAACTTTGTTAAAAATGAATCCGGTAGTCTGAAAAGCATCTCCTAAATTCAACTGGAATACTTACAGGTTTAGAAATACTTAAAAGTTCAAGAGCTTCTGTATGTCAAAATAAAAATTTCAGCATGTTATAGCACTGAATCACAGATAATTGAGTTGTTCTTTGGGAATATTACCAGTTCTCCTGAGTCTATACATATACATTTATTCACATGCATATGAATACACACAAAGCATGCAAAGATAAATATTCTCCTATTTCTTTTACAAAAAATCTGTTTTGTTGCAAAACAGGAAAGAGAACAAGGAAGAAAATGGAAAGGAGGAAAAATTAAATTCTAAGAAATCATATTTGGATTCTTAGTAGGAAGATCTCAAAGACTAATTCTACAGGACAGGTTTCTATGTCAGATTAAACCCCCTCAAATTTAGGTGTTTAACCTCAGATCAATTCCAAATTCAATAGACTCTGAAAAATTAATTTGTTTTTCCTAAATCCTTGGCTTGAGAAACACATTTTTTAAAAAGTAGACAAAACAACGGAGATAGACCATTTTCCTACATAGTTCAGAAAATGTTTTGTAGTATTTAATTAGCAAATGAACATTTAATCTGTAATATATCTCTGAATATTTCAAAAAACATCAGTGTCTCAAAATTTTGGATAGTAAGTTATAAGAACATAAATCAGACAGTGTCCAACCAAAGACCCAGTTTTGGTTTGAATTCTGGGTCTGACATTAAGCACAAATTGTTGGTGGTAAAGAAACCTTTAGGTATTTTGAAAACCTTAATGATATTTCCAGTGGTATATCTTCTCAACTGTCAACTGTATGAGTCTTAGCAATGTCCATTCATTGGGTTTTACACTTTTAAGTCCATTACTTAGTTTAATTAACTTACCTACCTCTTGAGAGCTGTAACCTAATCAATGAGTACAACAGTTGAACTGTTTACTATGAAAAATACCTACGTATGTATTTCTTCTCACTGTTTTATAAGAACAGTCTGACAGTTTCATAGAAAATCTCCTTCATTTTCAATCTCTGAGAAATAGGAAAACATTATCTTCACATTACCTAAACAATTTGTGACTTTATAGTGCTCTGTTGCATCTATGCTTTGTTGAGGGACAGTCTCAGTATTTTTTGCAAGGTCAAGTATAACTCACCTGCCAAATACAAGATTTCATTAACAACATCAAAGAACTCAAAAAGACGAGAGGTATGTTTTCCTTTTGCTATATTGAATTATCTCAATTTTCCACTGTTGTGGTTTTTTGGTTTTTATTTTATTACAGTTTTAATCCCCTTTTTCCAAGTAAATTAAAATTACCACTCTGTAGTTTTACAAATCACTTCCTGAACCCTCATTGAATAAGGTATCAAAATCCTGATTAAATGTCAGGAATTTATATGACCTTGCCTTCTTTTTCAATCAGCTAGAGTCCAGGAGAAATCTGGAACCTGAGCCTCATGTTTCTGCTGTTACATTAATTTACATACTTGAGTATCCATTTGGTTTATTCCTCACAATTTAACTGTGGTTTGAACTGATCTCTGGTCTTGAGACATTGCTAGTCACATGATTGCAGACACTAGTCAAGCGATTTTTGTTTGATTTTCTAAATTTGTCTTGGATCCCAATAATCTACATCTAGGTAATTTAACTATCCCACTTTCAAAGATATTCAGGTTTTTAACTTCTTGATTTTCACAAATTCACCTCCTAATACATTTTAAAATGTTGCCAGTGCAATTTTAAGTGCCTAATTTAAACATAATATGAAACAGCGCCTTGAAAAAAGTACCGCACAGGTAGAAAACAGGAGGAATCTCTATAGAAATAGAGGCAGACATTCAGATGGACCATGGGGTAATAGAAGTAATGTTTTACCGCTCAGGGAATACTGTTGTAACCCAAAATAACATGAAGTCTGCTTGACTGAAAGCACAAGAGAAAGAAGGGATCTGCTTTTAAAAGACATAGTAGAAAGGAGGGAGGTTTGTTATAAAATTTTCTATTATAATGTCTTACACAATACTTCTGATTTTTTTTTCTTTTAAAAATCTACATAATATTTTAAGAAAATCTAGTTTATATTACTTTTCATATGATCACTTTACAGAAAAGATGAGTAAATTCTACATTAGGACAACTCACGTTCTGTAAAATTCATCGCAATCATTAAGAAATGTAATCATAGGATATTTTTGAAAAAGCAACTAATACTTGACTGTATGACACTGAATCAGGTGTTGGCGTTGACAGGTTTGCTAAGTGTGTGGTATCATACATCAGACAATCATTCCTTTCAGTGACAACTGGAAAACCAGGTAAAATACCATATGATATTGGGTTAATTCAGTAAATATAACAGTTATTGCAAACCATTATTTCTAAAATTCTATCTGTAACATATTATTATAATGCTTTCAAAGTTGCTTGGATTTTGCATAATATGTATTGTGCAGCAAATTTCATTTCAGGAGAAAAACATACTATTTTTGAAGCTGATGATGTCTTTGATTTAATGATACTTTATTTCTGTAAATAACAGACTGAATATTGTCAGGAGCATACTGTTGTTTTCTGCTTTGCTATTATTCATTCTCTGAAGCTACTTTAATATGCTTTGCTGTTTGATTGGCTTACTGGAAAAGTGCATGCTTTGAAATTTCAGCTCATTTTGGCACTGTTCTTCTGCAGGATGTGAAATAAAGCAAATTCAAAAGTGAAAATAAATTGTGAAAAAACAATTTAAAACAAATCTTTCAGCCATGTTTGCAAATGTTCACAGTTGTGGCAACATTCTACTGAACGAAAGAAATGTAGATGTTGAACCAAGGGAAAAAACTATAAACAGTGACAAATCTGATGTGATGCAAAGAATTTAGAAGAGCTAAGTTGCTCATAATAACCTTCTACTCTTCCCACAGAAATCTAGTAATATAGGAGGTACTTCTCCACCACAGTCAAAAGTGAAACAAGACAGATTAGCACACACCAAGTTCTGACCTTGCAATTGCAGTGTGGCTAATAATCTAGCTATACCACACAGAAGCATTTCCTGTCAATATACAATCATAAGGTTATTTTAGTGAAGAAACACCAATTGTTACTGAGACACAAATTCTACTATGACATGCAATGGTACAAATTTGGAGCCATTCTATTTTATTTTGGGTTATTTTAGATCTGCATGGATGCAGAAATTGCCCTTGCTATATGGAATACAGTGACAGCATATCAGAAAAATCAGTTTTATATAGCTGGTGCCAGTTAGGTAGGATGGTGAAAATTTAACATATGGCAAGTGGGATGATAAATGGAAAGGGCAATTGACAGCAACTGAGGAATTTAGAATTGCTTGCTTCAGAGAAGAAGAAAATGAAAAATGACAAAAGTATATTATGTTTACTGTTTAAGGTGTGTCTAGACAGAGTAAAGGGTATTTTATTCTGAAATACTAGTACTTCTCAAGTGGCAGTAGTGATTTAGACTTAAACTCTTCTCGTACAGCTAGTTCCAAACATGACGGTATCTCAGCTCAGTCCATGGTCAGTCATTGTTTGTTTAGTTCAGTGGTCAGTTGTACTATGGGATGTGTCCCATTTCAGATTGCAGGGAAATAGTTTCTACAAGCCAAAAATACACTAGAGCTCAAACATACTCAAGTGTAAATAGACAAGTTTAATCAAAGCTAAAAAAGTGAGTTTGAAGCAATGTTCAGTTCAAAGAACTTGGAAACAAATACTGCCAGCAAAGAGAATCTGGGGGCAGGAAAGCAGAGAATATAACCCAGAAGTAGAGGGGATAAGCACTGCAATCCATGTGTGAAAATACAGTGTGTGAGCATGAAGGGATGCACAGGGAAAGGTCTCAGGCAGGTTTGTGAGAAGGAATATGAAAGGCAAATGGTAGGTCTCAACAGGCAAACAGTTTAATGGCTGTCCTGTATCCTGCCACCCTAAATAGACAAGTGAATTGAAGGTAACAAATTCAAGCACTGTGAAAATTATGCACAATTTAAAAACTGTAGATTATGGAGATTAATGACAGCTAAAGGAATATTAAAGATCCATATCTTTCCCTTTTGAATTTGAGGAAAATGCTAATTAAAGATCAAACCAAGAATAAGAGTTATATACATATGCATAGAAATTGTGGGGGAAAGAAAAGGGGAATAAGAAGTGAGCAAAGAAGTGACAGATAAAAAAGGGATTTCCTTCTCAAGGAAGTTTCTACAGACACAGTGATGAAGGTGAGAAATGGTATATCTTCATTGTTATTCTTAAATAATATAGCTTTTATGGAAATAAATGTGTAGGTGAAAAAGTAGAAGACAGAGGAGGCAAAAACAATATGGATAGGTCATGATGAGTATGAGTTCCTCTTCAGGGAAAGAAAAGTTAAAGGATTTAGAATAGTAAAAGTTGCCTGAAGTGTCTGTCATAGTCACAGGATCAGAGAATGTTTTGGGTTGGAAGGGACCTTAAAGATCATATAGTTCCAACCCCACCTGCCATGAGCAGGGACACTTCCCACCAGAGCAGGTTTCTCAAAGCCCCATCCAGACTGGCCTTGAACACCTCCAGGGATTAAGCATCCTCAAGTTCTCTAGGCAACTTGTTCCATTGTCTCACCTTCAGAATAAACAATTTCTTCCTAATAACTAATGCAAATCTACCTTCATGAAGTTTAAAACGGTTACCTCTTGTCCTATGACTATACCTCCTGATAAAGAGTCTCTCCTGTAGCCCCCTTTAAATACTAGAAGGCAGCTATAAGGTCCCCTCAGACCCTACTCTTCTCCAGGCTAAACAATTGATTAATAACTGATAATTACCAGAATTTTACATTAGATAGCCAACATTTTCTGTACCCATGGAAAATGATGACTATGGCCTAAGGCTGAGTAGCTTGTTAAACAGCTACAAATTCAATGCATTAATTAAAATGTGACATAACACAGCAATATCACATATTAAATGAAGACATCATAAGCACATCTCACAATTAGAAGTGAGGGTTAATGATAGTTACACTGCAATGACCCCTTTTAACAAATTAACATAACAAAGTCACTTTAAGTGAACACTGAATTACACACACAGCAGAAAAGAGCAACAAAGACTCAAATGAAGCACGGCATCTTTTGGGGTTTTCTTAAATTTAGGTTTGAAACTATACTTATATGTCAATACATATAGAATATAAGTGTAACAGATCACACCATCTTTAGGCTTTTTTGCCAGTTATCACATTCAAACATATAGGCATTCAACTACAAAATCAAAACCACAGTTTATATGGGGGTGAAAATTATATGGAATTATATATATATAATTATTATGGAATTATATTATTATATACTGTGTCTTTCCGTCAGACAAAGTACAGTACAGATAACGATGGAAAAAAACAGAAATTAAAAATAACTCAACTGTCACTGAAGTAGCAACCTCAATCTACGTACCTCCTCTTCACAAAAGACAAAGGGAATCTACTGCTGTAAACAGACATCATTCTCAGACCATTTGATAATGCTAAAGATTACTTTCTTCCTCTCACAGTCAGTGTAGGAAATAGTGAGGCTGACAAGAAAGACAAAAATGACTCTTACTAGTGGGTGGATTGAGACATGTTGTCATATGGAGTTATAATAACTGTAGGTTGTGGGGGTTTTATCTATATGAGGTAGGTTTCAAAGTACAAATTAAATTATTAGCTGTGAAAAAACAAAACGAAACAAAACAAACAAAAAAAAACACTGAAACTCAAACAAAAATTCCAACAGACAAAATTCTTTACAGTTTTTGAGTTATATTAGAATTTCTTGGCTCAGTGAGTGCCAGGAGTTTTAAGCAACTATCTTATTTTTCTTTATGTGCAATATCACAATATAAAAGTTCTCCTTCTTGTTATATTTTCAAAATCAAAATTTTTTTACAAGTCAAGATTGATTTTTGTTTGATATATTTCAACTGTTTTCCGGAAAGCTTACAGACAATAAAACTATATATTAAAAAAATTGGTCTGAATCAGGATAAGTGCATCTTACACATCTGGTTTTTTGTATTTTGTTTAGCCAGGTGTGTTCATGAATGACTAAATTAAATCACAATCAAAAAGGGAGTACCATCTTCACCCAGCAACATTTCTGCTTGAGTGCAAATGCCCCTCTGCTTAAAGCTGCAGCAATATTTTAATTGCACTTTCACCAAACAACCTATAGCATTGCTATATCTCACCTATTGACTTTGAAATTGAATCAGCAAAGAAACGATGAAATAAGGAAAGTAACTGATCTTGTTTTTCTCTGGTGAGTGTGGAGTGCTCATTCTTTCCCTTCTTTCTATGGACATGAATTTAGACATAATAGGAAAATTAATCTGGATACATGTTATCACCTTACATCTCTAGGATGCCAGGCATCTAGGAACTAAGGCTTGTGCTGTCTTCCAAAGTGTCAGCAATAAAGAGAATAACTACGGCAGAGACTGCAGAAGCAGCAGCCATTTACGATTAGACAGATCAACATCTGCACCACTCCCACCTTTTTTTTTTT
>VZRU01004785.1:57699-82280 GCA_013398155.1 Pedionomus torquatus
TTTTTTTTTTTTACATAAATAGTAATAATAGATGCCAAAAGGTTCAGAGATGTTAAATGTTATGGTATTTTTCTTCTTTTCTCCTCCCCACATTAAATTAACAACTGCTAATATCAAAAATCAATTTACAGATCCATCTGCTTAACAAATGGAGCATTTACATTCCTGGAGCTGCCTTTTAGGCAGAGGAATAACTTATGCATAATAAAGTCAATTGTTTCTTCCATGTTTTCTCTCAATGTCAATGGAAACTAATGCAGAGTAAAGAAACGGGAAAAAAAAATCCAAAACAAACAAACAAACCCAAAACACTAAAATCCAAACTCAGAACTTAAAGCATAAAACTCTTGACTGTATTGACCATTCTGTCTTTTTGGTCCTACAATCAAAAAACAACTTCCTTCAAGTTCTGACAAATTCTATCAAAAAGATTTTGTGTCATCCAATCTACTGATTCAGCAAAACAATTTTTACTATGTTCCTGAGTTTCTACACTGTAAAAATTCTATAAGTCCTTAGCTTCATGGATTATAAATTTTAAAAAAAAGAGACCTTTCTGCTCATCTAATGTACAAAACAGATGGCAAAACTTACCACTGATGCTGATATTGAAACAACCTTAATATTGTTGGTGACAGAGAATGCACTTGGTCTTCTATAATTTATAGTCACTAAGCTCCTTCATTAAGACAAAATTTCTGAAAGAGCTTGAAAATACAGATATTCTAGCTGTATTAGCAGCACTACTGTGCCATATTTTCAGCTGTAGAACTTCAGCTGTGCTCTCTTGACATCCAAAATTTGCTCAAAGACGACCAAGAGAGAAAAACACACTGCAGAGCAGACAGGTGAGTAGGAAATGCACCTTAAAACCAAGGGTACAATGTTTTCATCTATTATAAAAGTTCATTTCAAGAAAATGAAAAAACTTCTACCCCAAAATTGCCTCTGAGTCTAATAATTGACAGTTTACAGATAAACAGATATTATTATGCCTCTTTGGCTGTAAACAAAAGGATTCATTCAGTCTCTAACTTTGGAATAATAAAACATAAGAAACTTACTGTTTCACTTAATTAGTCTGAATTTACAGGATAATTCATAATTAGTAGATAGATAAAAATTTTCCACCTTTTCCTGAAGGGTTTATTTAAATATTTATGTTATTCTTCTCCTGATGATTATTTACAAACTGTTTTGCAGTACCTGCTAAAAACATCCGTCTGAAGGAAAAGGAGAAAGGACTTTAAATGCAGTGTGCCAAACAGACATTCTTCAAAATGTAAGTGATTTTATGGTCTCAGTAATTACAGTCAATCACTGCTTCCACAAGCTTCCCAATTTTTCATCAGAAAAATATGTTCCAAACAAAATTAAACAATATTTACAACATGCTTTCTCCAGTTGGGTCAAAGTTCTTTTAAGAAGAATATAAACCAAGTAAATTCAAATTTAGGCAATGTTGCTGATGGAGAGCATATATCCAGAGTGAAAGCCACTTAAAGACACAATTTCATATGAATCCAAATTAGATATAACAGCTCTGTCTGTTCACACAGGAATATAATAAAAATTAAGGGATCTTCCTGCATTAAGAATCATGCAAGCAGAGCATTGTTTCATGGCAGAAATCAATAGAAAGTTGAATGGAAGTCAACTTAGGGGTTGACTATCAACATAGGGGTGTCAAGGTTTGTGTCATACAAGCCAAACTGATTCACCTAGATTTACACGAATAAAAAATCTCACAGTTTTCAATTATTTGATCAAATTTTTAAGAGAATAACAACTTGTAAACTGTACTTTTGGTATGTAGTAGCATGGATTTTATTTTAGGTATAAAAAGCACCCTTTTCTCTAAGTATCTGCCAAATCTGCATGTCATTCCAGCTGTTTGTCACTAGCTTCTTTCATCTGACTAGCTACAGGCAAGCAGCACAATGTTTCGTTTCCCAGACAGAGGATCAAGAAAGGGGATATCACTGTCACTTTTATTCCACCTATGAGAAGACAGAACATTGTGGTGTTTCTCCTGACTGACAGATGAGTGAAGAAGTTGACCAACTGTGTCCTATGGTTCAGCGTATTTCCTATAGAGAATATCAGAATAAAATTGAAAAATAAGTTCTTGCCATAGAACTGGCATAAAATAATTCAAAAGTCCATATAACAGCTATCACTCTTTCTTGAAATTGGAAAGCCAAGCATCCTTATGTGACACATCCTGGTTCCCAGACTACCTGCAATTCCTATTCATTCCTGCTACCACTCTTAAACTTGATTCAAATGTGTTTGTACTTGTTCCTCTCAGAAACCCCCCTCATCTTGAAAGATCAGCCACCTCTATGTTACTTTCAGTTCAGTTTCAGTATTGGAATTTCTTTTGCATGAAACTGAAAGATAATAACAATGAAATGAAAGTTAGCATATATTAAAAATGGTGCTAATATACAAAAGCAAATATGTGTTCGCTCTTGAAAAGACAATTTTTTTTGTAAAATTAATTTCTTGTTGCCTTCCCTCTCCTTCTTTCCCTCCACTGCCAAAGGATTAAACTTGATGAAAGCTGAAGCTTTTTAATGTTTCCAGAAAATATTTTCTTTCAGTTGGAAAGAAAGAAAAGGAAATAAAAGTCAGCACTCCACATCCAAAAAAAAAAAAAAAAAAAAAAAAACAAAAAAAAAAAAAAAAAAAAAAAAAAGAAAAAAAAAAAGAGTTATTATCTTCATCTGGGAAAAGAAAAGGAACATTCTCTCTGAGAATGCCCAATCAATTTCTGAATGAAACTTGATCTTTGTGGAAAAAAAAGAAAATAATTCAGAGAAATGAGGCTTTTTGCAACTACCTGGTGTTCATTAATGCAACTTCCCTTTATGCAACAGAAGGAACAGGACATGGATGAGAGTCTCTCTCAGCTGTAACATAGCTGCCCTGCAGTATAGTATACCCTCCTCAGAAGGAAGCAGTGGACACTGTTAATAAAAGGTTTAGCGAATTATGTGTAAGATGTTCAAGGAATTCTTTTCTATCCTGGAGTAAATGCAATTATTGTTTCTCTTCCTGATCCTGAGGTGCAATATAAAGAACTATATCACCTCCCAAAATGTAACATTCAGGAATAAACTGGTGTCTATTTCAATACTTTGCTTATTTCAAATTAGGGCAAATATAGAAAAACCTTTTCGGGCCAATATTTTCTCAAAAGGACCTGGATGAACACCAGAGTTGAGGCTGGATGTTAGTTATGTCCTAGCTGTTGTGCTGCTGGTCAGGTGCAATCACTTGGGCAGAGTTGAGGAGGTGATGATGCCTTCCTGACTACAACCGAAATTTTGCACTAAATTTCTGTTGTTCAGTGCAGGGATGATAAAAAAGGTATTTTACATTAAAGTGCAGCTGTTGGTTGCTGCTGAAAAAAAATAATCTCTTTGTTTCCAGCTGCATATTCCTACACTTTTTTGCCTATTCTAGCAACCATGAGTTATACTGAAGTGGGTGCCAGATAAACACTGAAGTCAAAACAAAGGGAAAAAAGAGATTCTGTATCAGAATGGGAACAAAGCAGAGAAGAAAAAAGACCCTTCTTAGTAAGAATTGACTTCTAGACCAGATTAAATATAATAAGAAAAGAAGCCTAAGATTTGGAGCAGCAGGTAACCTATGGGAGAAATGCTGGTTGATGTGTTTCTTAGACAAGTAGAGGCAAGGAAAAAGCAGCACACCAAACATAACAGAAAAAGGCATGTATTGGTATGGACAACTGGAAGACAGTATGGTTCCTGTGATCTGAGATGTCATTCAAAGCAGCAGGAGTGAAAAACAGTGCAGGGGGAAAGGAAACCTTCAGTACAGATATCTATGTCAAGATTTTTAATTTTCCTGTCATTCACCCATTTTCAGCAAAGTTAGTTTGTTCTAGTCTCCATTCTAATAAAATCTTCTATTAAGAATTGAATGGCCTTTTACTGTTTTACTGTTTTCAGAATACTGTTTAGAAGTGAAAACAGACTCATTTCTCAGATCTGGTGTATACAAGATCCTGATACAATGCCTTAGCATGGATGTATATATATGCATGATCTAAGTTTAACAATTCCTCATAAGTTAGGTAGAGACTTTTACCATACAGAGGTATCACACCAAAAAGCAGCACCAAAAGTGGGTTTGAATGTCCAGTGTAGTCAGACTAAACCTAATCTAGAAAAAAGGCTCTATCTTTTCTAAAAAGTAGAAATCTGCTTTGTTACATTTCTAACAACAAAATGTGTCTAATAATAACTCAAGGTCAAACACAATAAGAATGAAAATACTTAATTTGCATTAAGTTCCCTCTATGATCGCTCCTAAGTATACTTGCTAATCAGTTCATATATTTATCAGAAGTCAGTGTCTAACTTCAGTATTTGTATAAATGGAAATCTAGAAATCTAGATGTAAGTCTAAAAATTGTGCATGATGTACTGTTATTAGCTGGCCTTCATATGCTTAGTCACCACACTCATGATTTATCTCAATCACTTTTTTCTAAGGTTTCTACAATTTCAAACTACAAGTATTTAATGGAGAATAAATTTGAAATTTGTACATAGATTAAGCATTCACTTTTATTACCATTTATGAGAATCTGCAGTTTATTTCTGTGTTTCTTTTACATGGCCACATAAGGAAAGCTCTGTAGAAGAGAAACAGGGTGCCATGGTCCATCCTGCAAAGTTATCTGGAGCTACTTCACAGCAAAAGTCAGCTTCCTCTTTCTGAGGGGACATCTCAGCAGATGCATTTATCTTACCTATTAGAAAGCTCCAGAACTGCAGGAATATATGAGAAAAGAGGTAGAGCAGATCTTCAAAGCTTTAAAGAGAACAATAAAAGTAGGGGAAAAAAAAAAAAAAACCAAGACAAAACTATGAAGGTGTCACGATCTTGTTAAAACATTTCTTTAGCAGATAAATAATGAACAAGATATGAAAGACCTTAAACTGAGTCAAATCAGTTCTGGATCTGATATAAGAGTACAAAGAAAACTTGAAACTTTGCATTAAATTTATATTCAAATTACACTGAGATGTTGTTTGTTTGCTCCTGACTCTGGTTTTGTCATTCCTGCTTACTGAGGCTCTTAGAATCATTCAGCAATTTATATGGTATTTCACATGAGAATGGCAAACTTGATTCTGTTGTTGAGATATGGTTTTACTATCTCTTGTATCTCTCTTTTTCTAAAAAAATTAAGAGGCATATTTTCACCTTCAGTGAGGTATTCACCTTTACTTAAGAAAAATAAAGACAGTTGTTTAAAAAATAAAATTCAATCTATTGCAACTTCCTGTTCAGAGGTCAGTTTTGACATCAGACCAGACAGCTCAGTGCTTTATCAAGATAGGTCTTGAAAACCTTTCAGGATGGAGAGTCTCTGTGGGCAGCCTTTTCCACAGTCCTTACAGGGAAAGTATTTCTCCTTATCTTCAGTGAGACAGGTAGGAGGCCAAGTCTTCAGTTCAGCCATCTTCATGTAGGAATGCCCATAGGTCTTGTTGATTCAGACCTCAACCTATGGACTGAATTTTTGGCTTGACCTTTCTAGTCATCATGGACCTGCCCAACCATCACTGGATAGTTTCTGGCCCTGGTAACCCTCACCAAGATGATAGTGATCCTGACTCACTGACTTGCATTCCTGATGCCCTGACTCTGAGGAAGACCCCAGCTCCTGTGGCACTCTAACACTTTCTTTATGTTCTTCCTTATACAGTAGAGGTAGATCTTGTCTTTCTCTGCTGCCAGGGTCCTGCTGGCTCATCCTCAATTTTGTCTGCCAAGACCTCTAGAGTCTTTCCTGCATAAAGTCCACCATCAGTCCCAGTCTGTATAATTGCAAAGAGTTCTTCCTTCATAAGTGCAGGAATTTACATTTTTCCTTGCTGAATTTCAAAAGGTTCCTGTTCAGCATTCATCCAGTTTGTCAAAGTCCCCCTGCCTCATGTAAACTGGGTCATCTCAGTTTAGTGTCAGCTGCAAATGTGAGTGAGATTATATATTATTTCTTCCTCCAAGCCATTAACAAGACAGATCCCAAACTAAGACCCCTGTGGTACTCCACTTATCAGACTACAGGTTGAGTAAACCCTATTAACCATGGAATTTGGTGATTCAATCCATTTTTTACCCATCTGTTTATCTTCCTATCTTAGTTTGGATTCAAGAATATTATGGCAGATCATGTCCAAAACTTTACCCCCTAAATTATATCTGTGGCTCTCCCCTCATCCACAAATCCACTTATTTGATCTTCAGGTCCAAATAGGTTGATTAGACATAATTAACGTTTTGGTAAATTACGCTGACTGCTCCTAAACACTCTCCTCTACTTCATACGTCTAGAAATGTTTTCCAAGAGGACTTGCTCTGTAATTCTCCAAGGGACTAGGGTGAGGCTGACTGGCCTTAGCTCCCCTGGTTTACTCCTGGATTTTTTGAAGAAGGATTTTTGAACATTTCCCTTTCTCCAATTGTTTTCTCCATGACTTTTCAAATATGATGGAGACAAGCCTTGCGAGGACATCAAACAATTCTACGATCACATTTGCAGGAAGGCTGTCAGTCCCATGGACCTGTATGGGTCAGTCAGTCCTGAACTTGACTCCTATCTGCTGCTGATCATTCTCTTGGAACTATTCTCCAAAGGCCTGGGCATAGGGATCTTGTTGGCAAAGACTGAGGCAAAGAATGTTTTGAATACTTGATCTTTGTCTGTTTCACTGTCACTAAATTATGTGCCCCATTCAGCAAAGAGCTCACATTTTCCTTGTTCAGCTTTTCACTACTAATGTGGTAGTTGAATCTCTTTCATGCCCTTGATGTCCCTTCTGAGGTTCATCTCTCATTGAGCTTGGTTCATCTTTCATTGAACTTGGCACTGAAATAGTGCCACAGTACACGAGTCACAACCTTTCCCAAAGAATGGAATGACCCTTCCCCAAATAAATCTTACCTGGCATGGCAATATTTATAAGTTCTCCTTTGTAGCTCATCACTGCTTCTACTTCCTGCATATAACAATAAAATACTTGAAAAGTGCATAATTTGCTTATATAAAATACCAAGAACCATGTTGTCTCTACTCTTCCATAGATTTTTATGCTGATAAAAAACCAGTAGTTTCATCATGTTTTATGTCTATACATTACTGAAGGTGAGTGTATTTTATACAACATTGTGCATCCTTTTGCTAATGAATTGGGTACTATATGAACAAGCTTTACAATCTGTAGTGCTTCTTATTTTAATACATGAGTATCTTATCTTTGTTATCTAAAAATCTCTTTACTTTTTTATCTTGAAAATAGAAATTGTTATTCCAACATAAAAAAAAATTGTTTCAGCCAGATCCTTCCTTTTTCCCACAATATGAGAAGCAGCTGATTTTCAACAAAACTTAAAGCTGAATAATTTATTGCATGGCTATTTTTTTTACCTTCAATATAACAAGTAGAACTTAATGTTATAATGCTAAGTGTTTATCAGGTTTAAAAAATGGACTGATTGAATCTAATAACGATCTTCTATAATAATATAAATAGGATTATATGTTATTATGCATATAAATCTTTCCACTTGAGAATCCATTGTTAAACATTCAGAGTTGAAAAAATGTTTTATAAACAGATTATGATGTAATTATGGTATCTGACACTGGTTAATTGTCAAAGAGAAATTAGCAAATTGATAAATTAGATCATTGGTCAAATTTAGTACGCAGTTTTGGGATTTTCCTTGAAACATGGAGAATTGATATTTAATACTTACATTTGTTTTACATAGGCATTAAGTAGCTCTAACATAACAGCAATCAAATGACAGCTTTGAAGGTAATTTATGAGCTACAACATTGCTTTCGTGACTATTGTCGTGGTTTCAGCCAAATTTACCAAAACCTGAGTGACAGATGTCCCCCCCTTCCCCCTTTTGGTCAGAGAGGAGAGGAAGGAGTTAAAGAGATTCAAGAGTTTAGAACAAACTAAACTACTTTAATGAAAATATTAATAATAATATAATNTAGAGTCCTCCTTGGATGTCAGCATCGAAGAAGCGGCGAAAAAAGGGCGAAAAGGTAGTTGACCTGTTGATCCTTCAGCTTTTATACAGGGCATGATGCTGATGGGATGGAATAACCCTGTTGGTCCGTTCTGGGTCACCTGTCCTGTCCGCTCCTCCTTGAAGGTGGGACCCTCCAACGGGCAAATGTTGAAAATTATCTGACCTTGGTTCTTCCAGCAATAAGTCTAAACAAGGGCCTCTCTGCATACCATCCCTTGGTATAATCAGGTCTTATCACTGTGAGACGGAACAGCTTTGAACAATGTGCTGTTAATTTCAGAGTTTAGCTAGTTAGAAGAGGCCTAGCTAAGAAAGTAAAACTGTAAAACAGAAAATTGGTTCATTTTACCTCAAACCAGGATAACTATGAGGTGATTTATAATCCCTTCAACTACATCCAACCAAATCCACATTCATATGCAACAGAACTTTTGCACTGCAGAGTATTCCTTATGAGGAAAGGTAGTTATTTCTTATTGGAGGAAACAGATTTGTCATCAAATGCAAATGCAGGAAATTTAGGTAGAAAACAGTGGAAAGCCAAAACAAAAATTTGAAAGGGTTTTGAAATGTTGTACCTGGGTAACTGATTTAACTGATGAAAAATATCTTTAATATATTAGCTGTGGTGATCTATGGAAGGTTTCACTAAAGCAAGTATATCTCACTTCATACTTTTGCTTTCTTCAACTGAAATTAAAAAAAAAAATCTTTTCTTCTTTAAAAAAAAAAAGTGATGGTTTCAGAGCACCTGGAGTGGAGGTTCCTGTCAGAAGAGACAGGAGAATATTGATATGAAAATCTAGATTCTGAAATGGACTAATTGGGGAACTAAAATTTAAATCTGGGAAAGAAACCACTTTTAATGAACTGAAACTTCTTGAGAAATAGGAAAGATTTCCCATCTAGCTTCACGATGAACCAAAGATTTTTCAATAGAAAGCAGAGAGCCTCTCATATTCTCAGATAGTCCCAGAGGCTGCAGAACTTACTTGACAATAGACTTGCATTCAAATACTCACAGTAAAAACAGGTTAACTAACAGGTTAGTTAGATTTTTCTGTTGGATTCTTTCAATTTAATTTAAATATCTAAGTAGACAATAAAACTAAGAGTTGAATTTTGATCACCTGGATTCTAAATGAATTCCTTACCTACTAGTTTTCTTCTTCATTCTTCCACCCCTAGACTTGTGAAAAGGAGGGATTTTCGAGTTAAAATTCTGTAAGGTTGTGCTATTTTCCAAGAGCATTATTACATTAATAAATGAATCTGTTATTGATTGGCTTCCAAAGTCTCCTGGGAAATGAGCAGTTCAAATATCAATGTTACTTATTTCCTTTTGAAATTAGAAAGTTAAGAAATAAAAAGTTAGTTTCCATGTGTACTGTAACAGTTCTGAAAAAAAAATTGCTGGAAAGATATATTTCTTGGTGATCAAACTTCTTAGAATGCATAACCAAAATAATCAAATGACATGTAAATATGAGACACATTTTATAATATTTGTTGTTCACAGGGCAAAGCATATAAATAGGATCTTAAAATACTGAAATAGTGCCACAGTATAGCAGTCACAACCATTTCCAAAGAATGACCCTTCCCAAATAATAATTGTGTCTATTGCCCGCATGGTGTCTACAGCTGCACCTGTTAATGGTTTCTTCTCTTCCAGAAACAGATGTCAGATTTATACCTGTTATATGACTGCAAATATTAATTAATCTTTTATAGCTAGTGACTGAATGAACTAGACGGGTGTGTACAATGCTGGCAAACACAAGCTTTGCAGTAAGTAGCTTCATAGGATCTGTTTGGCAAAGATTAGTCAGGAATGCATAGCACTTGAATGCTACTTAGAATCATAGAGTGGTTTGGGTGGGAAGGGCCCTTAAAGATTATCCAGTTCCAACCCCCTGCCATGGGCAGGGACACCTCCCACTAGAGCAGGTTGCCCAAAACCCCATCCAGCCTGGCCTTAAACACTTCCAGGGATGGGGCTTCCACAACTTCTCTGGGCAACCTGTTCCAGCTCATCATGCTGCCCTGCAGAAGAATGATAACAAATGAAACAAAGGTTAGGGCGTTTCAAACTCCTGTTCATTGGGACTCAAGAACCTTCCCACACAGAGAATGGAGAAACACCAATTTTGTTATAATTTGGATCCTACTTTCCTGGAGAATAGATGTAAAAATAAGGTCAATTTGCACAGTTTTGTGGGGTGGAACTACTTGGCCATGCCTTTTATTACTGGATTCCATATCAGGCACAGAACAATTGATGCACATCTATCCTGGAAAGGGTTATTGCTTAGGAAAATGAACAGCTATATATATTCAATGGCTCATTAAATGTAAAAGTGTTTGAATTCTGAATGATTATTACAGTGCATCGTATCATAAAAATATATGGAAACTCATCTAACTCTTTAAACCAAACAACAGCAACCATAGGAAGAACTCTAGGTAGCGTAGGTCTAGATTTAAATTTCTGCTCAAATTCTGCCCTGCCTAGAATCAAATTTCACTTGGAGACATCTGTAATCTTTATTCCCAATACTAATTTAGTGAATGCTCAAAGATATTGGCTGTCAGATAACACTATTGAAATAAAGTAAGTGAGTGCATTGCAGCTTGAGTGTAAAACATGGGCTAAGAGCTGTTTTTCACCTCTGATACTTAAATTAATTCGTTCACTGTGGCCATCAACACTCTGGGAAGTTGTCCATGTTATGTTTTCTTGGAGCTCAGCAATCAAATCTGTAGGTCTTTATAGCAAGGTAGTCTCTGTGAAATTGCAAGCTCCTTATATCCTACTTTAAAGCACAATTAAACCCTCTGTGGTCCTAATCTCCCAAACTGCTGATTGTACTCTCTATTTCACATTGAGATGTTGAAAGTAGCAAAATAGTGAAACATATCATTCAGACCTTAAGAGTGCTTTGAAGACAAATAAAGGACTCAGGCCACCTTGAAGAAAAAACAAAGAAACCAGCTTCTGCAAAGAAGTCACCTTTTGCTTCCATTTAAATCATTAGTTAGCCCCAAAGTCAAGGCTGGATATATAATTGCTCCATGTCTTCCTTAAGCTCACCATCAGAGATTAGAGATGGCCTTGAAGCTAGAGAGGCCTTAGTTCTATGCCCAAAGGGCATAGAAGTGGCCATGCTTCCAATGTTCTTTTTTTAGCTTCTACTGTTCACTTCTCTATTCATCATTTTTGTCTTGCTTAATACTCTGCTCTGCTAACCCTTGTCAATACCTCTTTGATATGTCCTCTCCCCTTGATTCACCTTGATTCATCTAAGAGGATGACATGATGAAAATGTAACTGCTCACACAGAGGCAACAAGGGTGCTCACAGAAAGATTTGTAACAAGGAGTCAGTCTTATAGATGAAGAAGCTGAGATCCATTGTGAAACAAAAAATAACAAATAACAGTCTGTGAAAAAAATGTTAACAAACCTGATGGTCCTGTTTGTGCCTCTGTATTTTCAATGTCATATACCCACTACCTTTGCTTCTAAATAATGCATATTTCTTAAGTTTCTGGATGCATTCCTGTCTTTACAATAATCTTTACTACAAAAAATTGCTTTGCTATATATCAAATCTCTAGCCTCTACTTTTCAGGAGCACAACCTCAATAGGTGTATGGCTACATTTGTTCAGTTCTATAAAACAACACTAAATATGACTGAGTAAAGTTAATTCAGACTGTGTTTTGAAAGCTAGCCCATTTTATATATACCATTTAGTCTACAGTAAAAGCACTGTTTTATATCCAGGCAGATGGTTGCTCAGTTGTGATGAATGTCATAGTTGACTCAGCTGCGTGGGAACTACTGCTTCAGTACCGCAGGCCAGTCCAGGACAGTGGACCATTATCCCCTTGAGGTGAATACCAGTATGTATGAATATAAAGGACTGAGTAGTTGCATTGAAAAATCAGTGCCTTTGTTTTTGATGAGAATGAGGGGCAGCTATAGTAAATAGAAAATATTATTCTTCTTGCCTGCAGGTAGTTTTAAATATGTTAGTCAGAAACCAAGACTGCATCATTTTAGGTTAGGTGTGCTACCAAAGATAAGGTAGCCTATTCTTGAAGATATTTTGAAGGCTTTCAACTTGATTGAAGCCTCATTAACTATATATTGGCCTTCATTATGATGCTGACAATTTTCAGGTTACCTCAAGCTACATGGTTTTAATGATATATAAATGGAAAAGACAAATTATATGACTTATTGCATGAAGTATCCAAATCCTTATAATGTATATTAGTTATGTTCCTTTAAAATATTTTTTATTCTTTTAAAATGCTGTTTGAAGTGTGGCTTTAATCAAAACTATAATATTTGGTTATATGCAAAATTGCAAAAAAATGATACACATTCTTTTATTCTTAATGAAACTTCCAGGAATAATTTTATAAACTGTTGAAAGACAGATTCATGGGCCAGCAGTGAAAAGTTCTTTTAATACCTAAGTTATAAGAAGCCATTGAACCAAAGAGCAGACCCTTAACTATAGCATTGTAAATGATGACACTCTAATATGACACTAATCATCCTATCATTCTTAAAAAAAATAATATTCTGCAAATGAAATAAAATAACTGAGAAGCCCACTTCAGCATAAGTCAATAAACTAATAAGCTTGTTGAAAGAAAATAATTACTTGGCTGCAGTCTTTGAAGAGCAGCTATTTATTTTGAAATCCTCTGAAATGCAAGAACAGAAACAGGAATAAATCTTAGAAGAGGAATAAAACTTCCCTCTTGAATTTCATGATAAATTAATGATTAGCAGACTGTTTATATGAGACTAAGCATCTGAATGCCTAGAAATCAAGAGAGTCATACAGCCTTATCTCTTTCCTCTGAACTTCTGTAATAAATAGGTTTTCTCAACATGTTCATATACTACATGAAACAGAAGCTTGCTATCACATTTGAATTTCAATCTTTCTTGATAATTATACTCCAGCAAATCTGGCTTTCATATTGGGGTTGTAGGACTGGTGAGTCTAAACTATAGTCTAGCTGCTTGTGCTTGGTTTACTGGGAGAGAAAAGTACTTTGGGGAAAATATCCTCCAAACATTCAAAATTTCAACTAGAAAGCATGTTACACGAGGACTGATTAGATGAGTGCTCATTCCATGGACAATGAATAGATTTGTTTGTAGATTCTTCTGCATCTGAATAAATTTGGTAAAAATGTGGGTTGAAATTTCAGTATCAATTTTCATTTTAAAACCCATATACACAAAAATTTCTTTTTATAAAAGAAAGCGTTCCAGAGGAACAGCAAGAAATTTTCTAAACAAAAGTAATGAAGCCAAATTTCCAATTATTTTTGCTTATTGATTGTTAGGAGTTACTGTCTCAGACATCAGAGAATCCAGGAAGGATTCTTGGAGGTGTGAGAGAGAGAACTTTGGGGAATAGACTCTCTAATGTCTCTTTGACAAAACAAACTCCTGCTCAAGCTTATTTTATAGAGTTTTATAGAGTTATAAGCTCAAGCTTATTTTTATAGAGTTCCCGCAGCAATCTTCACCTTTGTGTATTCTCAGTGAATTAAGGGATGAACTTAGGCTCTATTCTGTCCCTGAGAGGAAACCAAAGCAGATTCTCTCCAACCTATCTTTGTTCTCTTTCTGTCTGGAGAAATTCTGCCTTTGTGATGTCTTATCTCACGTGTGTTACAGTGTCACTTCTATTTGTTTCACATTATTTTAAATTAACTCTTTCAGTATATCACTCATATTGTAACAAAGATGTCATTTAGTGGCCAGTCCAGCCCAAATCATGAAAAAAAAAAGTAAGAGAAAGATACAGCTCATTACCTATGCATTTAGGTAATGTGGAGTGTAAACAAACAAAATAATTTATTTGTGCTGTTTTCAGACTCAAAACCAATGTTGTTTCCTTAAACAATTTTTGAAGCCATCTTGACAGATAATACTATTCCCTGTTGAGTAATCATAGCTTCACTTAAAGAAATAAATAGATGAGGTCTGTGAATTTTCAATTTTTTTTCAGTTCGCAATACCAGAATCTGTGAGTAATATTAGAAGAGGGTTACATATTTGTTTCTCAGTAATACAAACTCCTGACCAGAAACCATTAGAAAAATATATTCATGAATGTATAGCCTAAGTATTGCAAATGGCAATTAGTGAGTGACATTAAATAAATCACTTTTGCTTAATAAATTATTAGTAAATTACCCAGTCTTGCCTGGGATTGTTAGTTACACATGTGGATCTGGGTTTTGACTGGATGTCAGAACCATGAAAACTGTTGTTCTCCCACCATTGTAGTTCGAGGCAGATTTTTGGAAGTAGTCCCCAATTAACCTCTCTGGTTTGAAAACTGAAGGTGGTATTCAAGTGGGGTCTTCTGCACACTTTGCATAATTCAACATTTTAGGATGACTGACACAAAAAAACTGTGACAGAGTGACATCTTTTCACAAGATCAGCTGAAGAACTTCTGTGATTAATTATTCGATAAGAGTAGAAGTATGAGAAGTTAGCAACTGGCAAATAATATATCCATACTATATATAAATATATATAAAGTAATAGGAAAGTTATGGGGCACAGGCTTGAACTCATGTTACCTAACTGAGACTCCAAATCCAGAAGCCTTCTCATTGTTGTTTAGTTCTAATCAACAGGGACTAATAGATGCTTCCAACAGTCATTTGACGTACCTGAAATGTGAATTACTCACAGCTGATAGAGTTTTCTGTATCACTTGACTGTATAAGGAAGATATTTACACATTGATTTTACCATCTTGGTTATGGTCTCAAACTAAATTACATCAATATAGACAGAAACAGTTTTATAATTAATAATAATGATGTTGAATACCTAATGCTGAAATTATCTAGCATACAATAGACTATTGGTGGACAAAATATTTTAGATTGGACAGCCTAGTGTTTAATTGTGAAGTGGTAATTTCTGTGCCATTACATTATATACTTACAGAATACCAAACTTTACATAATATTGGGCTAGACACTAGACAACGTTTTGGAAAAGCTCTGCATCTTTAGACTGACTGCTTACTTCAGAATAAATGGAATGTTGCTGTAGAAATTTAGATGATTATTCTTAGTTGCTCTGAGTTTTTACAAGCTACAGAAAACAGAATAGTACAAAAGTATAGAGGCCCTGGAGCAGGCATTTCATTAGATGTGGTTTATATTAATCATCATTTTAATTTTTAAGATATTTGAGGTACATATACCTCAGATCCTCAAATCACTGACAAATTCAATCATATCTAGACAAGAATACAAAGCTACTGATCACACCTTATTCAGAAAAGGAAATCAATGCAACAAACTTGTAAAAGATGTGTCTTCTACTTATGGCATGGGCTGAAAAAGAAATGAGTAACCCATAGCTAAATTAAAATTCCTCTCTCCATCAGCAGTAAGCCCACATTAAAAAAAGAAATATCACCCTTTCTTCATTCACAGCCACAGTCCACTGTGGAAAATATTTCTGAAATGTGACAGCAAAGAGGCAGTGGAAATTGTACTTATGTTCTGATTTGAGGTAAAATGAACCAACTTTCTGTTTTACAATTTTACTTTCTTAGCTAGGCCTCTTCTAACTAACTAAACTCTGAAATTAACAGCACATTGTTCTGAACTGTTTCTGAACTGGGGTGAAAAGTGAAGTGATTGTGTTCAGAGTCCTCCCTTAAACCAAAGTAGTAGGAAAAACAGTTAGCTTATTAAATCTTTCAGGCTTAAACTGTTTGTACCATTGGGTCTAGGTGCTCAGCAGTTGTCACAGTCAGTGAAAATGAAGAAAAATTTTCTCTGAAAGTTAAGTAATGTAACCAAATACAGACCCACTTTGTCTTCTAGAGGCTGTAAGTTAACTAAAGCAGATATTGTGCTGTGTCAAGACAGACAGCAGTTTCATATTTATATGCTGAGTAAATAGCAGAGTGCACTTAGGGCTTTCAAGTATAACAAATTGGGTCCTAATACCCATATCCCAGTTTGTGATTGAAAATGCTATACAACTTCTTTATGCCAACCATTTTAGTCTGACAGTGAAGGATGACAACCTACCACCTGGCTAGGTATAAAAAAAGCTACATCAGGTACAACGTGCTTAAGAGCAGCTCCATACTAAGGCTCAGAATTTTACAGGATTTTAAGAATATAAACAGGAAGATAAGACAGCAGCCCCTCTGTGAACATCTCAAAAACTGCAGCTAACATAAGATCTATGTCATTTTGTTTCTAAAATTATCAAAAGTCTGTCTTTTTATATCTTTAAAGCAGGTTAAGCACTAATGTTACTCTGAACCCCAAATTAACTAAGACACCTTAAAGACAAACTATTAAGCAGAGAAGACTATGTGGCAGGTGGGGCCAGGTTCTAAAAAGAAGTTTTTCAGATCCCACAGGAGAAAATTTAAAAGCAGGCACTATTATGCAGCCACAACATGCTGAGCAAGACAGGAAGGATAAGAGTGAGAAAGAAATGAAGCTTGCACAACACAAGATGGGAAGTAATTATGGTCTTAGAATACTAGCTATATGTGGAACTCTAGTCTTCCTAGAAGATAAATTTAAACCTGTTGTCACCCCAAAATAATTAATCATTGTTCTGGTTGGTCTCAATCATATATCCTAAACATGTTGTAACAGTTTTGTTTCTTTACATGTAATGTGATGTAAATGAAAGATGTAGGACACAGAGACACTTCTCACTGAGAAGGAAATGAGAGAAAAATTGAACTAAGAAATCGCTTAACATGTCCAACACTGTATGTGACAGCTCCTTAAAAAATAATGCTTTCAAAAACAAAGAACTGTGGTGGTATTTATTTAGAAGACTGAAAATTAGTAGCAAAAGTTTACTATGTTGACATTACAATGACAAGAGACACCTTACATGCATTTTCGGCGTATCTTTGTGTCAGAGTAACAGCATACCCTGTTTAGTCCCAAATGCATTCTCTAGACTATCAAAGAGTAATAATAGGTGTCAATGTAAGATTCCAGACCTATCTGAGTGCTGTCATCACAGGGTCCCTGAGAGGAAGACATGTCTTTCAGGCAGTAACAATGATCAAGACAAATAGTAGAAGGCAGTAGAAAGCACACCCAAACTCTGAAAATTTCTAGGAAGTCTGATGACAAGGGCTGTTTGGCTTGCATGTTTCAAGGAAAGAGAAGGCAGAACAATCTACAGGAGAAATTTAATACATATGAGTTGTTAGGCACGTAACCTCATCCAGAAGGGAATTTAGGTGCCTATGATGGAATTTAGGTATCTAAGGTTGGGATTCATCTGGCCTAACTTAGTATTTAAACTTCTGAATTAAAACTCCATCATCCAATCACAGAAGAAATAGGCAATTAGAAGGGAAAATCCTCTAAAGTATCTATTTTTCCACAAAAAGGATGGTGTTATCATTTTAAAAATCTGTAGAAGAATCTGATGTAAATAATTTCCTAACAAAAACTCCCAGTAAATAAAGCTACATAAATGTTCTCCTGCAGTTTTAATACACAAATCACTAATGCTGTAATATCTGAAGTATGTTGGTTTAATTGTTTTTCTTTTGTTTTTAACAAAAAATGTAATATTATCTTAAATATATTTTTACCACAATACAAATAAAAAGTGAATAGATCTGGCACCATTATGAACAGAAGACTTGAGCTTTTACAAGTACATAAGGCTGTATATGTGTACTGTGACTACTAATTTTATCTTACTAAGAATAAAGTTATTAGTCACAATACTGTCACACGAACAAAAAAGTTCTATTGAGAACTCTGAGTGGGTACAGTGAAGTATCAGCAAACCTGTAAAATTAACTTACTGAGAACAAGCAATATGGAGTAAAAATTTTTGTTCAAAAAGTTTTACATTTGAGTGAATATGATATCATACAAAATTAACATTGGTAATAGATTTACAAAAAAAAAAAAAAATTGAACCTTTTAATAAGTTTATATTGCTGTTGGGTTATGACAACATTACAAGCAACTCAGGCTTATTCTGCTATCTGGATGTGATCTGGTATCATTGTGTGCTTATCTTTACAGATCTCAGTCATCTTTCTGGCATTTTATTCTTATACACATACATAAATTTCTACCATAAGACATTTTCAGTAAATATCTCTGTGCTTCCATTTGGTTACAAAACCAATCCACCATATCTACCTAGGCAAAATTATCTTTCATGTTCTAAAGAGTTTCCTTTTCTCATGTAAGTAACTTCTAATAGTAAAACTGTACCATTAAATTCACACAGAGGCAAATCAAACTATTATCCATCAGAGGTATGACCTACAATTCTTGCATATTGCTGATAACTTTTATCTTTTACTGTAAGATAATAATGAAATCTAATAATTTTTATCGCACTAATGTTAATTTCTTTCATGAGAAGACTGGTGGGCTTGCTTTCACTTGTTTCCATGGAACTGGAAAAATACATTCCACATTATAATACAGAAATATATCTTTTTTTTAAAATTAGCTTATTTCTATTCCTGCTGCTAATTACAGAACTCATTATTCAGAATATGGATCTTCCTATCACTGCCTCTCTTAAGTTGTGATGGAAACTCCTATTAAACAGGAAGATCCAAAAGAGAATTTCTAAGAGAGAAATAAACACAAGGCAGCATGCTTACTAGTCTGCTACTCCACTTTTATGCTGGTGTAATTCCATTTAAATTGGTGCAACTTCTCTAGTGTAAGAGAACAGTGTTGTAATTGTTCAGAACCAACTTTTTGGCATTCCGTCTATTTTGATGTATGCAGATTAGACCAACATCAGACCAACAGATTTTCATATGCTTTCTCTCTTAAAACACATACACACATACACACATGCACTTTAGAACTGAATAGGAAACACTACACCTCAGCAATCTTCTGGCTGAAAACTAATTCAAAGTTATACAGCTTCATGAAATTTTTACTTCATTAAAACATCAAATTTCAGCAAAAATACATTTTTCCAGAAATATTTCCACAAGCTTCCTGGATAGCAACTGTGTTTATTTTCTCTTACAAATGAGTGCACAGAATAACACCTTTTTGTTTGTTTGTTTTTGTTGCTGTTATTATTATTATTTGAAATCTGTTCTTCTACATAAGGTACATCAGGTTAAATGACAAGAGACATTTTAATTCTGAACATTCGTCAAATCTATGATACCTCTTCTCAAAAACAATTTGTCTTTGGCCTGGAACACCGACTGGCAAACTCCCAGCTCACAGCACCTGTTTCATAGCTCACAGCGAAGATTTTATAAATACCTTACAGTCATCTTGTGAAATCATTCATTTCATGATATGACTGAAAGTCATTCCTGGAATTATAGACATTCTATTACACTATTTAACTATTCCACTGAGTCATTATACGAAATGCCTAAAATTGTCAGGCATTTCATGAAATGGCTGGTGTCAGTGCTTTAGTCATTTTATGAAACTTAGCATTATGCCATTCTATTCACTACTGCTGTGAAAAATCAATTTTTTTCCATGGGAAACAATGTCCTATCAGAGTCCCACTGATATAAATAAGTAGACATATTTGTCATATACTCCTCACAACCCCTCAGCTGATGCAGGTCTTGGGCAGAGTGCCTTTTCTGACTTTGCTCAGACGGATAGACTTCCTCCACTTTTATACTTGTATTCCTGGGTGGGTATATTTCAGCATTTTTCACTTGAAGAATGAAGAAAAATCACAAGGAATTTATTTTATTTATTTTATTTTATCTTTTGTGGGTTGTTTTTTGTTGTTGTTGTTGTCGTCGTTCTTTATTTTATAGACCCAAATCTTCATTCAACCTTGCTTAGTAAGGTGCAGGACTAATGAGAAAGGGATAGTAGAAAGTAGAGATAATAAAAACACCCGCTTTCCTATAATTGGCTGAGGCAGAATGGCTCCACAAAACAGTTTAGTATCATAAAAGACATAGATGAAAAAGGTCTGAAAGGGATTGCTTTGAAAAGTAAAGTCTGTCATGGGAAATATTGTAGGAATTAATTGGGTTTGTGTCCCAAGCAGCTTCTTTGGGGGAGGAAATTATTAATGATAATCTTGTTTCACCGTTTCATAGATCTACTGATGGGCTGGGGGTTTTGAAAATGCTGTGGAGGGTAAAGGAAATATAAAATAAATAAATGTAAATGTTACAAAGACAAACTGAATAGCTAATTTCCTGGTTCTGAAAACAAGCAGTTGTTCAGTGTTACCATATGGTTGTAGAGTGAAATACGAAAGACTTTGTGATTTTAGAAATAAAATTATTATGGAAATACTTTAAAATATTCTCTTGAGCTAATATTCATAATTAATCAAGGACTGAGCAGCTCCCCTAATTGCATAAAAAGCTTAACACTTTTATTTATTGTGAAAACCACTCCACAAGCCAACCAATAGAAAGAAAGCAATACTCATAAGTTTGAAGAAGAAATTATTTTTTTTTCCTTTTTTTTAAATGATATACTTTGTCACATTGAAAATCCTTGAATACTTAAGACTTTTTTTTTACATGCAGCCAGATTTGGGAACATTCCAGTTATTCCATGGGTGAAAAATAGAAAAAAAAAAAAAAAAAAAAAAAAAAAAGAGAACCAATTAATCAAGAAATGAGGATTAATAAAAATGAGAAAATAATAATATAATAATATGCAAATGGGTCTTAAATTCTAGCAAGTGATGGAAAATAATGGACTTCTTACTAATAGGTAATAGAATAATCTACATGCAAATATTTGTGAATTACTCTTAAAGAAAAGATCATTTCTAATTCTCATGAGGTATTTCAGGGTGGTTTTGTGTGTATGTTGAATAGGGGCACTCCCACCAAAGTCAGCTTAGTTGCTTATGAAAATCTCTTTCAATAATCATGCTGCTAATGGTTACCTATGCTCACTCACAGTAGAAGGAAATTAACATGATGTGAACAGATTTGCACAGTAGGAAATGTATGTAAGCAAACATCATTATATAGTTGTTTGACTAATTTGGGGACATTTGCAGATAACACCAAACATGACTTTTAATATTCTGAGATGTGCATAGCATTGAATTTCTCTGCTTTGAGCAAGTTAGCTGAAGACCCCTTTCCACAATTTTTATGATAGTAACATTCCATTGCAGCTGATATATTTTTCTGCACTAGAATTGTAGGAGAGGATCCTTTAAAAAAATTTTTTTTTTTTACCAGACTTACTATTTTCTTTGTCTGTCTGTATTCATTACACCATACAAAAATTTGCTACAAAATATGATTCCTTATGGCTTAACTTCCACAGTCATTCTTTAGTTGGATTACATCAAAAAACTCACTGGTTTTGTTAAAAGAACTAATACAGTGGAAAGTACAAGACTTGCCTATACTGCACTTTGATTTCATCAGATTCTTGTACCACATTCATCACTATGCATCTGAGATCTGCCAAAAGGATGTGGAAAAACCAATGTCCTATGCTTTAATTCCAGCTATTTAAAAACATCTATTTATATGAGGTTTTTCATTTCCTGTTTGTGTTGGGAAGTTATCTTGGAGTCTTGACCAAGCCCTTGAGGATGGTTCTTCTCTTGAGCTGACTGTAGAGGTCTAAAGGTTGTCTGTTTGTTCTATCTTAGCTATCTATTTAACAGTTTTCCCATACCTCTTTCACTTTCTCCAAAAGTAATTCAAAATCTAGGAAAATCCATGAACAAAGTTATCTCCTGCTCTATTGCATACCAAAGAGGAAATAATCAATAAAAATTCCTAAGGAGAATATCCTCAGGGGATAGTGCCACCAGCACTCAGCAGCCCAAGGAGATTGTATAGGTGAAATATAGTAACAGCCATGTTTTTCCAACTGCTTTTTCTTCTACCCATGTGTTTTAACAAATGGCTGCAAGGCTGGAGTGGAAGGCAGATACTGCAAACAGATTGCATTGTAAATAGTAAGCACATCTGATCTCGCCAACAAACTTGTGTGCATTCTGCCTACAAATGTCAGGAGCAGGCATGATGCCTCCAGCTTTGCCACATTCTCTTTTCCTTTCTCAGAACAGAATGCTTTTTAATAGTCTTGGTTAAGTCATTAAGATTACCATGTTTGAGTGATTAAAATAACTATTGGAATCACTGCAATTTCCAAGAGTATTTTAGATCTTATTCGGGTTCTTAGTATTTTTATTAAATTATATGTATTTTTTTAAATGTCAGGTTAACATCTTTTGCTATTTTTTTCTGCATATTTATATAGGCAAATAAGGAAGACCTTGGGGAAGATAAATGGAACCTCCGTTTTCAACCTTGCACAAATAGGATAATAAAAGTCTAGTAAATTCTTGTGATGCTTACAGAACAAATGACTTTCTATGTAACAATTGCAAAGGCATAACACTATTTATTATGAGTGGATCACTCAAATGTTAAGTGAAATTGAAGTTTTTCTGTTAGGAGTTGGTAATGGGTGGCTGGATAGAAACTATTTTGAAAGCAATAATTAAACAGAGAGAAATCTGTTCTCTCTTATTTTATACCATATGTACACAATTGCTCCTACAATAAAAGTGGGTTAGATCTCTAAAGTATATAAGATTGAATTCTCTTCCTGAATGTTCCTACACAAATGGAATTAGGCAGATTTCTCTAGAGGAAGAAATCAGACACCATTGAGCTGCATGGATAAATTAAACAGAAGAATAGTATGTCTGAGGGGGAAAAAAAAAAAAAAAAAAAAAAAAAAAAAAAAAAAAAAAAAAAAAAAAGAAAAAAGAAAAAAGAAAAAAGTGTCTTAAAATTTCCACAGTCCAATTCTTAACATGTCCTAGTATTGCATTTATGCTCAGTAGCAAAGCTTTGGTATTGCTCCATTTTTGTAACAAAGAGTAGAATTGTTAATTTTAAGAGAACAGGCCACTTAACAAAATAATGCTGTAAGTGAATAGATAAAAGTCGGCTACTAATTTTACAAATGATCCTCTGTTACTGCCAAGTACTTCAGAAAGTTGGCATGAGCCTACTAGCCGGAAATATCCCTGTATGCAATAGTTCTCAGAGTGCCAGCTAGTTTAGAACAAAGAGGAGTCTGAATATGTCATGAAGTGGTTGGTTTCAAGCACGGAGGACCACATATAGGCTATGGAGTTACACTAGGGATGCAATTGGCTCAGAGTTTTTGAACTATGAGTTAGCAATTTCTACTAGGAGAGCTGGGCATAAAAAGCATCTGGTTGTTTAGAAAGAGTTAATAAGAAATTTCCCACAAGACAATAGTGAGAAAAGCTTTTGCTCTTATCAACTTTGTGTCAGCTGAACAAATTTGTATTTGGGTTCCAGCTGCAAAAACTGTACACTGGTAAATGGATGTGGCTGAAATAGAATGCATGAATCCTGCCTCTACTGCCCACCCATTATCTCTCCATTTTGAAACAGCCAGCTTTCCCAGGACACTCTACAACGTCTATTTTGTGTCACGACAACTTTGTTAGAGGCACAGTAAACACACAGTTTGCAAGCAGAGTAATCGAAAGACTGGCTAGAGGAAAACCAAAGTAAATAAGCAACCAGAATATCTGAAGGGAGTGCAGCAGGTATAGAAACAGTCAAACTGAGGCTTTGAGCAAGAACAAAAAGATAAAAGCCCAGCATGTGCATGAAGGTAAGCAAGAAAGATTAGAGACAACAAATAGAGTAATTTAACCAAGGTCTGTAGAAGTGTTACGATGGTCTCTTTTCAAAAACTCTTCTTGTAAACTATGCTTACTGTATCCTGCATTTTTGATCCAGCAGAAAGCACTGCATTTCTTGTCCAGCCTACTACTTCAACTAACGTTTGTTGCTTTGTAAGTAATTTCTTCCAAGAATATTTTTTTTTCTACACAGTGTTTTCTACCTTGTTTGTCCTTTACAGAAGACTGTGCATCTTCTCCACCTTTTATGTCTTCTTTTTCCAGGAGGAAGGAAGAAATCACAAACAGGGAGGGACAGCTTTCATTCACCCCATTCTCTCAGGTGACTGGGAAATGTTTCTTCCTCACAGCAGTACAGCTGAAGGGCATCCAGAATCAGTCCTCTGAATCACTTGGTGTTACTTTGCCTCTCCTTCTTCAGTTGCTCAAATGAATTGATGTTTCTGCCCATCTGCTGCTAATCATATATACACAGGAAAAAAAATGAAGTATATTTGAATGGTTGTTTACAGGTATATTTTGTGACTTAAGAATGATTTATTTCTTTTTGTCTTCTCACCAGAAGAGTTAGTGTTGAAAGAGAACATAAATCCTTTTCCTTGCCCCTCAGCAGTAACACCTGCACTTTGAAAGAAACACATGGATTCAATGAAAATAGGACCACTATGTCCTACTATCTTTTCAAGGTTTCTCGCTTATCTATCATGCATACACAGCTAAAAGAGACTGAAAAAAAAAAAAAAAAAAAAAAAAAA
>VZRU01004785.1:82310-113123 GCA_013398155.1 Pedionomus torquatus
ACTGCAAGAAAACAATGTATCCAGAGAAGGAAAAACAACTTTCTGTTTTGATGTATTCTCAACATTTAATTGGATCTTCAGCAACACTTTTTCATCCTGGGTTTGTTCTAGCTGGCAAAGGAAAAAAAGGCAATGTCCAGGGAAGACCAAAAACCTGGAATAAATTCTGCTGAGTTTGGAATAATATCTTAGCTTTGAGGGACTTGTCTGTTACGCATTCTGAAGGAGAAATATTAATAATTGAGCAAATAAAATTAGTATAAAGAAAATGCATAGATATGGCAAATTTTGTGTCAGAGGGCTCTTCTGAGTTATCTCCTCAACTTAATCCCCACTCAAGCCCCATTTTGAAGACAGGTAAATCAGAGACTCTGTGATTGACCCTCTCTATCAGGCAGAATTTCACCCTTTTTATTAATGCCTTCCTCATGAGACTTCTTTGATTGATACTTAGAAATCAGTCAGGAAGGGAACATGAGAGAGAGTTTTGATCAGCAGTCTTTGACACTAATCAAGGCAGAGTCAGTGAGGCAATGCTCATTAACAAAGCTGGTCTTTCAGTGCTTCTGCAACACTCTCCACTCCTCTTTATGTTCATTCAAGGAGTATGTAGCAGATTCAGGTACTGACATGGCTTAGAAATGTCAAATGCTACTTATGCAAGCATAAAAATTAGGAAGTGTGTTTTACTGTGATTTCAGTCAGAAAAACTGATTTTCAGAAAGCAGAATAGTTATGTCTGACTCAAGTGATGAAGACATAAATAGTATTATATAAAAGACTGAGAAGGCATACGGACATAAGAAATATCAATCCTGGATTTAGATCTAACACTTCTAAGGAAGTAGAATGAAATTAATGCTTTTAATATCCCTTGACTTGTCACCAGGAGAGAGCAATCCCTCTTCTGTTTTGAGGAACAGAAGGGATAACCATATATGGAGCTCTCCATAACCAAAATGAAAAATTTCACCACAATATTTCTGGATAAATTCTGGTAATTTGTGTATCACTAAAGCAGATCTTCCAGAAAAGTTGACTCAAATAAAGTTTTTTGTCCTATATTTTCAGGCTTGAGCTAATTAGAGCCATACAAATTCAGTCACACTCTTGCTACATGAATTTATGTCCTACAATTTTCAGTTGTATTTGATGTCTTCCTCTTCCTGGTCCAATAAAGTTACACTGCACTGCCAGAGAAGTGTAAATGGGTTTTAAATTTACCTTTTTGGCAACACAGAATATATTTCAATAACTTTTCTGTCTAGTCATTTTCCCGACTTCAGGTTTGTTTAGTATAGAATTTAAATACAGTTTTAATCCCCTGCTAGCTGCATGCTTGCTTGAGGACCAGTCACATTGCAAATTAGGACAGCCTTACAGTGACTACAGCTGATACTGGAGGCCAGTTTGGCTGATCTGGCAACCTCAGGAACAAGGAAAGAGGCTTAGAGCAATCTTTGCTTCCAGTCACAGTTGTGCTCTAGATATTTTGTGTTCCTAAATTGGTGGGGTTAATATGCTTTAAAAAATGAACTACACAATTGAGGCAAATCATATAACACTTGTAAATCAATATTTAGAAAGAGCACAGTGCTTTATTTGAGATTACAGATGGTATTAAACAACTAAGTTCAATTCTTTGCAAAAACACCACTATGGAATCTAACAATATTTTTTTTTTATTTGACAGAATCAAAGAATCTAGAGATACACTTAGGTACCAAATCTAGACACCAATCTTAAGCTTATGTTTGCAATGTGTCAGCAAAGTTTATCACAACTATTTGGATCTGACTAAGATAGATATTTCAGATCCCTTGATCCCTCCATATCTAAATACAGTCTTGGGCCACGTATCTCATCTGCTTTGAAGAAAGGCTCATCAGGTTACAAAATAAAATGGCCTTAACACTGAAGAACTCAAGCAAATAGAAATTACAGGTAGCCATGCTACGAATATCCTAAATCCTGTCATCAAGAGCTACATCAGGGAATATGCTGGACTTTGACTTTTTTTCTGGATTCTGCCAATGAAAATTCTGGACACATTGTTTGCAAATTTAGTTACTTGTTAAAACTCACAGACAACAGATGACAGCCACCTTATATGCAGAATAGCTGATGGTCACTATCAGATGCCTTCACTATTGTGCTAATAATTCACATGGTCCTAGGACAGGAACAGGAATTCTGTCTGAAATTTAAGCTTAAAGATCAGTTGCAAGATCATGGAGAGAGTCTGCAGCACTGCATAAATGTGTCTGCCACCTTGGCTGAAGCATTGTAGAGCTGCCTGACTTCTGCCATGAAGCTCAGTGCAAGGACTGGAGGCATGTGATTGCACTGCATCTGACGGAGCAGCAGTGACTCTGTGTTGGGGCATTCAGTTACATTCTCCCCAGAATAATAGATTTTTTTGGACCCCAGTCAGAGTCCAGCTGACACTGTAAGTGAGGCTTTAGGTAAATACACAGAATCAGAGAGAGCATGAACAAAATTGAGTATCATCTTGAGCCAGAGTTGAAGACACTCTACAGGAAATCCTGAGTCCTAATATATGTTCCTTTTACTGAATTACTTTTTATCCAAGACTTTGTTACAATATAATATGCATGCAGACCCTGGAGCAGAGACCAGGCAAACATAATCTTCCCACCTGACCCATTACACTTTCCTATTCTACATCAAATGACATGATGTGACAGTCAATATTCTCAAAACTATAAGGAGTTCTGATACTACAGTGGCAAAACATCATAAATACTGCAACTAAGTCTCCATTCCCTGCAATATTGCTGCACTCTGAAAGCATAAAATTAGTAACATTTAACTAATATAAATAACTTGTACTGCATTTTTTGGCTAATTGTTAAAAGAATAATATTAACAGAGATTATATGAGGAACATCATCAATAATGTTACAGATGGGAATCTCCTGATCAGAACAATCACCTTACTGTTGTGTGTGTTCTGAGTCCTCCCAAATGTCCCAGGGTGTTTGATTTAGTTTTTAAATCTCTGGTTGAGATCAAAGATGTGTAAGAACTTATGTGCCCAGACAGCTTTCCATTAACTCTACATCTGAGGAGACTAAAGAGTATAAATCAATCCTTTCAAAGTCAATTGTAATTTACTGTCATTAATTTGGCTTGAGATCACTCTGCCTGAGATAACAGCATGTGACTAACTTAAACATTTTGCTAAACTCTGCTTTTTTACCTACCTCCTCTCTTTCTTTTTAAAAATCTGTTTGCTTTTGACATCAACTGTCAGAGCTGCAAGAACAGACATATCTTAGACTTGATTTTTGAGAGGGAGATAGAACTCCAATGTATCCAAATGTGTGATATACTGCTATATAAACACTACTGTCTCTTGTTTGAGTAGAAGGAGAGCAATAAATGTGGGTGAAAAAACAAAGTGGAAATGGTTGTGCAGCCTCTGATGGGTGTCAATTTTCTACCTATTCAAGGAAGTTGTATGCTAGTATTTAGTATACACTCAGAGCTCTTCGTTTCCTAAGACAGTGGCAGAATACAAACACTTCATCTACTACCATAGTACAGTGTTCAACAGCCATGGAAAGTGCCCAGTAGTTATAGAACCTTGACTTGAAAAAGGTGTAGCATCATGCAAAGTCTTCTGATCATTAGGCTGATTCTAAGTGAGATTCTGGAAAAAAAGCATCCTGAGAACTTAATGGCAGGGTTAGATTCTTTATTTCTGCCTTGTTTCTTGGTTGCACTTCTGATTCCATTTCCTGCTGCTGAGCTACTGACTTCAATTTATCTTGAATTCTGGTTCTTTTGGCTTTCCAATTTCTGCTTTCCCACTTCAGAATATTCTGCCCTGATGCTGGCTTAGCTCAGCCCTCTCCTAAGCATGACTTCAATATCCTTTAGTCATAGTCATAGCTGTGACACTCACCGCCCAAACCTTAACAGAGTGGAGCACCTCAGGTATGTTTAATCCCTCTCTTGTTCTGTTGGAAGACCAGTTGACTAGTCAGCCTAGTTTTATTTATGGTTTTGGTTGGTTTTTTTCACTTTTTCTATTCTTTAGGTATTTAAATCACCCAGTTACAGGACTGAGTGTATATGAGTTCCATTTCTAAATGTAAATCTGGAGACTCTTAATTAATTTGGCAGCTTAGTCATGTTGGGATCTGCCTTACTTTTCAATCTCTTGCATCAACAGAAGATAACATGGAAACTATGGCATCCAAACTGATGCTGGAATTTAGATAGAATTTGAAAGTACTTCTGTATATGAGGGTTCAATTAAGCATTTCTTTACATTTTTGAAACAGGAAAAAAACATTGATTAAATACACCTCCCTCTTTTAAAAGCTTACAGGAGACAAAACAGTTCAAGAAACAACCAATTTTTTTAAAAAATTGTTCCTCCTCCAGTAATGCCAGATCACTTTGATGAATCTTCTAAAGGTTCTCATAAGATAAAACACAATAATTGTTCCAACTAAGTCTCCACAATATGCTTTAATTAGATGAAATAATGTAAGATATTGATGTTGACATAATCTACATAAGCTCTACAAGGTTCCTTTATTTCTTCCTCAGTCTCTCCAAATTTACAAATCTCCTCATAGTGCAATAAATATTTTAAATGGTGCAGAAAGACATAAACATAATTAAAAGTATTGTTGCAACATCTACTTATAAATATTTTATAAGTTTTTACATTAAAATAATATGAGTCTGAACATAGTGAATTTGATGGGTATTAGAAGCATCTGTTTGATACTTGATAAAGAATAAACTCAATTTCATTGACCGATAATTTACAAAGCCCAATACAAATCTTTGGATAATAGAGCATATCTCAGTATATTGTATTGGTTTTTATACCTCAAGGAGATAAGACTGACTGTTTTATTTCATTCTGTGAATTATTTCAAAATTTATGTTCTAGGAAGATGGCACTTGAAATTTTCTAGATATAAAGCTTATATCAATAAGAAGTCATTAGTGTATAATTGAGGATAGTATGTTTACATACAAAAAACAAATGCTTATCTATTAGGCATCTCATTGGGTAATTCAGTCAGATATATTCTAGTTATATTATAATGAAAGAGACAATGAAGTTTACAGTGTACTGAAGAAAAACTCTTGACTGATATAAAATCTAAAGTCAGAACAGATGGAAAAGACCTATCAAGCCTGATTTTCAAACACTGAATCCCTGGCTCCCACAAAATAATGTCAGCACAGTTATGGATCTAACTTGTGCAAACATAAGTGAGCGAGCATCTTAAATATGAAGAGATTCGAGTAACCAGTCTGACATCAACCTAATTATTCAACTATATAAATTGATACATTGTTTAAACTACACGTTACTGAATAGACATAAAGTAATATATCATGAGCGTGAAGTTCTTACATATCTGCTCTTCAATTCAAGTGAAGAAATTAATTCAAAAGGATCAACAAAGGCATACTTTCTAGTGCCGAGTCCACTCTGTCATTTGTTTCAAGGAAGAGGTGATCACTAGTTCATGGATATTATTTGTTCAGTTTGCCTTCCATAAGTAGCAGGTGGTCATCAGGTATGCTGGAGGCCCTAGGGAATTTGTCTCTGGTGTGCAAATGTAGATGGATCTGTTGGAATTCTGAAAAAATTTCTTTCAAGATAAATTCTTCTTCCAGTGTAGGTTATAAAATGTAGCTGTGTCTAAAGTTGTATGGAGCACATTTCAGTGTGTTTTATATGGTTCTTCGCTCTATGTAGTAATGTATGTTATTCTGTAAGCTTATCAGTATACTGTAGTTTATAGCTTAACATGTATTTTATTTTTAATATTGTCCTTAGGAAAATTATGTTGTAATATTTGTATTAAACTTCTGTAAAGATATAATGGTTGTTAAATTCTGACTGCAATAATAAGCTTGCAATCCAAATGCTTTTATGTGAAAGATGAGGATGCTAGGTAGCCACGGTACATGATAACTTATTCAAATAAGTAACTTTATCATAACTTATTCAAAATCTCTTAATCAAAGTGGCTTATTAAAACTTTGAAATAGGAAACCATGCTTATTGTGGAAGGTAACTTTGGCACGGGTAACGATGAAATGGGTGAGACAAAAGAGTGGAAAAAACTCTTCAGACAGGATGCGACTGACATCAGCATAACCTGAGTGTCTGTTGTACAAACTGTTCTGGACCATGGTGATAATGGGAGCAAGATGCATTTAGTCAGATCATTTACAGAGCCAGTCTTGTGCTTTACAACAAAATGTTTTAATGCTCTTTCAATAGCAGAGAGTTCAATAACAGTTTTTTGAGTGCTGTTAGTTTTCTTCAGGTAGAAAAGTTGCCTTTGCCTACTTCTTCTTGAGGAAGATATGATCAAAATGCTGTATAGGAAAGTGGAAAATAGGATTGTGTATTTTTCCTAGAGTATATAAGGACATAGTTTGGTGATATTTCTGAGCTATGAGAGGTGTAAAAAGCTTTTTAGAGTTCATTATGAAAAAAATATTCAAGAGGTTGACATGTAGAAACAAAGAAAATATTAATATTAGGTTTTCTTTTTAAAATTTTAAAATGAAAGTATTTTTACAAAGCAAATCATTGTTATCTGGTATTTCTTTCATATGTACATACCAAACAAGATATCTTAAAAATGTAAAAAACTAATCTTGAGGAAATTTTTTGAAAACCACTGTTTTATGCATGATTTCTCATTCACTTTTTTTTTCTTTTTTTTTTTACCATATTTCAGAGTACTTTCGGTGTCCTTTGTGGATGCACCTAAATTTATGTTTATGTCCTCTATATCTGCAATTTTACTACATGCACACAATTTATGAAGTTTATTAAAAACTTGTAGAGTTGTAGTAACTTCCTCAAAACACTATCAAATCCTCCAAATGAAAACAAAGTTATCTTAGAAATTTCTTATTAAAACTCCCTTGTCTTTCAATATTAAAACTTCCTCATGAGCTTTTCAATACATCCAGTCCCTCTATATAACTTACCTGCATTCTTCATTGACTTTTATCCTCTTAATAAAGCAAATATGAAATGAAAATTTACTGGAATTTTAAATCAGCTTGTCCTCCCAGAATTTCTTCCTACTTTAAATACTAAGGTGACAAGGATCTTTAAATGGTTCATATAATTGTGTGGATGCTTGTGTGTGAAGATGCAATGACATGTAGCCACTATTTTTATAGTTAAAATGAAGGCCATAACAAATTTTACCAAGCATGATAAACTACATAAAACTACAAGATTTAGTGCTTTGTGTTCCAAAACCACATCTACGCATCACCAGAGATCTGATAGCTAAATAAAGAAGGATGGAAATTATTTCATCCTAGGTAATAGAGTTGAGCTGAAGGAACACCTCATCTCATTTCTTTACCACTTCAGTCACTCCATACCTGCTAATTAGCTGACATTAGACTTTCCTAATTGCTCAGTTACAGCATTATTTGGAAAGAAAAGCTCTTAAGCCCAGTCCAGATGCAGCACACTGTTCCTTTGCATGCATAACACAAAGAAGGATCAAAAGAAAGGGGGAACACAAAACAGAAGCACCAGTCTTGCTTTTATCATTAATGAAATGACCAAAATTACTTTTATGTAAGAATATGCCTCAATAATTTGTTATTCAACCAGCTATCTGGTTGGGTTTTTTCACCCTCAATAGCATAATCTGTCTCTGCTGATTTTGTCTCACATTTTACTTCTCAAGCTTCTCTATATTCAGTGTTGTTTGTCCCCTCTTCCATTTCACAGCTATTTGTGAATAAGCAGGCTTTCTATTTAAAAATGTAAACAGGCCCTTGTGCTGCAAATGGTCTGTAGCTTAAACTTTATGTGCTAAAGGAAAGTCAGAATTTCATTCCAGAGGGACATCAGTTGATACTGCTGCTTGAAACCCTTCAACTGATATATCTCTCATTAGACACCTCCACAGTTGGGAGAATTGCCTTTTATGAGCCTACTGTGAGTTTTTAAGTATAAGTGCAATGAGCACCTAGCTGTTAAAAAATATTCTGTAAAACATTACTAAACTCTCGAATCAGGATAATGATTTCGGACACTACAGGAAAAATCTAACTGCATTATCTGAAGGAGATTTTGTTTAGCAACTATTTTCTACTTAACAATACCTTGTAAGACATTTGATAAATATTTTATTGAATGTTCAATTCCTAGAGTACATGAAGTACAACTAAAGACATCAACACAAACAAATATGTTGTCCCTAATAGCATGTAATATTGAATCTTGGATTATTTTGTTCATCAAAATCAAATATAAGTTAAAAATTGAAATAATATTACTACCTGTTTTTGTTGGTAGAATAGCAAATATTTTCTACCAGTCACATCTCTAAGGAAGGCCATATTCTGCTACCAAATAATATAAAATTTTGGACATAAATTTTACATATAGGCCAAAAGTATCCCTGAACATTCCTGCATGGAAACAAAACCAGTGAATAACTAAATCACTGTTTAATTTAAATTAAAGAAGGAACTTTAATTTAATTAAGTGAAATTAACATTGTCTTGGGAAGTACGAAAGAGTAAATATCAGTCAATCATTCTTTACATGTATATGTTCTTACAAAATCATAGGTACAGACAGCTATAGCTGATATCATTTAGAGAAATTTGTAGAATTTGCATCAAGTCTGATAGTAAATATTGAGCATGTCATGGCACCTGAGAATCCAGTAGGGGGTTGTCTATCACCTATAACATCCCCTAACATTTTCAATAGTCTGTTGCAATCCTTCACGGGGACAATATTTCCATCTCCAAAGATACCTTTTCTTGTTGCAGGACAACCATGTCTAATTTGAACTAGTGCATTAAAAAAAAAAAAACAAACATAGCAGCACCAAGAAAATACAGAATGTCTGTGGAGAGTGAGGCTCAATGGGATCATGGCAAAGTATGACTTAAGCAATACTGGCTAGTGATGTCCTCCTGACTTGCTGAAACTGCTCCTCTGCTAGACCAGATAACTGAAGGTAAATGTCTTCTGTATTTCAAACCTCTGGTACAGACTCACTGACTACCAATACTGCAGTATATATATACTTCTTATAATTCTGAATGTTTAGAAGGATTGGTTAAACAATTTAATATTTATAACTTAAAAATGCATATTACACAAATAAAATTACATGCACGTATATCAGAACATGTAGATTGTCATTACTAAAATTCACTGATAGACCATTTTTCAAGGCATTCAGAATCTCCCAAAATTTAACATATTACTTAATTTGTATGAGAAGTTACAGTTTCAGTCCTTTGAGGGATTTGATCAACCTTGAATATTGCACAGTACTGCCAGCTTACCATGATTAATTTGGGAATTGTGGAATTTTATCAAGATTGTCCTAGATCCTAAAGCAAACAGACAGTAATAGTCTGACAGGAGACAGTATTACATCACTATGTTCATTTCAACTACCTGAGCACTGAGTAATACTTTCTCTGTAGATATAAATTTCTTGCTAGTAGTGTTTCCTTAAAACATTTTTTCCTTCACCATATCTTTTTATTAATCCTAGTATTTATCTTTTGTTTTTTTACTTTGTCTCTATAAAACACCTGACTTACATCAAAGTGTTCATCTTCCTTAACAGTACTGGTAACCTATGGCTAGGAATGTAATACAAAATCAATGTTTTCAAAAATTCCATGCCAGAAAATTAAATTCTTTGAGTGAAGACTATATGATATAAGACTATATAATGTACTAGTCTTTTTCTACCTGCAAAGATGCAAGGGAGAGTAGGATTCCAGACAAAAATTGGCTGCTGTATCTTTTTCACCCCTTTTTACTTCATGTGGATTTAGCAATGTTTTCTTTTGGAGCAAATAGCATTAGTTTTCAGATTATTTTTTTTATCCTGAGGATAGTTCACTATCTAAAGTGAAAGAGCAACCAGGAATTGCTCACACGAAATCCCTAAGTATTTTTTTTTTATGCTTTAAAAAGATTTTCAGTCTGAATTTGCTGGCTCTGCAGTGGCTAAAAATCTTTTTTTGTCAATAGTGATGTTTGATACAACAAGGAGAATCTAGGGATAGCTTGGTCGGAACAACAAAAATAAAACTTGTTATGAGTGGAGCTCTTTTTTTCTTCTTTTTTTTTTTTTTTTTTAATTATTCCCGTGTCATTCTTGTTTAAGCCAATTGCAAACTTTTCAGTTGAATTACAGAGACTTCCTGTCTGAATAAAATGTTCTCTCAGATACTTCCAGGTAGAATATTTCTTTCACAGTATCATCTGCAAATGATGTGCGTCAGAGGCAAAATAAATGGAATGGGCCACTGGTGTAGACTAGCACAACAGCTCGTAATAATTTGAATGTAAGGATCAGTTCAGAAACCCTTAAATAATACTTCAGATTGAGTAAAATATTCAAAATAAGCTATCTGAAAAAGTTACAATTCTGTATTTCACAAGATAATTCTACATATGCTTTGACTGAAAAAGAAGATAAAGTATAATTAAAACAGTAGGTCCTTCTCTGAACCTAGTATACCTAACATAATGTTGGGAGAACATAAAAAAGATCAGGATTTGGCTGAAAAATTAAGTAAGCTTGGAAACCCCTTTTTAACTTCCTATTCAGTCTATTCTTCCTGTAGTGCCCTCAGGCACATTTCCTTTTTTCTCATCGTGAGCCAGCGCAGGCAGGATGCAGGAACAACTGAAAAACTGCAGAGGAAATGTGAAGAGTAAATTTATTTTCATTACCTTGCCCTCCAGGGGATGTCTGAAGCAACATGCAGACAGAGGCACAGAAGCAGGGACAAAGGCACCTCAGATCTCTGTACATGCTAGAGGATCAACAAACCTGTTGGTTTTGCCTGTTTATCAAGGATTCACAAAAGGGTAGTTTACCATTGTGCTTTGACCTTTCCCCAGCAGGGCATGAATCTCAAGCATGTTCAATAGGACGCCTCTAGATCTATCACAGGTCTATGTTATCTATAAGCAGATGTTCTACTTTTCCAACACACAAAGCTAAACAACAATTAGTTTGATACATGAGCTTTTCAACACCTTAGCTGCAAGCCACTTAACTATTTTGACAATCGTCTTTACCAATCTTCCATTATTTTTTCCACATTCATGTGAAAAAATATTATAATATTTAAATCAAGAGAATCAAGGTATGCCAGCCAATGAGCTCTATCCACTTCATACAGGACACAAGAAGAGTTTTTAAGTCAGAGAACAAGCCAGAGGACAACAGCTATAGAGAAATAAGGACTTTGATTGGATAGGACTGTCATTTTTCTATGCTAGAAAAAAAGATCTGGCAGTAGGAGGTTCTTTTGTTTTTTTCTAATATGTTCCCAAATATTGCCTCAAGCTACTGGAACTATCCACCTTGTAAAAAAATACACTTGGAAGTGGAATTAAGAATACATTTACAGTCTTACTAAGTATGTTATATCATTTTGCATACTTAATTGTACAAATTAAGTCTCAGGAATGCTTGTTTGCATGCACTATATCTCTGATAGCATAAAATCTCCCCCAAAATTCACTAGAGAAAAAAATTTGAATTACTTTGAGTGTTCTTTGGTCATTCTATTTGTCTAAAATTTTAAAATCGCTTGCCTTTTTTTTTTGCATTCACTAGCAATTGTTTCTGCTGAAAACATTTTGAAACATTTCCCAGTTTTATGTCATGCTTGTCTTGATCTCTTCCAAAAATTATAATGTCATCATAAATATTCAAAGACTCTATACACCATTGCATGACTTGTTAATTAAACCTTGATATTTCTCAGGTGCTGATGAAATTTCAAACATCAATCTTCTGTAACACTGTGGTTTTGCATGTGTTGCAAATAGTGTGCTCATTTTAGACTCTAACTCAACTGAAGTATTCATGAAGAATGTGAAGGCTTTACAGAGCCCTCAGTTGGATGGTGTAGACAGTTAATAAACTGAAGGCCCTGAAATAAACAAAACTGATACATGGTTGTAGCAGACAAACTTTACTGTCATGATACCACTTCCCTTCTGCAAGCTGTGGAATTCTGCACACACTTAATCTACCTAATTTTCTGCAGATTTTTGTTAGCTTATTATAGTCTAGAATTATCAGAATAACACCTTTGTGCTGTCAAGAGTGCAATTAAGTCCCTGTTAGCAGCCCTCTTCTCTGTGTTCATGCTTTAACTTCCTCAGTAACAAGAAATTCCTCTCAGCAAGGCATCTTTTATACAACTGCAAACAAATAGTTCTGCTTTACCAATCCATTTAGTAGGCAGATGAAAAAAGTATGCTAATTCACACACATTAGTATGCACACACACACAAACACATATATATAGACATTTGACCGCTTATGTGAGGTAATGAATCAATGAATATGAGTAAGAGTGGAAAGGGTCAGCTCTAAGATTCAATACTTACAGTTTCCATTAAATAGCTCTGAGACAGAAGGCTGAGTTCCAGCATAGGTCCTTAATGTCTACCTAACAGACAGATTTTGTCTTAGTCTTGTTTCAGAAGCCATGTGTCACCTACTAAGATATCTCTAGTTAATGATCCACTGGTAAACATATCCAAAAATGGAAGTCCATAGGTTATAGCACCTTTACAATGTGTTGTCTTGTAATGATGAACTTATTTTCTTGTCTAGACAGGGCCTGCAACCTCTGTAACCTTTCCTATGAAAGGAGAATTTAACACCGACCCTGTAGATATCTTTCTGAAGTTCTAAATAATAGCTTTTCCATCCTCACTGGAGAAAGAGAAAAGTAGCTTTCAGTTTGGAAATTTGATCAGTTCATTCTCTGAACAGCAGCAAAAGTAATTTTTTTTTTCACAATTAAATTCACTCATTAAAATCTGTGTATGTGCAAACACACATATAGCATAGTCATTATTTCACATACAGCTATATAGCTACAGTAATAACTCACCGCTTTGATTGACTTAATTTGGCTTTCACCATTTTTTAATTTTAAAGAATAATAGGGTACCTGAGTATCTAGTACTTAGACATGCATCTGATTTTGGTTAAGGAATGATGATCAGTCAAAAATCTGGGGATGTTTGACAACCTGGAAGAATTTTAGAGAGCACACCAAACATTTTTATAACTAAATATCCTTAGATCCATTAGAAAACTACTTTCAAAAGGCTTACCTTCATTCATAGATACACATCTGCAGTTCCTACAACTGTAATAGAGCAGACCTTAATTTTTTGTAATATTATCTGAACTGCATCTCAAAGCACTTCATAGGCATGCAATGGCAGATGCAGTGAGAAATTAAAAAGTAGTTTTATAATGAAGGGACTACAAAATGGTTCTGTGGGGTTTTGTGTTTATTGTGTCTCACTGATCCTATAACAAATTTGCTTAGGTTAGCTTAGTTTATGAATAACATATTGATTTATTTATTAACTACAGTGCTTCAGACTCCATCTAGGCCCTGCAAATCAAATCAAGCTGAGTTATTTCCTTCATATTAATTTTCAAGACTAATGAAAGATCGTACACAGAAAAAAAATAATAATCATGTTTAGAATGCAACCCAACTACTCAACAGCTAGTCTTTAATTAATGGAGGTGGGAAGAAATGTATGCATCATTTCACTGGTCTCTTTTTATTCCATGTGTATTTCCATCTTGATCAAGTCTTTGAAGTATCCGAAGAGAAGAATTTTCACTTGCTAATGGTTCTTCTAAACACCCAGGAATTAATTTTCTGTGGAAAATGGCCATTACATACATTGCTTTTTGACATTACTAGGATTTCTTAAACAGGACATAGAATCCCCTTGAATTTCCGTTTAGCAGAAAATGTTTTCACGGAGAAATAGTACATGAATGATTTTACCAAATCTGTAAGTCTAACAGGTGCTTGGTAAATAAATAAATAAAGACAAAACTTTACATTTAAATGCTTACAAAATAGTCAATAAGGTAGGCAACAAAGGACAGTGGTGATATATGGAATAGCTAGAAAATTACTCTGCTCTAAAAGGAAAAATAATTACATCATGTAGATGCATACCGGTTCACCAGTTCTATGTATTGTTAACCCAGCAGTGTAGGCATAATCTTGCTGGCAGACAGTACGGTGGGTTTAATTGCACTGCAGGGATCTGAAGCACATGTAGACACACATATAACTCAAAAGTAAATTTTATCCAGACATGGACAACCTGGAAGAATGTAGTTACGGTAGTGAGAGAAACATGGAGAAAGTCCCAAAGATGGTGTCATCACCAGCATATTCAATCATGACAACAACTTGTCTGATCATTGACAGAACTGGGGGACATATACCTGTTTATTAAAGCAAGAGCAGGATGTCTGCATTAGATCCACTGTACAGAGTCCAGTAAATTCCCAACACTAACTGCTTGCTTTGGTACTAACACACAAAGTAAAATAATTGATAATTTTATGCTTTGCACACCTTAGAAGTACAGTCTCAGGAAACAGATATCTACTTCCAAGAGTATTAAACAATAAATAGACGTTTGATCTTTGTTGTGCCTGTAACAGAAAAAAAAAAACAAAATCGGCCATGGCAATGGTAAATACCTTGGAATAAAATTTTCAGGTGGTTTTTTTGTTGTTGTTTGTTTTCGGCTTGATTTTTTTTCTTTTTGTCCATAATAGGTATATAAACAATAACTAAGCTACTTAATTTGATTTCATTGGTTACAATTATAACTATAGTTTCATTTTCTGCTATATAAACAACTTTAAAAGCATTGCGGCAACTTGAACATATCCATCCTTTGATGAATCAGTAGGAATACTACAGAATTCACAGTTATTCAAAAGTCTTCATTCAAGACCTCAGAATCTTGACAGCCCCTCAGTCCTCATCTAGAACATTTATCAATGGACCACACATCTCATCCAGCAGATGGTATCCAGGAAACTGTTAGAAGGGCTTAATACTTTTCTCTGTAAGAAAGTGTGAGCTAAGATGGAATTTCATTAAAGTCCAAAGACTTTCATTGTTATGAAAGCACTCTGAACTGAACCAGGTCTGAAATACAGAAGCATACAGGATTCACCTGAATCAACAGTGGCAAGAAAACACATGGCTGTCTGCAAGAAAATTTGCTATTCACAACCTGTCCTGACAAAAGTGAATTTGTTATAAAATGTATACCATGTGTGATTTTTTTTAGGAAAGAGCAGGACTGGAGTAAATAACATTCTGTAGCGATTCACATTATCAGCATATGACACTGTAATGCAAGGATAGAGTATAATTTATTTTTCCTGCATTAAATGTCACTCATAAAATTTATTTCAGTGATCCACATGAGAATGTAAGAATTGCCCTAGAAGAACAGACCAACACTCCACCAAACAATAGCAACGGAGGGGAAAGTTATGTATGAACAAACCTGTGAAATTTGATTCAGTTCAGGTTCCTGTTTTAGTTCAGATACCTTTTTCTTTTCTTTTCTTTTCTTTTCTTTTCTTTTCTTTTCTTTTCTTTTCTTTTCTTTCCTTTCCTTTCCTTTCCTTTCCTTTCCTTTCCTTTCCTTTCCTTTCCTTTCCTTTCCTTTCCTTTCCTTTCCTTTCCTTTCCTTTCCTTTCCTTTCCTTTCCTTTCCTTTCCTTTCCTTTCCTTTCCTTTCCTTTCCTTTCCTTTCCTTTTCTTTTCTTTTCTTTTCTTTTCTTTTCTTTTCTTTTCTTTTCTTTTCTTTTCTCTTCTCTTCTCTTCTCTTCTCTTCTCTTCTCTTCTCTTCTCTTCTCTTCTCTTCTCTTCTCTTCTCTTCTCTTCTCTTCTCTTCTCTTCTCTTCTCTTCTCTTCTCTTCTCTTCTCTTCTCTTCTCTTCTCTTCTCTTCTCTTCTCTTCTCTTCTCTTCTCTTCTCTTCTCTTCTCTTCTCTTCTCTTCTCTTCTCTTCTCTTCTCTTCTCTTCTCTTCTCTTCTCTTCTCTTCTCTTCTCTTCTCTTCTCTTCTCTTCTCTTCTCTTCTCTTCTCTTCTCTTCTCTTCTCTTCTCTTCTCTTCTCTTCTCTTCTCTTCTCTTCTCTTCTCTTCTCTTCTCTTCTCTTCTCTTCTCTTCTCTTCTCTTCTCTTCTCTTCTCTTCTCTTCTCTTCTCTTCTCTTCTCTTCTCTTCTCTTCTCTTCTCTTCTCTTCTCTTCTCTTCTCTTCTCTTCTCTTCTCTTCTCTTCTCTTCTCTTCTCTTCTCTTCTCTTCTCTTCTCTTCTCTTCTCTTCTCTTCTCTTCTCTTCTCTTCTCTTCTCTTCTCTTCTCTTCTCTTCTCTTCTCTTCTCTTCTCTTCTCTTCTCTTCTCTTCTCTTCTCTTCTCTTCTCTTCTTTTCTTTCTGTAAAGTATTTCAATGGGCTTCTGTAGGATGGAGTTTTCTCACTGAATGCAATGAGGAAGAATGACCTGGTCTTCAATTCAAGCGATTTTATGTTTTACACACCAGAAAATTATGCCTATTTGCTCTAATCAGACTCCTGTATTAAACTGCTTCTCACATTGATACATAGCTTTTTGGAGTTTAAGATTGTTTTGTTTTGTTTGTGGACTCAGTATTTGGGCTTTTGGGAGGTTTTGGTCTTTTTTTTATTATCTAGTTGCTTAAGTAATAGTAATGCAGGATTATCATAGAAGTTTAAGCATTCATTTGTTTTACTACTATGGATGATTAACACCCAAATAATTCTAATTAAAGATCACTGAATGTGAAATATGAATAAATCTTTATCACTTAGGGATTATGCTGTAGAAGAATTTATTTCATTTGGAGTGTTTGACAGCACTTAGGCATGCAATAGCAATGTCACTGTGACTTTCTGAAGTAGTCACACAGCTTGTTGCTATGTCAGTTACTTCTGAGAGGGACTTGGGTTGTTATGACTGCCTTCCCTAAATAAGGTCTAGCATGGAATATTTCAAAGAAGCCAGCATTGTTTTTATTTTTTTGTTTTTTCCTGCTTCTTGCTTTTGTAGCTAGTCTCTTTAAGAAGCATAATGTATCATCATTGTTCATCATCATGCTTCATTTTATAAGTAAATAAATGCAACAAATCATTTCACTGATGACATTTATTCAGTACATGGCAGAACTCAAAAAAGCAAGTTGATATGGCATTTAGCTGAAAAAGAGTAATCTTGGCTCTCAGCTGGGTTCTCAACATTATTTTTTTATTATTTCACCCCTCTAGAATAAAGAGCTTTGAGAACTGAAGCTAGAACACAAGACCTTCCTCCACTGGATTTGGTCACATGGCTCCTTGTTTTCTTTTCCTTTAATTTCAAGAATCTTCCAAACTTTGTTATTATGCTGGTCAACTTCAGAAAACTTCTAATACAGAGGTTAATACAATTTTCTTAACATTTTATGTCTTTGGGGAAGTGGAAGATCTAAATTCATATCTCTCCAGTTTGAGGAGGGAAACAAATAGCAAATTCTCTAGGAAGCAGACTATCTGTGTGAAGTGGGCACTGTGGGCCCTGGTGAACTATTAACATAGCGGTGTTGGCCTTTGTTAGTTAAAGCTGTGCCCACAGATCACTACTGAGATACAGAAGGACTTATAATGACCTCCAGTCAACCTGCTCTAGCAATTACTACCACACCCTCTGTTCATAAAATTTGAGGGTTGGCACATCTTTTGTCATCTATCAGGCTAAACCTTCTAACAATAGACTTTTAGTAACACTTGTATATTTAATAACCCATGTAGGTATATTACATTTATGATTCTCAAATTTTATGTTTATTCTGCAGAGGATAGGAAGAAACTGCCATTGCATTAGTGCTTCCAGTGCAAGAAGAAGACAGATGAAATCCATGTTCCTTCTGAGCTATTTTCAAAACCATGGCACTATCAAAGGTCCCAACTTTGCATTTGTTGTCTGCTGAAATTGTCCTGCAAGCACCAAAACTGTAATGTGTCTTATATAAAAATCTGAAAATTAGTAAAATAGTGGCTCGTTTGACCAGGTCATTGGCAATCTCAACATGTAAGAAAAATGTGACAGAGCTCACAGGGAATGTTTCAGTGGACAAAAAGAAACTTCTCTGAGAGCAGACACCAGGTCATATTCACAGTCTGGGCAGTTTGCTTGCCTATAGGAAAATCCCTGGAACTATTTATGGGGCAATCCAGACTTTTCCTGGGCAAAAATAAAACTGTGAGTGTTACCTAGATCTAGAAAACAATCAAGAACACATTGATTAATCATAAGAAACTACATTCTGCATTTAGATATTAGGTAACAAATACTAGATACAGAAAATAATTAAGAGTTTCTTACCAAAAGATCACCAACCAAATGAGCAGCCTGAATACAGTGATGTTTCAATATGTATGAGAACAATATGGACTACTTAGATCAAACTGGTACAAGGTAACTGTAGCTCAAGTAATGTGTTGAGAAAAGCATTCAAGTAATGAGGAAAGGCTGATACTACTGAAAATAGGTAGAAACAGTAGATGCTGATGCATTTCATGTTTCTGCAGCCAGAATTTTACCAAGACAGTGTGTCTGGAAAACCATGGGCAGTTTTTCAACAGTGACAAAGCAGCTTGGTTGAGACAAGATGTCCAATACTGCAATATTGTTTAAACTGAAGGTAAAATACATACGAAATGTCAAAAAGATCATAAAATATAGATCTGAAAATCCTGATGGAGTAGCTAAAAAAATAGGGGTTTCTTTTCTATTTTTTTTTTCTCTTTTGATACTTTTTTTTTTCCTTATATACTACATCCATTGTGCTTTCCTGAAGAAACTAAATGTCCATGTTCATTACTTTTTTCAAAAAAATGCATGGAAATGCTTGTATTCAATTACTTGGAAAATGTCATCATTGCTAGTTGGAAAGGTCATACAACGTGTCATGAAAAAAAATGAAATCATGATAAATGCTAACAAAGATATTGTAAAGAACAAGCTTGAAATAAAATCCTGATTTGGGGGTCAGTTGCCAGGCTTACTGAATCAAGTCATAACTGAAACTAATTGGTATTTCACCACAGAAAAATGTTGAATCACACTATTTAAAAAACAAAAAATAAAATAAACCCAAAACAAACAAACAAACAAAAAAAAAAAAAAACCAAAAACAAACAGCAAAACACAAGAAACAAACCACCAAAGCAAGAAGTTAGCGGTCCTGATGTATAACTGAGACTGATGGTCTGTTTTTAGCCAATGTTGTTTCGATTAGTACATTACTTTCTTTCAGTCATACATATTCCTATTGCATTTGTGATAGGAATAGCATCCACAGCAGGTTTTGGACGTTATCTCAGTCAGGGTTAGTAGATACTCCAAGTATTTTTCAGCATGGCCACAAAAGATAGTTACCCTCTATATGTCAATATTTTAAATTATTTTGGTTTTTATCTCGAATAAATGTGTAAATATATTCTAACAGCCCTAGCGAAGTTCATGAATGATCTGTAATTTACTTCAGAATAAGCAAAATAACATGTGGAATGTATTATCACTCCTTAGAATTTGCTGTAATAAGTGAAACCAGCAGTATTTTTATCTCAGTGACCAATGCCAGATATCAAAGGAGAGGATCTAAGAATTATGCAACACAGTATGTCATCCACATGGGTATACCATCCCACCTGCCAACATCCAGAAGCCTAGGGATTTTCTGCACCAGAGATTACATTTGTGCTACATCTTAACAATAGCTTTTGGAGTGAACCTCTGTGCATTCGTTATTCCTTTGCAGTTCTCTGTAAAAGTTCAACTTCACAATTTTATTCAGTGAAAGTCTTACAATTAAATTACATATTGGGAGAAAAAGACTCATCAATTGCTCGTTTTAAAATTGCTGCCTGATTATTTCAGTGCCACTGCCTTCCATAAGCTATGAGCTCATGGAAGTCATCAGCTTCTTTATAACAGTGAGGATGTTACATACATGTAATAATCATAGAATCATAGAATGGTTTACGTTGGAAGTCTAGTTCCAACTACACTGCCGCAGACTAGGACACCTCCCACTAGACCAGGTTCACAGAATCACAAAATTGCAGAATGATATGGGGTTGGAAGGGACCTCTGGAGATCATCTAGTCCAACCACCCCACCAAAGCATGTCCTCCTAGAGCAGCTTGCACAGAAACTTGTCCAGGTGGGTTTTGAACGTCTCCAGAGATGGAGATTCAACTATCTCTCTGGGAAGCCTGTTCCCATGCTCTATCACTGCTCTTCAGAAGGTAAAGAAGTTCCTCCTCATGTTCAGATGAAACTTCTTATGTAAAAGTTTGTGCCCATTTCCCCTTGTCCTCTCACTGGACACCACTGAAAAAAGACTGACCCCTTCCTCTGGACACCCAGCCTTTAAGTATTTATTCATCAGATCCTCACTCAGGTTGCTCAAAGCCCCATCCAATCTGTCCTTGAACACCTCAAGGATGGAGCATCAGCCATGTCCCTGGGCAACTTGTTCCCATACCTTACCACCCTCAGAGGGAAAAAACCTGTTCCTAATCTAAATCTATCCTCTTTAGTTTGCAGCCATTACTCTTCATTCTATCACTATATACCCTTGTAAAAAGTCCCTCTCCAGCTCTCTTGTAGGCCCCTTTCAGATACCAGAAGACTGCTACTAGGTCTGCACATAGCATTCTCTTCTCCAGGCTGAAAAAACCCAACTCTCTCAGCCTGTCTCCATAAGAGAGGTGCTCTAATCCTCTGATCATCTTCAAGGCCCTTTTCTGGACTCACTCCAGCAGGCCTGTGTCCTTCTTATGTTGGGGGCCCCAGAGCTGAAAGATGTAGTCCAGGTGGAGTCTCATGAGAGCAGAGTACAGGGGCAGAATCACCTCCTTCAATCTGCTGCTCACACTTCTTAATGTACAATCATAGTCCACACTGAATTTTCATAGTCTTTCAATCCCTTATCTAGCCACAATCAAAATTAAGCTTTTATTGCATAGCAGCTCAGTTACTTAAAGAAATTGAAACAGAAGACATCCGTAAAAGCTCTATAGAAAGCTAAATGTCTTGTAACAATCCACTCACCTGTCTACATGATCTCTCACTACACTCAGTCTTGAATTGCTCCTAGGAAATAACAGAGTTTGTAACACTATTACATTACTTCAAATAATTTCCCTGCTAAAGAAACTTGTAGTCTTTTAATAATACTACATGAAACTTTTCAAAAAAAACCAACCATGTTTGCTACCCTCCTCCATGTCTCATTGAACATATTAGTCACAGGATACATTTATGATATCTTTTAGTACTTTTAGTTATTTTCATATGACTCTTGCAATTTTTTGTTTGCATTTTGTTTGGTTTGTTTTTTAACCTTCTGTACATATGGTTTTATCTGAAATATTTCATCAACACAGACCATGTAAAGTAGGACGTCTAAGTTCATTTTTATAGAAAGTAATGTTACTGACTTTAGGTTTTTATCTGTGATCGTAGGCATCAGATCTTCGAAGAAAACCAGCTCTCTCAGAGTTCAGCTGAGATAGATTCTGCAGTAAGCTTCCATGCCAGATAAAAGAACCAGCAAGTGCTGGGAGTTCTTCAAGAACACTCTCCTGAAAGCTCAAAAAACAGTATATCCCCTTTAAAGGTAATGAAAGGGGGCAGAGCAAGACACCCCCTTGCCTTAACTGAAAGCTTCTGAGTCTGCTCAAAACAAAAAGAGAAGTGTACCAGAAATGAAAAAGCAAATGAATACCTATTGAGAACTACAAGGGAATTTCCAGGGTGTGCAGAGGTGCAGGTAGAAAACTAAACTCTCAACAGGAATTGAAATTGGCCAGAGATGTCAAAAACTACAAGAAAGGATTCTTCAGGTACTCAAAAGACAAAGAGAGAGGGGAAATATTGGCTCACTGTTAACAGGAGAGGTGACTCAGTTACTGTGAATGCTGTAAAGGTAAGAAACTGTCAACACTTCCTTCACTTCTATCTTTAGCAGCACTGTTTGGCCCCAGGCTTTTGGAGCAAAAATCTGGGTTAATTCAAACACAGACCTACCATCAGTGAAAGAAGAGTTGGTATGCAAACTATTACAGGAACCGGATCCCTAGAAACTGATGGACCCTGATGTTATTCACCCAAGGGATACAAAGTTGACACTGCGAGGTCACTCTCCATAACTTTTGAGAAGTAATGGAGATCAAGATATACCCAGAAGACTGGAAGAAGGCTAATGTCACCCCCATCAGTCTTTAATCCCTGGAGAAATTATGGAAAATTATGCCAGGGACTATCAAAAGTGAAATTAAGCATGTGATTGGGAAAAGCCACCACAGATTCACCAAGGGAAAATCATACTTGACAAATGTAATCACCTTCTGCAACAGAGTCAGTTGTTTGGTTGACATGGGGTAAGCAGTGGTCATTGTCTACCTGGATTTCTCCAAGGCTTTTGATAACATTCTCAACAGACTCCTTTTTAGAGAAACTGGTATGTTACAGACAAATTATCTGTTCCACAGGGGACCCACTGGTTTAAAAGCCCCACAGAGAGGTGGTGGTAAATAGTTCCTTTTCAAACTGGTAACCTATCACAAGTGGGGTTGCCCAGGATTGGATATTGGGCTCCATGTTGTTTAATGTCTTCATAAGTGATCTGAATGATGGGATCAAATGTACCCTGATGAAATTTGCTGATGATACAAAACTGAGTGGGAAAATGAACACTTTGGAAGCGAGAGCCACCCTGCAGGAAGGTCTGGGTATTCTGGAAGAAAGGGCTAACAAGAACCTTATGAATTTCAGTAGGGACATGTAAAATTTTACACCTGGGAAAACATAATCCAGGAGAGCAGCACAGGTTGGGAACCAAGAAGTAGCTGTGTGGAAAGGGACCTGGAAAGTGACATAAAGTACCTCAGCCTTTTTCCCACCCTTTGTCACTATAGTTCTCTCTGCATCAAATAACGCATAGAGATTGCCTTTAGCTAAATGTTAAGGAGGAAATTATAAAAAAGAAGCTTTTATAACAATGTACAACTTCTGTTACAGGTTGGTAAATGTCAGTGTGGACTCATGCTAGGCATAATTGTCATGTTTTGTTGGCTGAGGGCTGTAGGGTGACCTGTGTTGGTGAAGTCCTTCAGCTGATGGAGCGAACTAGTTACTGAAGTAAAGACAAATCACTCAAAGATAAGATGATAGAATCATAAAATCATAAAATACTAGGTTGAAAGAGACCTCAAGGATCATAGGGTCAAATCTGTCTTGGTAAAAATATGGTCTAGATAAAATGGCCCAGCACCCAGTCCAGATTAATCTTAAAAGTGCCCAGTATTGAAATCCAGCATTTCCCTGGGAAGATCACTGCAATGGTTAATTGTCCTCAAAATTTCCTCTTGTATTCAATCAGAATCTCCCCAGGAGTAACTTGTACCAATACCCCTCATCTATTCCATGTGACTGTTTCTAATTAGGGAGTTTCCATCCTCTTTGTAGCCACCTGTTAAATACTGGAACATGGTGAACAAGTAACAGACAATAGGACAAGAGGAGTTGGCCTCAAATTGCACCAGGGGAGGTTTAGACTGGATATTAGGAAAAATTTCCACACCAAAAGGTTCATTGAGCATTGGAACAGACTTCCCAGGGAAGCAGTTGAGTCATCATCCCTGGAGGTATTTAAAAGGCATGTAAGTGTGCTGCTTAGGGACATGGTTTAAAGGTGGACCCTGCAGTGTACTCAATTGTACTCAATGATCTTAAGGGTCTCTTCCAGTCTAAATGAGTCTATGATTCTATATTTTTAAGCCCCTGCCACCCTTGTCTTGACTCACATGTGATGTTGTTCCTATTTAGTCATGGTTACATCAAGATAACATACAACAGATTTTTTTTAATACATTTTGATACACTGGCTTATTTCACGGGTTGGAATCCTCTGAAATTCAGGATGAAATACTGTGAGATTGCTTTCTGCCTTACTCCTGTTCAAAAGCAAAGGCTAAAAACCCCAAGGTATTTTGATTCAACTTATGAAAGAGGTGGTTTTTTGCTTCTTACATAAATATGATCAGTTGAAAAATATGACCACAAAATGCAACTCTGTTCTTGATCAGTGTTGGTGATAAATAAGAAGAGAGGGAGTAAATGCTCCTGACAAAATGGGATATGCATAGAGATGAAGGAGATACAACATAAAACACAGGGAAATTTTCCCTTTTAGGTAGAGAAAAATCACAGAAAGCTTTGCAAGTGCAATAAATAATGTAGCATAACACACATAGACACTAAAACCTTTTCATTCAATAAGAAAGCTGAATCATAGGCTGTGAATAGACTTGAAAACATGTTAAGTGCACTAGTAAAAAAATGCTACTTTCTAATGTAAAAACAAGGCTCTGGAGGATAGTTTCAGATTCCACAAGCTCTGTCGCTTTCCCTTTAGGAGCAAAATGATGGGGATGTTAAGGCATTTTGTTTCTCTCTTTATCGACCTTTGACTTCCCCAAAGAAATATAGCTTTATTTTTAAAGAACTTCTGAAATATTTAGAGTTCTGTGATATGTCCTAGAAGAAAAACCTAAACAGCTAAACTTATAAAATGTTGCCGTTTTCTTTTATTCAGCCAATTGACTAAGGTATTACCAAATGCAAGCCTGAATTTGAGCAAGGACATAAAAAACTACAGCTAACAGCAATCATGATCCTGTCATCATTGCTGATGTATGGCCCACAATTAAGCCTTTCTACAAGATTCAGACCTACAGGTGATTCTGTACCTCTTCACAACAGATAGAAACGACGGTAGTTTGAAGCTGGAAATATATATCTATATAACATATTCTTAAGATGCAATTCCTGATCAAAACAATTAAAAGAGAAAGAAGTCACTTCATAAAAAGAGGATGGCTTGCAATTAGAAAATGCCCTGTCTAGATCTTAAGCCAGTGAATATTTAACTACTTATGCAGACTGGAATGGCTGTTCTTTTCAAGACTTACAAGATGAACCTGTTCCAATGACCCCAAGAGATCTACCAGCAGAGACTTTGCTGTTAATCAAACAGACATTTGGATGCACAAGAGCTAAAATAAGATTTAATCTTTTGTTGTGCAGATTTTGATTATGGCAGAAAGCGAACAGCTTTTTTTGGAGAGAGCATAATTTATATAACCCTTGGCAAAACAAAAGTAACAATGCTAGGAAAATAAACCAACACAAATCCAAATCACAACCCAAAACCAAAATAAAAACCAACAATAACAACAACAAAAATCAAAACTACCTTCAAACATAACAAGAAAGCTGTGAAATGGGAATACATGATCTTTTGAGATCTCTAAATTATAGGCCAGGAGTACCTACCCATGACTTCATTTGCCTAGTTTAAATATTGAGAAAATAAGTTCCTCAAAATTAGAAGGTCCAGGCTTTTTAATAAAGACAAAACATTCATCAACAATCAAGTATATGACAATCATTTTTAAATTATCAATTGTAATTGGCTTTGAAGCCATAAGGAAATGACTCCTAAGACAAAAAACTAGTGACTCAGTATCAGCTTTGCTTTTTATGTATTTGATGCTATCATTGCAGACATAGAATAAAATATTTTATATATTTTTTCAGTACAATATCAAAACTCTATAAGAGAGAAAGAAGAACAGTGGAGCCTGGCTAAAGCACATCAAAATGGTATAAGACTAATTTGAGCCTCCCTAAAAAATGCAAGGTGGAACTTAATATACAAGCATCTTAACAGTAGCTGGATTATGACCTCATTTTCTGTCTACTTGATTATTATTCTAGAACTTCATAAATACATTTGTTAAAAACTTTCTTCTAATTTCCAGCCTTATTTTATTTATGGACATTTTGTACATACAGTATAATCTGTAGGAAACAATTTAAGAATGTGTTAACATAGTCAAGAAAAATTCTTATTCAGTTCAAGAATAGGAAAAAAATTGCTCAAAACAGGATGAGGTGCATAAATATGTTTCTTCTCCTCAGTGTAACCTCTTAGAAAAAACCAATACAATTCTGCCTTGTGCACTGATACAGCCAATGCAATCTGAGTTAAAACCAAGGAATCTTGCCCAGGGCACTGGAAAATCTTTTTTTTTTTCATTTTTAACCAGTTCAGTGTGTCAATAAAAATGATTAAGCAGACAATCTGTAAATTTTATTCACTTAGGATAATAATTATAATTAAGTGAGTAATCTCAGGCTATTATACTGAGCATAAATGTAACCAGGATTTTATCGTAGTTTTCTAAAGACATAGGAGATCTCAAAGGCCTCTATCATTCTTAATTATATATTCTGAATATCTGCATATACAAAAAATCTTAACAAAAATAGATCACTTCCTTTATTCCTTTTACATTGGAAGGGTACTTTTTCCAAAACTAGGTCATATTCATTGGGAAGGCACCCGTGCTTATAACAACTGTCTATTATAGATCATATAAATTATACATTTACTTTAGCAGTTGTTCCGCACAATTAGATAGTACCAGGTTTCATAATTTCCCCGTGAGATCATCTCTAGTTAGCACCTCAACAATCAACAGAGATTTTAAAGCTATTTGATGTAAACAGCTTTCAAAGTATAATTTAAAAAATGTGCACGAATTTAATACGTGTTTGAAGGGGGGGGGGGGTATTGACTGGAATTTAGAAAAAGTCTCTGCACAGAACCTGCCTAAATCTATCACATGATTGTATGTTCCAGTTAGAATTCTGCATTAAACTGTGTAGAAGAGTATGTCTTCCAATTTCATGTAAAGATATCACTGTAATTTGGATAGAATTAGAATATTTTCTTCTCCCTACAATTAACTAATTGCTTTTTCACATTACTTATTCTCCATACTATTTATTTTTATTGTATGTACATTTATATATCCAAGTTCCATATATCTTCTCTCTAAATATAACTCAAAAACTTTGCCAAACTAATGTGTTTTCTTTTCCTTTTTGTTATGTTTGTCTGTCATTTTATATTGCTTCTGCAAGCTTCTCAGGAGGGCTATGTTTCATGCATTATCCATTCAGTAATCTCTTGGAGCCTTGATTAGTATTTAAAGAAGTTAGTGCAAAAACAGAACAGCTCTCAAACTCTGTAAGTATATCTACAAGTATATCTACTTGGCCACTTGATATATGCTGTGTGGCTAACTTTCTGTTTATGTATTAAAGTTCACAAATTGCTGAAACTGAAAGTTGCGGATTTGCTTTTACTGGTGAGCATCTATGACATTGTAATGTCCCAAAAATTACTTTAAAAGTCTGGAAAATATGTTTGAAATATGGTTTATCAATAAGTGTATAAAACCTCTGGCTATATATTTCAGGGTACACTTGTGCAAAATGGAAAAGGTAAAAATATCATTGGATAACTCTTAGTTTTGGAACTGTTCAGGTCATCTTCACTGCTTGACAGCTGCTGCAGAGCACTCCTGGAAGCAACAACATTTGCATTCTGATGTTTAAAACCTATTCTTTGCACTGAGGTCTGATAGTATTCCCAGGTGTCACAGTTGTCACCTTTTGATTGCTTTTATTATTTGCTGAAAGTCTTCTGTTGTCACTCTTCTCTTTTGTGACTTAATTGCATCATTCTTAGAAAGACACTCAGGAGAATCATCATCAGACTGAATCTTTCATATTAACATAAGAGTTTTCAGTAGCCATGTAGAATGGCTGTTCTTGTTTTTCATACTGCATTGAGGAAATTATCTATGGTCCTTTAGGGTTAGAAGCAACAAAGATTGAAAAGCTGAGCTCCTATTTATCTCCTGGAAGTAAGATTAAACTACTGCCTCTCCTTGTTTTCTTGTGGTTTACTTTGGTGACGTCCTTATTTCAAATACTGTATTTACTCAAGTACTAATCATGCAGTTTTCCAGAATAATGTAACCTTAGTGTTTTCTTTTGAAATACTAATAAACAGCAAAAGAAAAAATGTGTGCATAGTCATGTCCTGGGTTAACTTTTCTGTTTCTGACTTAAATGAGAAAAAATGTGAGGAGACAGGAAAGCAAAGGGAGAGGGAAAGAGAAGGGAGAGGGAAAAAGAAGGGAGTAAAGATGTAGTTTCTTTCTCACTAAAGAGCAACAAGAATTTTTTACCAGTGAACCAGCAGTCAGGGAAAGCACAGATAAACTGCTGCATATTGAGTGGTGGGAAGATTTCAGCCAACAGTTTGTAATGGAAGAGAGTTTGGCAAGGTAGTGGGACAACCTAGGGGCAATCAGTAGCAGCGTGGGAAGGCAGTTTATCACTTACTGGTAGATGCTTTGGTAGAATGCTCATCCTCTACTTCTCTATACATTCTCAGTAGGCATGGAAATAATTGCAGCCTGGAGCAATGACCACAGAGAAGATCTGATACCCTCACTCGACCCCTGCCAACACAGAACAATTCTGTGCACTTTCAGAATGCACTTAATGTAGTTTTAAGGCTTTACTTAAAATAAATTTAAACTTATATGTCTTTATAGTTAGTTTAACACAAGTCTGTAGGATAACAAAATGTCACCAAAACATACATCCTGCTAATGAAACATGGGAGAACATCAGGGTTTCACACAGAAATTGGAACTCGTTCTAATAAAACTCAATGGGAAGCCAATTCTAATCACACAATTTAATTTTGATCCTGAGATTAAAAACAGGAAGAAAACTCACAATTCATTAATTCCTGCAGGAAACCAACTCTGATTTAGGCTTTGGGGAAAAAAAAAAAAAAAAAAAAAAAAAAAAAAGGAAAAATGGGACAAAATATGTCTGGAGTTATACATGTTGCACTTTTTGTATAAAAATATTGGTTTTAACAATAAAAATTTCTGCTGAATTTTGTATTGGGTCAATTTTTATATTGTTTCAAATACTCTTACATTTATAGATGAAAAAAATCAGATATTTTTATATGAGGAACTTCACTCGGTAACTTGTCTGTTGTCTTAATGGTCAAAATTGACACTTGTCAATTGTCAAAATATAACTTTATGAAAGTTATATAGAGAAACCTGAATATTAAAGGAATAGATGTAATAGATGTAAACAATACACCTTACATTTGGAAAGGGTGAGTTAAAAAAACTAATCACCTAGTTCAGTTTTGGGGGTCAGGACTCATCACTTGGTTTTCACTTGTTTCCTCACAGCTCTTATTGTAGCGTGGGGTTCAACTGAAACATATATCGGTGTTCAGTCCAGAGATTTTAGTATGTCTTGGAGATTTATCTTACCAAAATACAATGGCAAGTATTATTTGGTTCTGTAGTTTTGTGTCTAAGGCTTGGGGTGTGGGGTTTTTTTTTTGGATGTATATAAACATAAACACAAAATAAAATGTCATAAATCTCTCTAAAGATGATATTGTTGATCCTATATTGTATGCCAGTAACAGAATCCCCTTAAACTGTTTGACAAAGATCAGAAATTTATTGCTAAATTCCATCCCTATTTTTGTATACACAAATATATAATATTCCAAGTACTTTGCATGTTGTTAAAGCCATCTCATCAAAACTTTTTTTTTCCCCTGTACGGGAATCTGCAAGTTGATGAAAATAATTAGATTGGGAAAACAAAGTCCAAAAAAGATTTAAAATTCTTAAGAGATAAAATTATGTAGGTCAGCATGACACTGAGGTTATGAAAAAGCCCTTGTACAGCTCTGAAGCACTTAAGCTCCAAACTCTTCTTAATGGACTGCAGAGTTTTAAACTTTCTACATACAACTTCTGGACATTTACTTTCATGGGACTGGAAATATCCATATGAGATTCAGTGTACCTAAACTACACACCTAACAGCAGAAATGCACCGTTAGATACCGATTTGCTGGAAAGTAGAAAAGTAGAAAGTTGGCTTTATATCCAATAAGAGAACAAGCGTATACTTCCCCTATAAAAGTAAGGCAAGTCAGCTCAACAGATCTTGGGAAATTGCTTGGTTCTCCTAAATTAGGATACACAGCTTTATCCATTGATCCAAGAGGGTTCCAGAGGAAAATGCAGAATCTTTAACTCCACACAGAATACAATTTCCTTATACTCCTTCTGACTCTAGTAACTCTATATGGGTCTTGTGAAGGCAGAGGAAAACAGTAATATTGAGCAACCAAGAGTATTCTGCAGAAAGACTACAACCTAAAAAACAATCTTTTTTATGAAAAAGTGGCCTGGTCTTTATTTCCATGACTGCTTCTGCCTTTTAATGTCTAATACACAATGTATTTACCTGTCAGGGATCAGGACCTCAGATGCCTCTTCCATTCCCTCTCAGATGACAAACTCCCTCTGGCAGCAATTCAGGCAGCAAGTTGCCAAGGTGGCAAAACAGTACAGGAGAGGGACAGTGATCAGCTGTTCTAGCCAGAATTTGATGCAGCTATTTCTGCTGCTCGTACTACTGAGAGCAAATAAACAGAGAGGGTTTTTTGTCTCTTCTTTCTACAGTTCCTTCCCTGCCAGTCCATCAACTGTGTTTTGGGTTGTAAAAGTCCTGGTATAGCTGGAAGTCTAAATCCCTATAGTATGAACTTTTTTGACCAGGACCTTGAAAGCTCATGCATAAACTGTTATCCAGAAGGAAGCTATGATTTTCAAAATCATGTAAGCTGCCTCTGCCTGCTGCCAGCTGTGCCTTTTTTGGAATTACAGCTCTGAGGCTTGTCCATGCATGCGGGATTACTGAGTTATCCCAGGTATCACATATATTCACTAGCTTGGTAACAGATGATCCCACAAAACACAGCATTCACAATGTAACTAAAAAAAGTAAAAGCCAATCAAATTAAAAAAAAAAAAAATTAAAAGAAAAAAGGAAGGGAAGGGAAGGGAAGGG
>VZRU01004785.1:113243-149515 GCA_013398155.1 Pedionomus torquatus
AAGGGAAGGGAAGGGAAGGGAAGGGAAGGGAAGGGAAGGGAAGGGAAGAAACTTGATACAAATAACTTAAACTCATTTAAAAAAATGCATTTATGAGGTTACAGGATTCTGTAAACATATCACAGTAAGATCACAGAATCATCTAGTTTGGAAGGGATCTTTAAGATCATCAAGTCAAATCATTAACCTAACACTGTCTATATCACCACTAAACTATGTCCCTAGGCTCCACATCTACCATCTTTTAAATGCCTCCAGGAATGGTGATTTAACTGCTTCCCTGAGCAGTCTGTTATAAATGAGACAGACCCTTAGTTTTCACCCCTAGTCTCAGATCTCTGTATGTTTTGTATTGAGAAATGGGTATGAAGCCCTATTCATCTTAGAAAAAGTAAATTCTTTATAAAAGCCTGGCTGCATTTAGATTTAACTACTATTTTGCAAAATCTCTGATAGTTGAAAGAAGTTCCTGCACAGCTGAGAGAAAGTTTGTAACATTCTCGTCTTTGAAGTCTTTATAGTGTACATTGGAAATACCTTCAGCCAACACAAATGGACAATTTCTCATTTTATATATAACCATCCAGCTGAAAGTTGTTGTAAAAGAAAGAAAGAAAAGGAAGTTCCTGATGACTTTGTGCTTCCAATTTAAAAGGTGTGGATATCAAAGGAGAAAGAGCCTACAAACAAATCAGAGGGTTGAGGTCCTGCACACTTTGTTACATAGGATGAACCCCAGACACAAATAGAGTAAGGCTGAATCCTGTAGGTGATCTTGATCTGCAGTGTTAGTGTAAGGTAACAATCAGAAATGTTTATAGTCTTGACAACCTATGGTTAAACTTATACTGCCATATTGCTGTTAGGGATTGTTGAACCAAGTAGTCCAACAGAGACAAGGCTGACTCAGCTCCATGCCAAGGTCCTACCAGTGGCAAGGCTACTGCATATTTTCTCAATATGCACACAGACAAATAAATATTTTTAATACACATACGTATCTACCTGGCCAGCCATACAAATCAGCACAGACCAAAACCACAGCATTCATGTAAGCATAAACAGCCTCAATGGCCATACTCTGTTCCCCTCACTGTCTGAGCAGGCTGAAAGTCCATTAGTACGAAATATACCTATACACATCTACATAACTATTGTATCTGTATAATGGGTGTTTCCCCAGGAGCTGGACTAACACACTTAGTCTATGTATTAGTCCCTACATCCTGGGGGAATAACTCCCAGCTGCTGGCACCTGGACACTCAAAGCCCCAATGCATCTAACCCCACCTCCAGCTACTGGTGAAGACCTGCCTTATACAAACACACACACATAAACACATGTACACTCACATGACGGTGACTCCTGTTACTGCGCTCAGTCAACCAGTCTACTAAGTAGTTGGCCTTTGGATCCTCCTCTCACCGATTACTTCCTGAAGAGACACATTTACAAAATCAGATTGCTCAGAGCTTTATACAATTGGGTAAACCTCTGTCTCAAACTCATGACAAAGGTTTATGTGCCACTTTTATACTTTATGCCTCTATTTAGCTTTGTTTGTTCTTCATCCCACTACGTTGATCCCTCCCTTTCCCTGCCTTTGGTTCCTCTGTATTGGTCTTGCATGGCAAGGTTTTGGTAGCATGGGTCTACAAGGGTGACTTCTGTGAGAAGCTGCTAGATGTTTCCCCTACATGTAATAGAGCCACTGGCCAAGGCTGAGCCCATCATCAATGGTAGTAGCCCCTCCATGTATCATATTTAAGCAAGGGAGAATAAAACTGCACACCACCAACAGCAGTCAGAAGAAAGGAGTGAGGAGAGGGAGAGGAAGAGAGAGAGGGAGAAGGGCAGAGGGCAGAGAGGAGAGGAGCAGAGAGGAGAGGAAAAAAATTAAAAAAAAAAAGATTTCTGCACTGCTAGAACTGGAAGAGACTTGAGAAAAGAATCAGGATATCAGGGACCTTATTCTGAAGTAAGAGAAAAGACTTTATCGTAAACTGAGAGTAGATCTCAGTACAGGCAGCAACAAAAGCATGTTAGTGGAGTCACATAACCTTAATTACACTTCCACCTTTTTCAAACATGATACCTGTTCATCAGTGGCTAGAAAAATCACATGGTAATATCTGCTGTTAAATTACTTCAGTTCTGTTGCCAAACTCCCATAGAGTATCAAAAAGAGCCTATTACTTTGCAACAGTTCATTTGTCTCTCCTTTAAGACTATGTACTTTCAACTTGGAAAGATAAATGTTAACATTATACCTGAATTTCCTTATTCTGAAGAGCTGATTTTTTTTTTAATAGAACATTATTTTCATTTTGATCAGCAGTATGGCTAGTATTTTTCTGAAATCACTGAACTCCACTCTGGAAATTAAGCTTCCCATACATCAAAGGCACAAACTGTTCAAGACCTCAAGACTTTTTATTTTTGCCTGCAGTCTCACAAAAAGAGAATGGGAAAGTTCTGTGATAAATACATTTCACTTAAACATGGACATGCCAGCTCAGGACTTTTTTTCCCCGTTTTGTTTTTAGTTATGTAATTCTGCAGTATTTAGAATTTATTCTTTGCAGAAATCAAGCCTATATAAATATGTTCCTAGATTCCACTTAACTTCAAAACAATTCTAATCAAAATCTCCTTTGAAAGAGCATTCTTTCAACAAAATTAGACACTTGCAAAATTCTAGGTGAATGGGACATGAAAAGGCTTGAGGTGCCTCAGAAACAAAGTGCAGTAGAATAGAAAAAAAAAAATAAGAGAACATTTTACTCCAAGCAACATGTAGTGATTTTTTTCTTAGCACAGACAAAGATGTCAGAAAGTCTGAATATACTCGTGTGGATACATTCTCAACAAACAAGATATTTCCTCTGAAAACATTGACCAAAGTGGAGATTTGCCCTATAGAATCCAACAGGGAATCAAAGGGCCTCAGGCATTCCATAAAACGAAGTTCTTGTTACGGAGATTGATTAACTTAACTTAGAAGAAATCTGAACAGCTTGCAAATGTGCTACAGGGCAAACTCCCATTTAATGAAAGTTTCTCAGAGTCATTGGACCAAATTTTTCTTGTACAATTTTGCTGAAGTTGCACCAATACCAATGAAGTAAGATTCTGCCTCCTACTTTGTCTTTTATTTCAACTGAAAATACTAAGTACAGGAGAATGGAGAGTGTGGGAAAAGGAAGTAAAGCATATAAAAATAAGTCTCAGAATAAGAAAGAATTAGAGTAGCTTTCTTCTGAAATCAAAATCGTCTGAGGTTATTGATACTGTCATTTTCTTCGTACCTTTTTCAACATAAAAGAGAAAAGCTCATTCTGTGTGGAGGTATCCTAGAAATCTCCTAGGATGTTCCAAATTCTTAACCATTGCCTTGTGCACTAAATTATTGTAAGAAAAGTATTTAACTCACAAATTATTCCAACATGATGCTGTCAAACAGCCCAAAGGCCACTCAGACTTTCTCCCTTTAGCAAGAGTCACTACCTTTCATTTGTCTGAGTCTTGTGAGCAATGGCGTGAAAACACACAGCATCTCTATAAACAGAAATTCTGAGTTTGATGCATCTGTGCAACAGCATGTGCTTTCATCTGCTATACAAGCAGTCCTCCATCCTCCAGCAGGAGGAGAATTGGCAGCAAAATCTAAAGAGAATTTCCTCTCATCTGTCTAGTGAATCAGGCCTCCAAGAAATCAAAGAATCTAGGATCTCCTATATGTCTATTTCCTCCACTAACATGTAAGCAGATTGGTGCTTTCAGCTAAATGGTGTTAGTGGCCCCAAAAGTGTTCTTACTTATCTATTTGAGAGCATATCAAAATTGGCTATCTTGAAAATACATTATTTAAACCGCAAAAACAAGTGTCCACGTGCTAAGAACCAGACTTCTGTTCCCTATAGAAGCTAATTTCAAGCTTCTAGGCATGTTTCTCCTACACAGCCAGAAAACAAAACCTTTGTGGAAGCAGTATCCTCCCATGTGATTAACAGCATGCTTGAAAGAAAGTTGTAGCTCCAGAACTGCCAGTCCCATGAACACATAAACACACCTGCACACTCTTCCTTCCTTTTCCAGGTTTCTTGCATCTGACAGTCATTTTTGCATACAAATCCCTTTCCCAATACACCTTCAACCTGAACCAGCAGTCGGTGTGCCTCTGTTCTGATAACTGCTTATAGACTGGGTAAGAAAGCACTGTTTTTCTAGTGACTTGGCCAATTAGCAAAAGCCACAAGTAATTGTTGTGATTTTTTTAAAAGTCTTACTTTTAAACTTCATATTAGAGATATTAGATGATTCCCAGTTTCAGAACTTATGTTGAGCTAACTAGATCCTGGTTTCAGAAAAACAGTTGTTGCCCTTTTCTCGGTCACAGCAATGGGCAGGAAGTGATTCTGTGTTATATATATATGTCTATATAGACATATAGCCATAACAAGCTTAGTGATTCAGTGTTCACCTAATTTTTACCCCTTTGGATGCAGTGGTTTAACCTTTTTGCACATTAGCAAGTAGGAAGATGTCTTAAAAGACTGAATCTACATTTCACATGAAAGTTCATTATAGTTTGGAAAAGGTGAGAAAAAAAAATTGGATTACTTTTAACAACATTGTGACAGGCTTTTGTGTATGATGATATAACAATAGCCTTTGAGTGAAGCCAGATGACTGTAATATAGAAAATATCTTGAATATGCAAAGGTGCATATCTGTGACAAAACTTTTTAAATAAAAGTAAATACTTTGTGTCAGGTGCAAACAGTAGAAATGACATTGTTCCCTGGAGTTTTCATATCTCTGATGATGATCCCAGATATAACAGATTCTGAAGTAAAACATCTTCAGTATTTCTAGGGTAGCTTTTCATGCATTCCCAAAATATTTGTAAAAAAATCCTATTTAAAATCAGGCAAAAATGTTGCTTTTTCTTATTCTTTTATGTTGCTTTAAAATATATAGGACATAACTAATACTATTGCACATCAGAGATTTATATGATCATTTTTTAAGCAAATAATTGATATAAAATGAAGGTTGGTTTTGGTTTTGCCTTTTTAATTAAGTGAATTTTATGTCTTAGCCAAATTTTAAATATCTTAAACAGAATGAATTTCATTCATTTTATTGTTAATCGTAATAATAAAGTGATACACAAACTCCCTGTTCATAGTCAATTTAGTGAACATTTTAGTTAAGAATATATCAGGGAAAGGTCAATTTTTACACATGAATAACTTGAATTTGTATTTCAGATTCATATGCTTTAGTCCCTGCAGCAAAACTTTCAAGCAAGCAGAAAATATTTTTCCAATGAGCCATTTACTAAAACAATCACATAAATGGAGTTCTAACACTGCATGAACCACCACTGTGACAATTTGCTATGATTTAACTTTCAAATTTGAAATTGCTGACATGATGACAAAAAATGACAAATAACAGAAGCAAATACATTACAGGAAAGGGTAGCATTCTTCTTGTAGTTGTAACAGAGTTGTGTCAAAAGGACATATAGCTCCTGTTGTGTATAATTATCTCATACCTTTGTTTGATTCCAGTTTCATACTGTGTATAATAATTTGCAGCTCTTAGAGAACAAGTGTCACCTCCACAAAATAGTCCATTTCCAGTCCTAGAAATCCCTCCATGTTGCTTAAAGTCTTCATCCCCAACATTTTGTTTTGTACATCACTTACTTTTCCCATTACTGGTTCCCCCACATATTTACACTGTATTTCTAAATGAAACAGCCTTTATTAATCTCAAAGTATTAGAAGTTTATCACATTATTTTAAAATAATATTTTGAAAATGAATAAATAAGAAATTTTATAATATTTTATTATTTATTATAATTTATTATACATCTTTATTAGTATTGAATAAATCTTTTTAGTCCTTCAAAGAAACTATGGACTTGACACTTTTGCAGATATGTAAAGAGAATTAAAGAATGTCTATAGCTTGCCCCAGAAGCAAGAATTCTTACTGTTATGACATAATTGTTCCTTTATAAAGAAGATTATATCTGATTTAATAAAATTGCAGATATGTCAACAGAGGATTTAAATACATGGCGTACTTTACAAACTATTAAAGAGAAATCATTTGCCTCCTATTCAAAATATATTTAGAAGCTACATTGAAAACAAGTTTATTTTTCTTCATGAAAGACTGTACTTCCTGAAAATAATTTACATAATAGTTTTCTCTATTTTCCAAGCCGTAAGGTAAACAAACTGTTTCACTAGGAAGGTAAAAAGAAAATAGATCTAAACTATCTTGTGAGAGAATCTAGGTTCATGGGGAAAAAAAATAATCAAAGAAACAAACAAACAAAAAAACCCAAGAAAATCACTAATAAACCCCCCCAAACTTATATACTTAAAAACAACTTTTGTATTCACCCAACCCATCTAAAAAAATAGAAGCCTAAAGCATTGAAAACTTATTCCCCCTCAGAATGTGAACATGTATTTTGAATTTTAAAAATTTTAAAATTTTCCATTTCATTAATGTTTTGCATGGGGTGGGGAAAAGGAAAGACCTTTTCTGGTATAAAGAAAGACTTTTTTTGGTATATATACATAGGCTGTCTTTAATGGAAAGGAAAATGATGTTACTACTCTTGATTTAGTAACATGCTTGTGAAAATTTGAACTGAAATACGTATTTGAAAATAATAATTGCTGGAAGGATATTTTTCAATTTCTCTTTTGTTTACTAGCTTTTATTAAAAGTTATTACGACCATAGTGTCTTTTCATGCGGCTTATCAAACATTAGGTATACAAAAAACTGGTTTCGTTACACACAAAACTAGCAAGAAATAAACTTTTAAAGAAATGAATCTTACTGTGATATTCACCTTTTTGCAGTTTATGACAATATAATGATGAATTGTCTTGCAGTAACACTCACTGAAGTCATGAAAGGTTAATAACTCATTTAAACATTCATTACATGTCCCTATCAAAGTCATCTTAATTTCACAAAGACATCTAAGTTTCTCTTTAGGGAAACACTCTCTCAGGATTCAAGAGTGATTCTTTATTAACAAAATGGCAAGTGCAAAGTTACATGTCAAAACCCTGACTGATGATGCTGCAAATTGGTTCTTCCACCAAAGCAGAAGACTTTAAATTACTGCTTTTTAAAGGTGTGCTCCCTCAAAGGCAATTAATGTGTCAGTTGTCAGTCAGGATTATTTAATTTCCCAGTGAGGGCTAAGAAAATGGGCATAGCAGATTGATGAACAGAACATGGTGTTGCCCACAAGAGAATTCTAATAATGCTGCTGGTTTTCTGCCTTGATTGGGTCTGAAATCTATGAATTGAAAGTTCAGGGTGTCCGTAATATTTGGAAAGTTCTTTTTAAAAAATCAAAACACAACAAAACAAAAAAAAAGCCACCACCTCCAAAAACCACTAAAAACTCCAAACCCTGAACTTCCTAGGCACATATTTTTCCTAAGCATTATAACTTCCCCCATGCAAGTCAGAAATAAGCATGATAAAATTGCTATTTGCAGTCCATCTGCTGTATTTAACTTTTTTGTCAAGCTGTATCCCAGACAGACCTATCTCAGGATGAGAGCTGTAGGGAACCAGGTTTCAAACATTTTTTATACTGTGATTCAGGGCAGTGATTTTATACTGGTGTCCTATACCTTAGGAATGTCATAATGTTCTGAAATCAGGACTTTCTGCATCTACATTATTAATTTTTAGTAGTGCAAATCAGACATGCATGCCAATCTTCAAGTTGAATCCACTTGTGGTATGGTTCACATTGTGCAGCCTTCTCAGAGTGCATCAGCTGGGTTTCTTATGGATGAAGTTAAATTGGAAAATGCAATCCCTGATGCCTAATGCACTCTTACTGTTACCAGTCATTCAGCCCATAAGACCACATTGATGCCAGCCTGAATCTGAGCCTAATCTCAGAAATTATAGCAGGGTGGACATCAGGCTCTCAGTCTTAATCCATTCCAACTGAACCACATCATTCGCTTATGTATATATACCTAAGATCTTTCCTCCTGGTGCTGTTCCACTTGTCATCATAAACACAGTTTTTCAAAATATAAATACTCTGCATAGATATTTTTGCACTGTAATTGAAGTAAATTCAGAGAAGTTGTGATATGGAGGCCATGCAGAAGAACTGGAACAGTCATCCCAATTATGCTTTCCTCCTTGCAAGTTTTGATGCTTTAAAAAAATGAAACAACATAAAAACATAACTCTGCTTTTCAAAAGGATAAATGTTTGCTGTGTACACAGATGGGATTTGATAAACCCAGGGGAGTAACTTACAGATAAGCACATGTGTAAGTTTTCTAGAAAAATGAGACTATATGCAGTAGCATTCCATTTTCTGAATGAGTATGATCAAAATTGCTGTCCTGACATTTGTCAGATTAAAATTTGCAGTATGTGATATTACTTACGTCTATTGTTTTCTATTATATTGATTTACAATTTAATTTTTCAAACTTCCAGTAACAAAATGCAGTGTTTCCAAAGATAGCAAAACAGATTTAAGTAATTTCACTTTAAACATCTTAAACACGCTGAATTGTTTGAGAAGTTACTATCAGAAGAACATAGTGTTTGCTTAAAACTGAGGCTGTTGTATAATGGAGTGTAAAAAATAAGCTCTCTTCATCTATTCTGCTCAACCAGACATTTTATATCAGAACAGAGACCAAAACATCCTACAAACATCCTAGTTTTCCTGTATGACAAGCCTCTAAGTGGTGACATGAAACAATTAAATACATAGGACATTGTTTCTTATTTAATAAATGTAACACTGAGAAAACATAGACGGCTATAAACTGGATCACACTGGAGCATTTGTGTTCTGCTTGACCAACAAGTAAAAGAACCTACCATTTCATTTTCTACCTCCTACTTTTGAAGATCCTAAGAAAGACTAGATATTTGAAAAGTAATGTATACAACATAGGTTTTGGTAATCCTTACAGAAGATTGTATTGCCATGAAGAAAGAATGCATTATATTTCATGAATCTAGTCCAAAAGGCATGTGGACACTAACATGTTGCATTTACAATCCACACCACAAGAGTCTTTTATTTGTTCAAAGCCAAAGATATCACAGGGATTTATAAATAAAGACCATATGGCTGTGGTAATCTGTAAAACTGATGCTGTTGAAGCATCTCTCCATTAAGGATAGAATCATAGAATAATGTATAGAATATATTCATTTCAGACATTAAAGCATTTAAAAAGTATTTTTAAATGTGAGCAACAGGATTGTATGCAAACACACAATTCTTTAGAAAAATATTCAATAGAATAAGGATACTGGTCATGTTGCACTAATACTAAGAGCTTTTTGTTTTCTACAGGCTTCTCTTATTTCCAAATTTTATTAAAAGGTCATTTTTTAACACAAAACTGTACTAAATTAAATTTAATAGCATGAATTTGTATTTTATTAATATTTCTACTCAAAAGGTCTATTATTATGTGTATGTAAGTGCACTTTGACATTCATTGTCTTTCTGTTCTAGAACATGGCACATGACTGACAAGGACTGAAAGCCACTCTCAATACACTTGCCCATGTGTTTTAAAATATTTAATAACATGTTGCTTTCTGGAAGCCTTTTCAGAGGAATTACGATTTCTGAATCACCTCTATTGTGGCATCTGACTCACTTTAAAATTAATTTTATCTGAGTCATCTTATTCTTCTTGCAACTTGACAGAATAGCTCGAGCTATTGTTAAAGATACAAAAGATATTTTTAATTCCTCAGCATGTGAAAATTTCCTTGCCCAATAACAATGTTTTTCCACATTCATTTCCTCCAATATTGAGTGGTCTTGTTTTCTTTGCACTAATTTTCTCAGATTCTCATAAAAAAATAATCAAGTTTTACAGCTGTTAAAAAAAGAAAAAAATCCCTTCTGCACTAGTTATGTTTCCTTCTTGTGAGTGGTCTTTGTGTTGTTCTCTTTCTGAAATTCAAAATGTATTTCATAGATCAACAAGAGGAGAAAGATTTCTTTGCATAAAGACGGAGCTGGCGAAGACGGCACTTGCACTTTGAAATAAAATGGATGGAAGGATCCTTTCTTTGTTTCATGACTATGCAAAAGACTTCAATATCTTTAGAACAGAAATCATCATCATTCAGCCAAATGGCTTTGGAAAAACAAGTCTGGTCTAAAGAGAGTTATGCAACACACTTGGGCGAGGGTGATTCTCCAGAGTAACATGAGTGCTGCCAATTTTTATCATATTTCAGGGAAGAAACTCTCAGACTTTACATAGTTTTTCCATTTAACAGCATTCCTGAAATTCTCCCTTTTAGTTCAATGTATTCCAATGATAGTGTCACTCATGGCTAAACTGCTTTTTAACTTCAAATACATATTAAACTGGAAAACTAGTGGGAGGAACAGAAGGAAGAAACAGATAGTAATTAAAAAAAAAAAATTCTTTTCATACATTTTTATAAACTGACTCTCATAAATACACTTTTTAATACACATAGTTTTCCTTTGGAAAAAAAATGGAATTTCTGCCATCACAACAGCAAGCAAACCACTGAGGTTTGCATACGACTCAGGGATCAGAATACAGACATCTGCTACGATCTTGTTTGTAGACAGTCTCTATCTCTTGTTTCTGGACATGGGGACTAAGGAAGCTGTAATTTTATGGACTTTTTCCTTCTGTTGAAACTCAGACAAAGATGACCTCCATGGCATACTTTCACATGGCATGACATCTCTCACTTTGTATCTGTCCTCCTTTTCAGGACTAAAATCATTCTTTATTCTTTCCAGAAGTGATAGAGCAACCATTCACAGAAAAGCAAAGCAGGTAGATTTGGAGCACTAAGTCAATATTCATCCAGAACTGTAAATACTTTGTGTATTTCCATATTCTATTTAAATGGAGGAAACATGTTCTGATCCCACTGAAGCCAGGATACTACTTGTCATCAGATTCAAAGAGAGAAGAAATGGCAGGAAACAAGGCAAGGCAAGAAGAGAAGGGAAATGACCTTGTCACTGTTCAGACACAAATATTAAATTAAAATGTTCCAAAGGGAAGCTATTGCTGGGAAAACACACACTATACAGATTAAAATGCAATTTTATAAATTGTCTAGCTTTCCCAGCAGTTTTTTAAAAGTTTTACCTTATTATGTAAACAGAAAAAGCAAGTGGAAAACCTTTGAAGATTTAATAACAAAACATGCTTTTCTCCCCAATGTTTTGTTTCACATGTTAAAAATTTACTGTAATGTAAAATGTATATTTTGATGAGTTTTAACAAGTTGTAAATAGGAATGACGGAAATCTATAATTGCAGGGGGTTGTTCCTTTACTGGAGAAATTTCTTTGTAGGCCAAAAATGAAGGAGATAATGAATTTGGAAACCAGCTTGCCCCTTTCCATTAGTGTCAGCAAGGTCAAGGAAAGGGAATATGCATAATACACAATTTCTTTCTCTTTTCTTCCCCTTAGCAGGGAGTGATAGGTCCTTGCAAACATTTTCAAAAGATATCACATAAAATTTAACTATGAGAGCTACTATCCCTAGGCTGATTATTGCTGTTTCACCCAAAGCAACACTCACTTGTTGCTTAATTCTGTGTCTTTGCTTAGCCAGTGAGATTCTTTTGTAAGACCAAACCTAGCAGTGACCTTAAACCTGAGGAAATCTTAGCAGCTCTGAACTCAGCCTCCAGATTCCCAAGGAACTGGAGAAGCAGTGGTCAACAGAGACCTGCACTTCTAAAGTGTTCAGAGCACATGCAAAACAGTGTATTTCTAGAGCAGAAGAGAATGTGGGAGGAAGGGTGTCATGAGAGGGAAGGTAAGTCATGAGTATGATGCAGGGATGTTAGTTAAATGGCTGTTCAAACACGAAGTGTTCAAACCACCAGATTATGAGGTATTTTGAGGTAAGGCTTTCTTGATTCCTCTTGTAAAACTGCTCTGCTAATAAAATATGTTATGATCCTTTCTTGCCAGTACTTAGCCAGACCATTGGACTATGAGTAGTATTTTAGATTTTCACTGGCTGAGTAGACCCATTATACACTTCTGCCTGAAGTCCATATCTTCTACCTAAACCAGTCTTCCTCTCCTGGGTTCTGTCAAAGAAAGAAAATAAAAGAAAAAAAAATAAAAAATGGGGGATCGGGTGGGTGGGGAGGGGGAATAACAAACAGAAAAACCTGGGGTTTGTAGCATGCACAAGGATAGCATTCACAATATAAGATCTGGACTGGAGAAAAGGATCCATAGTGAGAGATTAGTTCAATTCTTGCATTCTGCACCCAGGAAAACAATTGAACCCTAACTCTCATTCTTGCATTTAATTCAGCTTGATCCACTTCCCACTCAACAGGTCACTGAGAATCCTATTCTGAAGTGCTTTCTCTCCTCATATGCAATATAGTGAGCTTTGGTACTTCATTTTATCCTGAGGGTTCAGCTAAGCAGTGAATCACCTCACTTAAATTTTGCATAAGCATTAAAAATGCCTTAAATATTGCAATGTCTCACAACTCATTTCAAATCCCAAAACAGTTTCAGTGTAGTGTAAGCAATTCATAGCTCATGTACTTTCCCTTTGCACAACATAAAATCATTTACAGAGTGCACAGGCACAAGTATTTAAAAGAAAATGTCAAGAGAAGTATAAAGAATGTATCACTATACAGATAGTCTGTTTCCTTTGAAAGGTGTGTTGGGAGCAACTTGATAGCATTTCAATGATGCCAGGGACATCATACATGTCTTGGGTACAGTGTCTCTTAAGCTACCAGCCAAGTAGATTGGTTCTTTAAACTTGTTATGCACAGTGCCTCAAAGTTATATTCTACATCTTTTAGGTTGTAGAATATAAGGAGGCTAGAGTTTAATATATCGTTTCCTGTGTGCACTAGCACTGGAAATCGGCATGCCATATCCATTTAGGATTCAAGCAGATTGAACAGAGCACAGAAGTATTTTACATATATTAACTCAGCAACTCTCCAACAAAATTCATGTGTAACTTAACAGGAGACAAATATCAGCATAGTGTTTCAAGAGAAAGCTGCTGCAGGCTTTAAATCTGAAAGCAGAAGAAATGGCTTGAGGAGGGGAGCCTAAAGAAGAACGGATTTAAGGATAAAGTGTGCTCAGCAAATGAAAAGTAGTTCAAGTGAGACCAAAAGCAGAATGTGCTACAGAGATTGTTAGGTAAAAGGCAGAGTGAACCAAAGTAGACAACAGGAAAGATGGAATATATGCATTTACACCTGTATGTTTCTTTATATAGGTAAGCAATTATAAGTAAGAATTAGCTGTTCAAAAATGCCCATATGTTGCATTTGTTCTACTTCTAGTACTGGCTTTCACAAGAAGGGGTCATTGTTCTTCCTCCCAAATGTGGCACAGGTGCCTTTAAAAGCCCCGTGTCCTGAGTTTCCAGCTCCTTCAAAGCTCACGTGTAGTCCAGCAACAGGATGTTCTGTCATCCTTGGTACAGGCATGCCAAGGAATTTCACAAGGACAGAAAAAGGGGCAGTATGCTTTGACAGAAGTGTCCAAGGCCAGAGATATCCAGGAAGCAACTGCAGCCACAGGGTTAGGTTGGGAAGAAGTATATCTACAGGGCACCAGGTTACACTTTGAGGCCAGGTGGCTTAGTGGAAGGGTGGTAAGACAAGAATATTGCTGGAATTCCTTCTGTCATTCACCTACACTATGCCTGATGGAGGCAGGAGTTTCCATGAAAGACCTCAATCAACTGATAAAGCAGTGCAGAATATATCCAGGCATGCACAGGAAAAAAGCCTAAATTATTTCAGAAAATAGGAAAGTAGAAAATTATATAAAAATGTAGAACATCTGTTGAATGGTGCTTCTTTACAAACAAAAAAATCCAGGCTAGTTGACACCATATTTTGGACAAAATTCAGTACACTTTAAGGACGACTGTGTTGTCCTTCAGATGGATTACTAGATGAATTTCTGTATATTTGGAGCATACAACTGATTTATAACATTGGTCATAGTGTGTATCAGAGAAAAGTCATCTAATTGCTTTTTCTATATCTTCTAAAATACAATAGTAACAAAAATATTTTCTAAAACATGATTAATTTTGGCAGTACTTTACAAAAAATATGTTATTTATTGGTTAGAATATTAGATATATAGTACTGGAGTATGTGTGAGCAAAAGTACTCTGAATTTTGATTTGAGAACCTCCTACAAGGAAATTCAGATTAAATATTTTGAAAATATAAAAAAAAACTGAAATGTTTTCATTGACTCAGAGTAACATATTTAAGAAATTTTGATGATATATACTTTAATTTTGGCTTATTGTTTTGTTTGAGGATCAACTCAGATAAGTATTTAATTCCTTTTCATTTTTAATTAACTGAAAGAGAAAAATTGAATGTTATGTCATAAAATCATCATAGAATGGTTTGGATTGGAAAGGACTTTAAAGATCATCTAGTTAAAATCTCCCTGCCATGGGCAGGACATTTTCCACTGGAGAGGGTTACTCAAAGACCTCTCCAGTCTGACCTTGAATGCTTCCAGGCACAGGGCATCCACAACTTCTTTGGGCAACCTGTTCCAGTGTCTCATAGTAAATAGTAGATCTCTCATGATAAATGTTCTCTTCCTAATATCTACTAAATTTACTCCTATAATAGTGTAGTATGCACTTGCAGTAAATTAAACTATGATACAGTGTAACTCTAGGTCAACCGATTTAAGTTCAGTTGCATGTGTATTCCTATACAAGTCTTCTACAAAACTCACATCTTGAAACAGTTTAAAAATCAGTAGATAGAAAAGTATTTCTAGAATTCTGAGGTATAGAAAATTTTCTGATCAATATCTTCTATTTTTACAGGCAAGTTTTTCTGTTGTTTTGTTGTTTGTTGTTTTTTTTTTTTTCAATGTGTAATTGTTAATATATTCACTAGAATTCTACTTTGTTTCATATGTTGAATCTTAATTAAATTGGAATGCAGTGTTGAAAAATTGAATTATTTTCCTTTTGTATGATTATTTATTTCCTCAGCGTAAATAAGGAAACTCAGCTGACACCAATTGTACAAACTTTATACTTGTCATTTATGTGAAACTAGATAGAAGTTCCCTAACACATTTTTCAGCAAGCTGCAGACATTATCCTAAATTGATACACAAGAGAAGCACAATACATGGAAGAAATTGTATCATTAATGCTAAAGAAATTACGGAAAGCAGCAAGCAGAATACTATAAAATGAAGCTGAAATGTATTTTTTATGATTATTAAAATAGATACTTATCTTACAATGCTTAAGCAGATCAAACAAAAATTCAAGGTAATAAAAAAGGAAATGAGACACTTCATAACACATCTAAGGAATGAATTAGACATGAATTTAAATGATTCATTCATATTTGTTTGTTATGAATGTAAAATAAAACCAACAGAACATGAATGCAAAGCAGATCTTATTTAGACTGACTAATTGGCTCATACGAAGTGGAACAATATTATAGGTTATAATGATTATTGTATGTATGAATACTGTGACAGAAATTTGGACATTACTTGAATAAAAATGCATATTTTTTATTACTCTCTTTCTCCGTGTCAGATAAGTAAAGTGGCATTTAAAACTAAATCAGCACTATGCAAACAATATGAAAGGCTATTTGTATTTTAGTCTTTGAAAAGTCAATGCTTGTACAAAAAAAAAAACCAAGACAAACAAACAAACAAACAAACAAAAACTAAAAAAATCACCAACCTATAGTAAGACCAATTGCAGCACATGTGCATATCATTGCTGGCTTTCCTTATGAGATAACTCCATACCTCCTGTTAAAATATTTCAACAGAGAATATGCTAGCGTCATTCAGAATGACAGCTCTCTGATGCTAGTTCTCAACTCTGCTATGTATTTAATATAGTTATTAGTGGAGTCATTTAACACCTGTTGTCAGGAGGCTATTTGTTAACAGTAACAGTAAAACTAATATATGATACAAACCTGAACAACAGGACAATGGAAGGGCCTTCCTTGTCAAAAAGAAAGGGGAGCAAAGTGACATGCAAAATATTACTAGCTTTTAACAAGGATTATGCTACAGTTTCAATATAAAAGGATAAAGGTTTTAGAACAGCTGTTATGACAAGTTTACTGGTCATAAATGCCCCCATTAATTAGGAAATATAAAGCTCTAGTGCATGTTACAGAGAGATTAATAGTTGGGTGTAAAAGAGAAAAAGGTTGCATAGTTTTCAGAATCAAGCATATTCAATCAATATAAAAAGCTTTCCTTCCATAATGTTTTCACAGATTTTGCTGAAAATTTCATATTCAGAGAGAGTTTAGATTTAGGCTCTATTGCATCCACATCTACATTTTACAGACTGTGAAAAAAAAAGCAAATCAAGCAAAATGATATACTTGATCCAGCACTGAAATCAGACTAAGGATTAAATCAGGTTTTTCTTCTTTAGCCAGTATCTTAAAAAAAAAAAACTATTAATTACCTGGTAATTATAATAACTCAGTTCTAGGTAGGTCTTGCCAACAGCAGCATCACTTTCCACCTCATAAAACATCAGTATTAATATTATGAAGTTAGTAGTGTATCTGAATTTGGTTCATTTTTTAAAAATAGGTGGATAACGGCTTTCCTATTGAAAGTCAGTTTGGACTTAATGTTCATTCCCCACCTTTCATTGAAAGCAGTAAGAGATCTGGAAAAAGATGGAAGACAGGACTGTGGTTCAGAAGTGACTGTTCTTTTCCCATATTCTATTTAAAGACTGTATTCTCTCCATGTAATTTTTGTTTCTTCTGTCAACACAAGTGGATTCAGGTCAACTCTACTTCCATCTTCCATTGTGCTATAATAAATACATAACTGGGTCTCTGAATTATAGACAGAGCAGTGAATGAAGACAGTACAACTTCAGGACAGCATAAAAATTCTTCTAAATTACAATTAAGGCCTGCAAACATGACAGAAATTGTAAAAAAAAAACCACCCAATGTCAGTGGATGGAATTCTCTAAACATATAGGATATTTTGAAAACAGAATCTGGGACATTTTAAATCAAATTTGCCAAATAGCTATAGAAAAGAAATGAAAAAAAAAATGGAATTGTAAAAAAATAAAAAATGCTTAAAAGAAATATTACATGTAAAAAATACTGAAACACTGTTTTCCAAACAGAAAAATACAAACAAAAAAACGAACCAAACCAAAAATAAAACAAAAAGCAGGAACAAAAGAAAAACAAACAAAAAAAAACCCCAATGAACCAAAAAGAAGGTTCAAAAGATGAAAGACCAAATTATGCTAAATACTTTTGGAGAGTGGGTCACCTGAAATATTTTTTGAATAATCAAACATTTCTTTTTCCACTATTAAAATATTTGCTTGCTTCCATATCTCTACTGAAAATTGTATTATGCTCTATATTCAGCTAGCCAGTATCAGATTTGTTCCCCAGGTCTCTTGTGAAGTATTTCAAAAGTGTTAGAATATTACAGAATAAATAAAATAATTCTGAGAATTAATAAAAAGCTAGCTGAAAATTAATACCATTTAAAAATTTTCATGATTATAGTGAGCATTCTCATTATGATTCGCATTAGAGAAAAGTAATTTCAAACATGTTTACAATTTCTGTGTCTCAAAAAATAGTTCACAAAATCACAGAGCTATGAGAAACTACCATTTACCAATTTTGTTTAAAGCAAAATAGGATTTGACAAAATATAGTGTGAATTTTATGTTACATTATCTGTGCATAATTATCTGACCATGCAAACCATATAAGCATTGAACGGTTCAAGTTTAAAAATTACTTTAAAGATCATCAAGTTCCAACCTCCTTCCCATGGGCTGTGACACCTCTCACTAGACAAGGTTGCTCAAAGCTCTGTCCAACCTGGTCTTGGAACACCTCCAGGGATGGAACATCCACAACTTCTCTGGGCAACCTGTTCCAGTGTCTCACCACCCTCACAGTAAAATAAAACTAAGCAATCTATATTCCTAAATCAGTAGCTTGAATATAATGTCTTCCTTTATTTATTTGTTAACTTCTGATTTTTTTTTTATTGTCTCTTCATGAAAAATAATAACAAATCCAAAATATAATGTGGTAGCAAGGTACCATATTCAGCAGTGCCAATTTCAGCATGAAATTCACACTGGCCTGTTAATAGAAGTAGACACATCCAGTCTCATTTGAGTTTACTTAGTAAGAAAGCTTACTTCAAATTTTTAATCCAAAAGCCAAAGGGTCCAGTGAGTCATTTGTTATCACTTTTTGAAAAATAAAAAGTACTGTCCTGTATAATTTAATTTGCGTAATTTCTCCAGGAAGATTCTTAACTATGGAATGTAAAGTGATGAAAGAGATCCCCAGAGTGTTGTTGGCCTGAGAAAGAGCTCTTTTCTTGTGCCAGAGCGTTTATTTCCAAGCAGTAAGATTTTTCTCAGAGGTCCTGAGCACTCTTGTGTCCTAAGATACTCAGTGCCAAAATGTTTCATAAAGGTTTCTCATGTGAGGTATTTTCTGTAAGAACTGTCATAAAGATCATGTGAGAAATAACACAGTGGACAGTAGAAGAGCCAGAGGACTCCATGGAGACCCCCTTTTAATGCTGATCTTTTTTAAAAGCCAATCAGTAAGCATAATTGAACAGAGATTTTCTCAATGACATTTGGCAGGTGATTTCCTGAGGTCTAGATACTGACCTGCAATAAAACACTTGCTAGTGCTTGATTCAAAGTGAGAGTGAGGTCTTAGTTATGTGACATGGAATCTATAACTGCTTTCTTCCATGTTTATGATGGCGTTATCTAAACTTAATATTAATTTCCTTATTTGTATTCAGTCTTAAGAGGCCTTTGTAACTGAGAAAGTTATGCTTGTTGAAAAACCTAATGAATTCACAGTCAGAATCTTCAATTTCGTCAATGAAAATCCAAAACTGTTTTGCTGCTTGTAAAGAAGGCATTAGCTCTGTTAAACATTTTCCTGAAAAAGAGTAGAATGGTAAAAACCTGATATCATTTCTTCTTGTGTTCAGATCTTCATTTCCTTCTTAACATACTCCTCTACACTGTAATATCCCTTATAAAAAAAAAAAAGGAAAAGAAAAAGTTTCAAAAGTGATTCATCTTCTTTAATCTCCTCACCCATAATTTTTGCTAAATGATCCTTACCAGTTATTTTATCTCAGGTTCTTATATTTGTTTTAGGACACACCAACACATACTTGTGACTGTGCAATAGGTATTGCCTACAAATTGGACATTTGAACATGATATTTTCAAAATATTTCCACTAATATCCAATTTGTGCACAGGGAATAATACTGAAAAGTCATGGTGAAGGTAATGCCTTTTAATGACCAAGTTTCTCTGATACCAGTCTTCTGGCCAACATAATAATAATATAAATTTCTTGACAACATAGAAAACAATAGATTCCTTAAAGCTTTGTACTGTCTTAAGAAATCCTACCTTCTCTCACCTTTGAGATATCTTGGCATGTAATGAAATCTGACTCATATAAATGAAATAGACTTTACCATGATACACCTCGATGTCAGAAATTTGATAACGAGAAACTGGAATCCCTCTTCTTCACTGTAGACATGTACTTCTGCTAACCAGTGGAGACCAAAAGGCTTCTTAGGGTGATGTTCCTTAGACATAACTTGAATATTTACTCTGGGATTATATGAAACATGTCCTGCTCTCTAAAGAGAGTCTGGACACCTCCCTCTGATGTATAATAAGACATGAATCTTATTCAGAATTATTAAGTACAACATGTTGAACTCACTGCTAAGAAATGCATACAGATATGATAGCTCTTTAATCCAAAGCGTCTCTTAGGAATTTGCATCCAATTTTTCTTCTAAATAAGTTTCTTAATGTCAATATCCTAATAAAGGTATGTAAATTCATTGTCATTTAGCTCTAACAGTCATCTATCCCAGCATCCCAGCAACTCAACAGATATGGAAATTCATGTCTCTAACTTTCTACTTTTGTTGTTGTTGTTGTTGTAACACAAGAACATCAACAGGTAAATCTTGGATGTAATTTAAGTTTAGTAATGACTACAAATAGAAAGCGTCTCCTATTTATCAAACTTCTCCTTATACAGCTGTCAGTAATCATTCACAATAGGAGGAGAAAAGAGAAGACATAACAATAAAGAGAACTTCAGGTCTGGGGTGTTGGTTTTTTGCTCTTCTTTTACTTTTAATCCAGCAGGCCTAACAACCATTTACTTAGCTGACTCAAAATTGATGTGGGTTTATTTCAGTTTGCATTGAATCCAGGTTTTCTCAGAAATATAGAATCAATTGATTTCAAAGCATGGTATATCTCTATATAATAAATCATCTGGTACACATAGAATTACAAACTTAAATTATATTTAATGTGTATATACATTTAAATTTAAAACTTTTCCTTGTTGTACAGGCTATACTTTCCTCAGCCAGTTGGCACTTCTTCTTCTTTCTCTCATCAACCAGAATAATATCTCTTTTCAGACAGATTGTTTGCCAGTGGCTTTCTACATTTTTTCAGATAGTTTCTTTACCATCTCAGCTGTAATCATTAGCAAGAAAATTATGTTATTGTAAAGTTTGTTTGGAATAAAACTCCAGATTGTACCTGCCAACTTTATATGCACGAACAAAATCGGTATGGAAAGAGGAGCTGTGTTGGGTGAATTGTGACTCATTCTTTTCCCTTCCTGATATGATCTTGGCTCTACACTTTACTTTCTATAGCAGAGTAATGAATAAGCCAGCTTCATGAGATACTGAATAGAAAACAAAGTAGTTATAACAAAACTTGGTCAATTGCATTTTATAGCACTTTAAGATCCTTAAAAGTGCATATAAATGTAACAATACCAATCATAAGCTGTGTGGAATATGCACATATTTATGAATTACCACTGTTAACACACCCTGTGTTATCCACAAAACACACAGAATTGTAGGCGATCCAGACTAACAGAGTGAATCTAATTCCATATTCCTGTAATTTCCACTCTACATTCTCACGTTTTCTGGAAAAGAAACTTAGATATCTTACATATAATCATAAAATACTGTAACCTGGTATATCCAGGGTTTTATACTGGAGTACTGAATTTTGAAGCAAGAAACTATATCTATTAAATGAGTTTGTAGAAACATTTCACGGCATAAATGCTAGTGTTAAGTTCATAGAAGATTTCAGACACAACTGCCATTGCTTATTCAAATGTTCATTCAACTGCATGTAGCACCTCATGATGGAAGTAGAGACTTCAAGCAGAGAATGAAATTCATGTGTATATGCATGCATTGTATTTCCACCATCTACTTTCCCAGTTTCCAACTATTCAAATTATAGAAACCTCTTGAGCTGTAAGGAATTTCTTTATATTTAGTATCTCTCAGTGGATTTTCATTTGAAGAATTCCCCCAAATGCAGTAATATTAAAGCAAAACTGGACAAATTGGGGATTTGCCCCTTTGGCTATTCTGTGTATAATAATATTTATTAATTTTAGAAGTAATTCTATACACTGGACTTTTACCAGAAGCCCAAGAAGTCAGAAACATTCTTATTAGTCAATGTAAAGAGTGGTGATGCAATATTTTCCTTTGGTTAATTTCACCTTAAAGGGACTTTAAATAGCCAAGCTGGAAATGTGTTAACAAATAAGACAGATGAAGATCAAAAATTTCATCTGCCAGGTATGTAAGGCTCCACTTAGAAAAGAGTTTCAGAGTCTTATATTTCACAGTTTTCATTACAATAAACACAAAATTCTGTTTCTCACTTAGGAATTTGGATTCCACTGAAGTACAAGGAACTCAATAGATTTCTTTAATGAGGTTTTAGTGCTTTCTTGTAGCCTGAGATTACAAAATTCTACTGATTTCAGAAAAATTAAGGCAGTGATCACATTGAAAAGGGTAACTAACCTGTGGTTCAGTATGATTGACCAATCTTCCTAGTCTCCTTCTGTGGTTGATGGAGAAAGACAGACTCTTCCAGAAGGCAATACTGAGAGGCATTTATCTGTGGTGGTCCAAAGCACTCTGAAGAGGAGCCTCTCTGAATTTTGGGAAAAAAATCATCATAACAACATAGACACCTAAATTAGATACCTCACTTTAGAAAGCCTCGTACGACCTGATGTGTTTCTCAAAAGCATTTTAAAAGCAGGTAATCAGCAGAGGAAACTACATGATCAACGGTTTTATGTGATCAGCGTAACAACTTTACTTTGGAAAAATAAGATGCATAAAAAAATATTGACACAGATAACAGAGCAAACAGGTCTTTGTTCTAGGAGATTTGTGTATGTGCATGCATGTTTACATATGGGGAGGGGAACAGAAAATAAACACAGAAGGATTTATTTGTAGCAGGTAGAGAGTATGCTAAGTAAATCCACAGCAAGCTGCTACTGCAAGGGACAGGGATTACCAGAATGCAGTTTTTAATTGAGTTTGACAGACTTTTGAGAACGGGAAGCATCAGCACAATAGCTGTCATCATGCTCAGGGACCATGGCCAGAAAGCATAGTCTGTGATATGCATTAACATTTTCTGAGGCTCCCTAACACCATGACTCTAGTTAGAACTGAGCATCTCTTGTGAGTCTGAGGAATAGCGTATACTCTGCTACATAATAATGAAAAAGGCACCTAGAATGCAGGCCAGGGATGTGCTTGATTATTTGTGTACTAGGGAGGCTGTCATTTTTACCAAGTATTACAGTGCTGCAAATTCACTAATCTTATCATAATGAAGGAAGGGGAATGCAATCACAAAACACAGCTGCTAGAAGAAATTCCCATTAAAAGTTCTACCTCAATGGAGGGTGTGGCATCTGATTTTGCCTAGTTTAGCTCTAGTTTAATACTGTATTTGCATTAATATCTTAATCCAGTGGTCTATTTTATTTTATGAAATTGTAAATAGAGAATAAATAAGAAATTAAGCAGAAGCTCTGGAGATATTTTTTCCTGTCTTTCTGTTCTATAACACTAGCAAAAGCTGTTACCTGGCTCAAGAAGGGGAGAAGACTCTGAGCCATGCAACTTCCAAGTATTTAGCCAGAGAAGCATTCTCAAATGAAAGACTAAAGAGTCTGCAACACAGAAGTGTTCATTTCATTGACAATTAATTGCTTAACATTTCATCATCACTGGCCAAATTTGGAGGTCTTTATTAATTTTAATTTGGGTTTGTGAATTCTAAGGCTTAGCAAAAACTCTTCAGAACTGTTTAGCACAGTATGTACAGCCCAAGCAGTATAAAAAGGTACAGAATCTGAGAATAATAATAAAGTTCTCTGTGTTATCTATACATCTCAAATGGAGACTGAGAAACCTTGCTGATGGGACTAAAACCCTGCAGCTATCATGACTGCTTTTCTCAATATGCAAAATTTTTCCCAGTATCTACCAGGTTAGGAAGATGGCAGATAACTACCTATGCTGACGATTTAAAATAATTTTTCTCAGTAATTCTGATTTTGTGCAGCAAGTCCATATAAACAGTCCCTTTGAATTTTTGAGAACAATCCTTTCTGATTCACAAATGTCCTGAAAACAAATGTTAAAAAGGATAAAACATCTATTTATTCTGACATAGCTACAGTCTTCTGAACCTCTTTTTGTTGTGATTGGTTTAAAAGCAAATGTTTCTGGGATCAAAATATGAATACCACAGTTCATTCACTTAAAAGCAGAGTAGAAAATATCAAAAATTCAATAAATATGTATTTAAATGTAATTTTCCCATCTTATTTTCTTTGAATACAGAAAAATATGTAAATAACACAGGGGCATTATTTTCTCTAGTTGAACATGTATTCTTTCCATTTTTTTAATCAGCCATCTCTGTTCTGTCTGCTAGAGTCACACATCTTAAAAAAAACAGGTCCACTGTGTTTAATACTTCAGCAATGGAACACCAGGACATCTTAAACCCATGTGATTATCCTTGTAAAAGGTCTATGTGCATGCTCAGGCAGTGAAGGAAACCATTATTATTGATACTAATGCTGAGAAAATGGTATTTCAAAGTAAAGAGAAAAGAATTTCATTAATATAGAATGGCTTGTTGGCTGGTGCTGGTTGCTAGTGTTCTTTTGCTATTGCCTATAGTTTGTCTTTATTCATTTTCACTACAGAAATTTCATCATCCTTTTATCTTACCCTATTTTTCCTTCCTAATGCTCATCTTGAGAAAATAATAGCCTGCACTACATTTTAAGACCTGAAAAAGAGAGACTTAACACAGAACAGACAGAAAGAATGTCTGGAAAAGAAAGCACACAAAAAATGTAAGGGAATTTCTTGCTTCCATTTTCTTTTCTCATAAATTCTATGCGTTGATATCTCAGTTTTCATAGTTTTCATCCAGTAAATTGCTGAAAACTCTGGCTCTAATCTAGCCAAGAACTTAAGCACGTGCTTAAATAGAAGTTTATACATCCAATTCTTTGAAGTCGGTAACCCTACAGAATTCTAAACTGAAACACAGTCTTAAACGTTTTGTTGATCAAGAAACAAGCAAGCTTTTGGCTCTGGTTTTCAGAAAAGACAAGACAGAACTACCTTCTGCATGTCATTCCTTTGTTCTTGTTAGTATATTTATGATCCTATTAACTTGGGCAATTTGATACAAAGAAAAATCAATGACATATAATTTTAAGTGGCTTTTGGCTGGTTAGTTGGGTTTGGATTTGTCTGCTTCTTTGTTTCCAGGTGATAACTGTGCTGACAATTGGGATTTTCCTTCCTTAGAATACTACTCAACATCAGTACATATCATACTCAAATTTAACCATCACTTCACTGAGTTTGTAAAGCAAGAAGTTAGTCACTGCATTATCCTGATTTTGGCTGCTGTGTACATCAAGTTATACAATTATTTTTTATATATTCCTGTAGAATACTAGGAGTAAAAAGTGCTGGAGATTTCAGAAACTGCAATTTCCATGAGTCAGACATATTTATGTGTACTACAGTTGCTTTCCTCTTCAGTCTGGAAGACATACAAGAAAGACTGTGTCCATTATGTATGGGCTAGGATTTCTTGACTGTATATTGATGGAGATATTTGTTAAGAGTGTACAGCAGTAACTGCTAAAATACTAAATCCAGTCTCACAGTTTTATTAATGGTGCAGCTGAATGTTTTTCAGCATACACATATTGAAGAAAAAAATATTCTTCTATAGTTGGCCATGTCTCTTTCCTTACACTTTCTTCCTCAAATGATCAGCTTTTCAGAAGCATCCTAATAAAATAACATAAACAACAAACAAGTAATTCTCACAACAAACTCATGTTTCTACATATTTAGGAACTCTAAGGCCAAATTCTCAGTCTTGTAATATGTCTTTTGAAGAAAGACATTTTTAAATTCAAGGTAGCAATTTCATGTTATGGTAGAACTGTAGGCAAAATCCCAATTGTCTTTGTACTCACTAGAATACTGGAATTATTTTATGAGATCAGCTACCTTTGAATAAATGTTTTCCCTTAGAGAAAATCTCATCTCACCTAATTTTAACCCCTTATAACCCATTATTTTAACTATCTTATATACCTAAGCCACATAAAGATGAATTGCCTCATGTAGATTTCTCTCCCTAGATGATCAGATAAGGAGCTTGGAATAGATGTCTGATCTCCAGGAAAGTCAATTCTGTTGAGCTAGATCTTAAGCCAAAGGAAAGACCTGAAAAGCTTTGTACAAATCTCTTTCTTTTAAACCCTGTCCTCTCTTGTGGATTGCAATGATGGCAATCTTGACCAATGACAAACACTTTTGAAAATTCTACTCAAAGTTTACAAATCTAGACAGATATTCAATATAAATGACCACCTCGTTCAGTTTTTTGATATTTGCATAATACTTGCCTACATGAAAGATCTTCTCTAATTCATTTTCATATGCATCAACCATCCAGTCTAAGTTGTGTTATACTAATACGGCACATTACAGAAATTAACTAATGTTTGTGAAACTCATAACTGTCTTTGTATGGTCTACAGAAGTATCACAATTTGACATTACATTCAGTATATTTCTTCTTCTAAACCAATGTAATGTACCATTAACTTCATGTCAAAAGCCACAATTAGGAAATAAAAAAAAAAAAAAAAGAGAGAGAGAGAGATACTTCGAATGTCTTCTTATTACTTGAGACTCATTACTTCACCTTTGACTTCATCCAATAATTTCCCTCCTTTGTGAAATTTCAGTTTAGCAGTACTTGGCATTTCTTAATCATCTGTGAAAGATGAAAATTAAAAAATTCTCCATGTGTTCATACTGAATGCCAAAGCTTACAGCAATTTTGACAGAGAAAGTAATGAAAGCAAAACAAAACCCAACTGTCCAAAACACAATGAACAAGAAGAGTACAGAATAAACATACAGCTTTTCTTTATTTTTTGTTGTATGTGAATTCATTCCATTGGACATCATCTGCCTGTAACCATATATTTTTGGTCTCAAGAAAACCCTATTTTTTATAACTTAATTTATGCATGCATAATGTTAGAGTTTTATAAAGCGATTTGTATATTTCAACTTTCATAATTTTAATAAACAGCAACAGTGCAAACAAAGAGAAACTTTTCCTTCTGAGTTCATGCAAGCATGCCATCTCTAAGCCAAAAGAAAGTTGTCATTACAGACCAGGGATATTTCCAGAGAGGGTGCATTAACATTAAAAATAAATGCTATGCATTCAGATAAAAGCAGACCTAAGACTATGCAATAAATCACAGGTTTAGATTCATGTTATTCAGTAATGTAAGAAAATGGTTACAAAAAATGCTTTTACCACATATATATATCTGAGTACACAATGTACTTATTTTTAGAAAAAAATAGTTCCAATGTTTTTTAGCAGACCTGGATGCAATTAATTTCAAGGAATGTGGTTCTTTCACTAATTAGAATGGTGGCTAACAGACTACACATTAATCTACTAAATAAAGTCCACATGAACAGCTTAGTGGTATGTGTGCATCCATTCCAGGAAACTCTTCATTAAGATATATTTAGATACAAACTATCTTGTCAATGATTTTTTTTTTTTCAGCAATAGGTCTTTTTCAGGAATATAAGATATGACTTTGAACAGATTTACTATAACAACAGATAGATGAGAAAAAAAAACTACTGTTGTATCTGTGGATAGAACTGTAACTCAGTAAATATGATTTTTGGCATTTCTAGTAAAAGGCTTTAGGCTCTGTCCTGAGATAAGACCACAGGTTTCAGGGCTGGGCTGGGTTCAATTTGGCCGGATCTGGGCTGAGCTGGTTTCAGAGTCTGCCTCAGGGCCAAGTGCCTGTTGCCTTCCCTGCCTGAGTTTGAGCTCTGTCAGTGCCTCCATGGGAAGGGCCTGGCAAACCAAGGTTGTCCCCATGTCTGAGCATGGGGAAACTGTGGGTGTCACACTCATCCCTCAGCTGAGGGCAGCCAGAAGGCAACAGTCTGAGGTAAGGAAACATTTGAAAATAAATCCAAGTCCATCAGACTGAAGAGGGAGAGCCAATCCCACTCCATACACAATCTCCCGTGCACTTCATATATAACTTGTTCCTCCTGATGAAGACTTTGTGATGGTCCAAACTCATTAAAACCTTTCCACCCTGTAGATCATGAGGCCTACTGAAGTGCTGACCAGAGATCCTGAAGGGGCACTGGAAGCATGAGAGTAAGATCAAGTGAAAGGGGCAGATCCTAGCCAGTTCGCATACAACAATTTAAAGAGTATTATTACAGACCTCTTGGTATTATTTATTTTGACTTTAGACTGTTAAATAGTTAATTGGACTAACAGTAAATGCATAGTTGAATGTATATTATGTTCCTTTTTGCTTACAAGATTTTGAGTGTAACAGAACACAGTGACAAGGCGATAAACAGTTAGAAAACAAAATTTTCTTCTTCTCTGTTTTCCCAGTTCCATGAAAAAATTCTGCATATGAGAATGAAAATCTCAGAAGGGAAAGATTAATTAAAGTCATACTTAGGTAATAGCCTCTCTGTTTTCCTCAAGCCTGCTCTCATGTACTTTGTGTCTGAAGATTTAGTGCAAATTATTTTTTTGCCAAGAAGGGCTCTTTCCAACATACATTAATCAGTGAAATGCAAAGTTAAGAAGGCAGGTAGCTAAGACATGCAGGCAACAGAATATACATATGGCATCACATATGCAAATGAATATCTGCGAATGAGCTTGACTGCCTTTGCTTACGTTTTAATCCAAGGTAGAGGGATCTCTCCGTCTCCCTTAACAGCTTTGCAGCAATTACTTTCACATGGAGTGAAAGAGTTAATTTTACAGAGTTCTATGTAGCATGTTATGATTTACACACATAGCATTTGGGTTTGTGTTTTTATATATCATAAACTAAGAAGACTTTGTTTAACTCAATGCTTAGCTGAAAAGACTTTAAGGAGCAACCAGAGGTTGGGGGACTGTAGGTGCTCTTCTGCAATAATATGTCAAACAGCACAACCAGGAGCTAATGATAGGCTCTCAGCTGAAGCAGATCAAATATTACAAAATTTTTCAATCTTAAAAATTATTTGTAATGTTGGCGAGTGAGCTAAACAAATAGTAGGTGAACTAATGATAATAGTGGATGTTATTCAAAAGGGAGAAGTGTTATCCTTAATTTCTTTCCTGAACTATACAGGATTGCTGTCTGCAGAAAACAGATCAACACTTTGGAAGTAAGCTGCTTTCCCCTGTTGAGCGTGGTGATCCCCCTCCTTATATTCAATAAGCCATTTTGAAAATTCCCACATTTTTCATGTTGAGTCTAATGTACATATTACTGTCAGTTTGAGGCAAAAAATAATTTAACATAAAGCTACATTATGATTATATTTTTCAACATTCACATTATCTTAATTTACACTATGAACAAGATAAACAAAAAACAAAGACACTGAAAATAAAACACTGGATGAAGATAAGACACCGGATGGCTGCACTCAAAGGGTTGTGGTCAACAGCTCAATGTCCAAGTGGCAGACTGTGATGAGTGGTGTCCCACAAGGGCCGGTGTTGGGACCAGTATTATTTAACATCTTTGTCGGGGACATGGACAATGGGATAGAATGCACCCTCAGCAAGTTTGCTGATGACACCAAGCTGTCATCATGTAGTCGACATGCTGGAGGGAAGGGATACCATCCAGAGGGACCTTGAGAGGCTTGAGAGGTGGTTAATGCAAATGTCATGAAGTTCAACCTAGCCAGGTGCAGGGTCCTACACCTGGGATGTGGCAATCCCAGGCACAAATACAGGTTGGGCAGAGAATGGTTGGAAAGCAGCCCTGAGGAGAAGAACTTGGGAGTTCTCATGGATGAGAAGTGCACTGGAACAGGTTGCAACCTGGAACTTTGATCAACCTGCTCTAGTGGGAGATGTCCCTGCACATGGCACAGGGGTTGGAACTCAATGATCCTTGAGGTTGCTTCCAACTCTAAACATTCTATGATTCTATGATCAGTTATCAAGAAGCAAAAGACGTTCTGTTTATGAAGGGACAGGTTGATACCTTAGTTTTGCTGGTATATGAAACAATAATTACACAGACATCAGTAGAGCAATTTAAAAAAATAATAATTTAATTAGAATTAAAAGATGCCTGCATTCCAAATCTGGCAACATATTCACAGTTTAATCCCAAGTGATGTTCTCCTACATCTATACACTTGCCTGTATAATGCACTGACATATTAGAAGACATTATGCGTTTTTATTTAACCTGTATGAAGTTTGCCTCTGAATGCACAGGTTTGCTGATGACAGCAGTGGACAATGTGGAATTACAAATAGGGAATTTCAGTGTTTCCCTGTCTTTCTGTGTAGTTAGTGAGAAACTAATTCAAATTTAATAACAATTCAGTAAGTATTTGTTTATAATAGTGTGATATCTTAGCAATACTTTCTAGCTGGATATCCTGCAGTACCCAAAGATTTGAATGAATTGTGGATCACAAGGTCAAGAAATACCCTGCACAGAAAGTTAGTAGCAGTGATTTCTGAACACACCTAAATTACTTAACATTTTAGGTAAAACAGTCTTTGTAGCTAAAAAAATTCCCACTCAAAAAGAACTTGTTGTTTTCTTCTTATGAAGATATAGCTTATGATACACAATCATAATATTTCTACATTAAGATACTTATATTTATAACCAACTGCACCAATTCAAAGAAATACAAAAAGAACCTGGACATTACAGTGGAAGCATTGTGTGGAATGCCTCTGACATTCACTATGGACTGGAGATAATCTAATATTAATAAATTCACAAATAAACAAATACTTTAGTTGAAAGTATATGAAATCAAATTGATTTTCAAACTGTTGCAATCAAGTCTGAGTAAATTACAAAGTTGACAGGAATATCCCAGTCCTTGATATATGCGAGCCTTAACACAATAAGCATGAGCACAATAATATAAGCAATGGAGAACACTGTATCTGAAGAGACAATATCATGTATGTAGTTTTATAACTACAGTGATGTCAGTTTGGAGTGTGGGGAGAGTTAAATTTGGAAATCAGTGTTCCCAGGCAGCTTATTATAGAGCTCTAGGGTAGAATAAGAGAGATCAGAAACTGGTGAGGCAACTTTATAATTGTAAATAGTTATAATATTGATATGAAGATATTTCAATTTTCTGAATATTGATCAGAATACAAATTTCACAGCAGACAAGGGAAAAGTGCCAGGTATTGCCTGATAAATTACATAGAAAACCCCAAGATCATAGGCTGTTTTAAATTATCTTTAGGAAATAAACCATATACATGGTATTCTGAATGTGCTGAAAAACAGAAACATTGACCTTTGATTCTAGAACAGAGAAGGGCATGAGATTATTTCATTTCCTTCTATGCCTTTATTTATGTTTCCACCTCTGAATTGTGGGCAGCTGTTCAACACATTTTCTCATTCAGGATAAAGGAAATAAGCCAAGGAAGAAAACATGCAAAATGTGAAAGGAATATTGAATACTCTGAACAAAACTGTTTGTTGCTCTCCTCCTTGCAAAGAAATCTTTCTTCAGTTCTAGACAAATGCATTCTCAGCTGGTGTCAAAATCTAATTAGAAGCAGGTTACTGCATCTGTGTGCACTGTTGCCATTTATCCAGTACATATTCTTTGGGCAGGAATTATTAATTTTTTAGAACTTTTATACATCCTAGGTACAGCTGTTCTCAAGCTTTCAGACCAGGCTCTGTTGTTTTGGGTTTTTTTTATCTGTAAGCAGCTTGGATGGGTTTCTTCACTTGCCTTTAGCCTCTTGCAGCTCTCAGAAGTCCCTGCATCCACTCCACAGCTTTGAGCCTCTATGTAGAAATCCCTGGGGTGCTGACTCAAGTTTAGCACAGCAGCCTTATGCTAACTAGGCACACCTTGTTGCTTTTGAAGAAGATGCAGACTTGCCTTTGAGGACAAGTATCAGTTATGTCTAGTGAGTAAGGCCCACCAAAGGTAAACTGACATCAACCAAGCCTTTGACATTAATTTTCCCTTATCCTTCCATCTTCGTTAGCACAGAATGAACGTGTTAGAATGTGTTAACTGGGACATGGAGAAAAGGTGTAGTGAGGACTTTTGTGACTTCTTCCTTTTTTACCAAACAACTTTGGTATACTGTATGTAGGGAACTACTTGCAACTTAAGAACAAATAATAGATCTCATATCAAAACACCTTGTTGCAAAATGACTTCTTGTCTACATGGACTTTGGTAAGGCCTTTAACACTGTCCCTCACAGCATTCTTCAGGAGAAGGTGGCAAATCATGGCATAGACGAATGCACTCTTCACTGGGTAAAAAAACGGTTGAATGGCCATGTCCAGAGCGTTGTGATTAATGGGGTGAAATCCAGGTGGATGCCAGTCACAAATGGTGTTCATCAGGGCTCATTCTAGGACCAGTTTAATAACTTTATTCATGATCTGGATAAGGGGATTGAGTGCACCTTCAGCAAGTTTGCAGATGACACCAAACAAGGTGGGAGTGTTGATCTGCTTGAGGGCAGAAAAACTCTACAGAGAGACCTGGATAGGTTAGATCAATGGGCCAAGGCCAATTGTATGAGGTTCAATAAGGCCAAGTGCCAGGTCCTGCATTTTGCTCATAGCAACCCCAAGCAGTGCTACATGCTTGAGAAGGAGTGGCCAGAAAGCTGCCTAGAAGAAAAGGACCTGGGGTTATTGGTGGACAGCTGGCTTAACATGAGCCAGAAGTGTGCCCAGGTAGCCAAGAAGGCCAATGGCATCCTGGCTTTTATCAGGAATAACATGACCAGCAGGAGTAGGGAAGTGATGATGCCTCTGTACTCAGCACTGGTGAGGCCTCACCTCAAGTACTGTGTTCAGTTCTGGGCCCCTCACTACAAGAAGGACATTGAAGTGCTGGAACACATCCAGAGAAGAGCTACCAAGCTGCTGATGGATCTGGAGAACAAGTCATATGAGAAGAGCTTGAGGAAACTGGACAGGTTTAGTTTGGAGAAGAGGAGGCTGAGGGGAGATGTCATTCCCCTCTACAACCACCTGAAAAGAGGTTGTAGAGAGATGGGTGTTGGCCTTTTCTCTCTAGGAAATAATGACATGACCAGAGGAAATGGAATAAAGTTGCAGCAGGGTAGGTTTAGATTAGATATTAGAAAGGTTTACTTCACTGAGGGGGTGGTTAGGCACTGGAACAGTGTGCCCAGGAAGATGGTGGAATATTTCTTAAATCTTAAGTATTTCTTAAATCCTTGGAGGTATTTAAGAAATGTAGATGTGGCACTTCAGGGTATGCTCTAGTGGCAGAGACTGTTGGGTTGGGTGATTTGTTTTCTGGGGTTCAGTTTTTTGTGGTGGTCTTGGAGTGTGAGCCCCTAACTTGTTCTGAGTGATCTTTCTACACTAATAGTATTCCTAAGGTAAAGTTCTCTCTGAATATTCCATAGTGATCATACAAGGCTTGAATGTACTTTTCTGACAGATACCCACAAAAGGTTGCTCCTGCATACTGTAGGATCTTCGGTTATGGACTTAACACTGAGCTTAGCTTACCACAAGGGACTTGTATAGACATGTTTTAGAGTGAATTCAGCCAATAGTTTTTATCCTAGGTTTGTATAAGTATTGTAATAGTTTTAAGCCAGAGTGCTTTGATTCAGAAAAAAAGCCTGGAAACTTGTGTTTTGTTTAAGTGATTTAAGTGAAATGTGTGAATGAGAGATAGGCATAGACACAATTAATTTACCTATTCTTTCTCTCCCACTGCTTGCAAAAATCCACCTCTTACCTTCTTATTTTTGCTATTAGGTGCATCTTTTCAAAAGTCTCTCTTTAGGAACAATTCCCAATGGAATCTCCCAAGTGAAACAACAGCCACAGAAGCAACTGTATATGTTTTAATTGGAATAATTTCCATAGATTACTTAGCTGTTATATTAAAATACTAGAGTCAATGTGGATATTAATGACATTTAAGTCATTTTATTAGAAAGATGCTCAGACAGAAGTTAGAATTCTGTTTCTTTATATCACTGGAAGGGAAAACAATTAAAGGTAAATTTCATAGGTTTCTTCAGTATTTCCTGTTATTGCTTACTTCCTTTCATGAATGTGATTATCCAAACAATAGTATTTATCAAAAAATATAATTTTTTAAAGAAAAAAAAATAGGAGGAAGATAAATTGGAAAAATTCATTTTCTCAATGTTATGAATTATGTAACAACCTGTAGCTTAAAAATTATATATTAATTTCTACAGCTTTTGATGCTGCAGTCAATGTGCATAATGCAAAATGTTCACTGAATCCATGGGTATGCAGTATTTTCTTATTCATGTTATTCAATGCCCCTTCCTATCTCAACTAAATTTACAGCTCTCTATTCAAAACCTGCTTTGAAGGGAGAATTCTTAAGATTGCTATGGAGTTTTCTTGCCCATAGATCAAGATAAATTCTCTTTGTTTCTCAGATACTTCACGGTCGTGTGATATGAACATGTATTATTTCCATTTTACAGGTGCAGAATGGAGATATACAGAGGTTAATATCCATATCCAATGACCATAGATGCATTACTTGAAAAACAGATCTAATTTCTTCATTATATATCACTGTTCTCTTTACAGCTGTGAGGACTCAGTGCTTATAGTTTTTCGTCCTCTCTCCAAGTTTTTTCATGTTGACATGTCTAGGGAGAGTATTACCAATTTGATTGATATTCTGCAGCTGAATATATCTCCAAAGAGCAATTATTAATATCCAGTTCAAATAATGTTGTTTTTTTTCTTTAGGTTCAGCTCCCATAAGTAAATTTAAAAGGTCATTTCACTTTGAGTCCCGGGTTTCAAAAATGCCTAATTTTCCAAGTTATTCTTATAAAAATATGCAAATATCAGAAAAAAATATGAAAGAAAAAAAAAGGTGTCTATAATACCCACATCAGACTATGTATAGACCTTGTATAGTCTTAGCTTCTAAATCATAAGATATTGATTCCTGAAAGAATATTAACAATTAGTGACTGTGTATTTATATGCAAGCTAGGCATGTGTCACATGACAATAAATGAAATTTCTTGTCATTTTCATGTTTTGCTTTACAAGTTACTTAGTTCTAGTGCACTGAACCAATAAAAGTCAAACCAAATGAAGCCACTATACAGAAATCTGAATTTTGAAAAAGGGCAAAGAGTGCTATGAAGCATTGTGAAGAATTATTTCTTTTTTTAAGCCAAGAACAAAAGCAGTTATATTTCTATGCAATAAATAATACAGGGGTTCAGTCAAAAAAACAAATGTTCCCGTTCTAAAAGATATTGGATAAGGGAGCTTTAAGCACTTCCTTTTACATATTCATCAGTGACATATTTGATAAGGCAAATGGCATGCATGAGTATGTATTTCCAATTACTGACATGCAAATTCTTGTTACTTTGTTCTGCTTGCTAAATCCTGTTATCGGTCTCTTATCTGGCTTTTTGCCAGTGCAAATGCTTACCTGGTAATAATGAATGCAGTCCACACCAACACTTCACATATTTCACATGGCCTGATGATAGTTGTATATGCTGTAAAGTAGCAAATAGAAATAGATTTTGTAATTTCTGGATAACATGCTATAGCATGTGGCTGTATTGAGCCTTGTATAAGAAGAGGTCCTCATTCTAAGTGCAAATCCAACACTCCATGGAAATGCAAGTAATAATATCATGTGTGAAGCCTTAGAGGTTGCACTGATATGAACACATAGTCACAAGTTAATGAACAAAGCATGAGAAATTCAAGGAACTGAACAGTCTCAGAGCAGTCAAGAAAACCAAAAGGAGTCAAGCAGGATTGAAGCCGATGCTGGGAGGTGAAGAAAAACTCGGTTCTAGTTCTATTTATGTCTTACAGTAAACATTTAGAGAAATTTGAGCGTAAGGCCTCGAACCTTGATTAGTTTCCAAATTCTGACTGCCTTAATCATAAAACTTTCAAGACAGAAGACTATATCTCTTCTTTGATCATTCCCTGGGCCTGTAAAGCTCTATGTCAAGTGATGAACGAAGAATCTGCATGCACTAGCTTTTGTCTTACACCATGCAATTCTGAGTGGGTTCAGGGCAAATGATAGGAGTGAAACCTAATGTGAGGCATCTGATTCACCCCCTACAAGAATCTAACACTCATCTTTGGTTTCCTGTGTACAAGTGTTTAACTCTGTCCCTGTCAATTCTTTGCCTGAAATAAGTAGTTCTCTACTCTGCTTATTTCAATGGGAGTAGAAGCAAGAGTTTTATAGTCAATGTCTTTTTGAAGCCTTTTGAAGAATTTTCATCAGTTTCAACAATTTGGGGTCATTCCATTTAAAGCCTGACTTTAGTGGTGTATAAAGTCTCCATGGTCCTGAAACACCTAAATGGAAAATGTGTGAAGTATCCAGACAGCTGCACCACTGAGATGAAGTCCATATTTTGTATATTATGTTTAGTAGTAATAGGCAGATAGGCAGAAAAAAAACAAGATAGAAAGGTAGAAAAAGCCCCAACAAACAGAAAAAAAAAATTCCCCCAAAACAGATTGAAAGGAAAAAAAGAAAAAAAAAAACAAACAAAACAA
>VZRU01004785.1:150538-166677 GCA_013398155.1 Pedionomus torquatus
TTTTTTTAATACTTCACAATAATCATTTACCTTTATTAGATGTCTGTCTCCATAGGGGAAAAAAAGGAAAGTCCAGGTCTAGAACTCCATCATTCTTTTGAAGCCATTTTAGATTAATAGGACCCTGGTGATTTCAAATAATTTGCCAGCCAGGCACTTGTAACTTCGTGAAAATTTTTCCCTGAGGGACTGCAGGATGCTGAACTGCTGAGTTTGAGCACTGGCACTATGTTGCTAAGTGGATGAAAGTGGTGGAATTAGATGAAAGCATTTTCAACACCATTTGGTCCTTGCTGTTTTGCAACAAGAATCCCTGTTGTGCTCAGTATGTGAGATCATGGAGAGAGAAGACACATATTTACAGAGTTACCTGCTCATTCATGAGCCAGTGTGACTGCCTGCATTCAAATGTGAAGAAAAACTACTACTTTTTAGGCCTGTGAAAGCTTAAAGAAGAACTAAAAGGCAAGATAGATTTTAACCTTCTGACTTTCATGACAATGAAGATTGAGATTGAATAAATAAAAAAAAAAAAGAAGAATGAGAAATTTTTCTATCTGATGTGCATCTATAGGTCTATGAATATAATAATTTGGAAGGAAATTGGATGTATTTAGTATGAAGTAGTGGGTATTTCAAGGAGAATCATGTGTGACCCTTGGAATTAATTCTTTTTTAAAATACCATTTATAGTTTGAATTGCAACAAGAAAAAGCTTAGATATATTATCAATTTAATATGCAGTCTTCTATCAGAAAGCAATCAAGGAGCACTTGTAACAGGGGAAATCCTCTTCGGTTTTAAGGTCCCCTCCTCTTCCCCTTTCAGTTTAGTTTAAAGGCTGTTATTACTTTTATGTCATAAACAAAGCAGACATATACCTCTTTGAGTTTAGAATGTAATGCCAGACATGCTGCCATGTACAGTCAGAAAGAATCAGCGTTCACGTATTTTATACAACAAAAATAAAATAGTAATTGTTCAATTCATAAAACATCACCTTTGACACTTGATATCAGAATCATCTATTGGAATTCTTACTGTTCTAATGCAGAGCCATTATCTTCAATGACTGAAGAAGTGACAATACACATTTTAAATGTTCATAAATTCTAGAAAACTCTGACTACTCGCAAATGTTACAAATATTATTAGGAAAAAACCAAACCAAACCAAACAAACAAACAAAAAAAACCCCAGAGCAACAACAAAAAAAAACCTTCAAGAAAGGTCCCTATTCCTTCTCCCTCAGCATTACAAAGCATATGAGTCTTTCAGCCTCTACAAACTTTAACAGTATGTACAAAAAGAAAAAAAGATGTTTTTTCTTTAAGTAACACTGGCAAATTATTGAGAGAGGCTTTATTCTAACCATTTTCTCAGTCATTGATCTTAGTCATTAGGATCTAGAGTTTTAAATGTTAACCACATTATACTGTAAAGTAAATACCTACAGGTCAAGGTTTTTAAATGTAACTTCCTTAAACTGGGATCTTTTATGTTTATTTATGGTCTACAAAATTTCAGAACTCTTACCCAAGTCACAATATTTATATCACCACTGCAGTCATACATAAATTTTCTTATTAATGTTTCCCATTTCTCGATACCAGTAGAAGTGATCCTTACTGTTATTTGATGGAAATTTTTCTTCAGTATTTGTGGTTCAAATTCTACAGAATGTGAGCTTTTATTGTTTAGTCCTATGTCTGTGACAGGTTAATGTTAAAAGTCCCTGAAATAGGGCAAAGAAGAACTCGTGTGGAACACATGATGTAAGTACATGCAGGTTAGAAATGGAAACAAGTTCACATGAGATTATTGACCAGAAGTCTCTGACACCATGATTTATAGCTTCAGAACTGAACTCTATAGATCATTCCAATTTCTGTAGTGGTGCAGTTCAAAGTTTTTCAGGTCTCTTGTGGAAAGAAAAACATAACCTCTTAGGTCTGTGTAGGTGACACACTGATATGTTTCTCATTAAGAAAAATGACCCTGAGATACAAACAAAAAGAAGACACAACTGCTTATCTCAAGATATTATCCCAATGCCTACAATTTAAAATAGAATTTTAGAAAGATTTGTTGCACTGAAATATAACAACAAATTCATCAGCGGATATCAATTCATATAATATGCAAAACAATTCTATTAAAAACAATGCTAAGGGTCAAAGTGATGGAGGGGCCTTCTCTATCAGGGTAGGGGGGAAAAACAGCAATGACATTGCCCTTCAAAAGCCTTATCACAACTCCAGGGTCACAAACTTACCTGGGACTGGAAACAATGCAAGTATATGCTGGAGCTGTTCTTAGTAAGCTGCCATAAATGAAATATTCAGGATTTCCTTCCAAAGGTTTTCTAGGCTCCAAGAATCCTTAAATGGGGAAGATGTACCTGTCTAGGGCTGCTTTAAGTGTCTGTCCTTACAGAGGCAAGTTATGTGATGCATCTCTAAAAAGCTGAAGCATGGCACTCTGAAAAGGCTAATAAAGAACAGTATCTTGCTAAAGGGCTTAAAGTCATTACCGCCTGAAGCAACTGATATGTCATCCTGTCCTGTGAGCAGAAGGGAGTGTATTACACAAGCTGGGCCACACCAGCTCATTTTCTGCTGTCTTAGCTAAAGTCTTCATTCAACAGCATGGTAAACCAAGATAATAGAGCTTTAAAAAAAAAGTTTTATGCCTGCCTATAAGTTTAACGTAATCAAATAGTAGGAATTTGGGAGCTGCTTGCATACTTTAATTTTAGTATATTATTTTTTGTAACTAGTCTTCATTTTTGATGGGTTGGTTTTTTGTTGTTTGTTTGTTTTTTTTTTTTAATAAAAATACAAAGAACAATGAAGAACTAATCTCAGTGGAACACCAATCAATATATGTGAGCTACAGGGATATTTTTTACTATTGAGAAATTTCCTTTTTTGCCTGGTTGGCCTCAGTAATATAACACAAAGTTTTCTGAGATTAGCTTTCATTTGGATATAATAAATACAATAAAATCTATTTATTAATTTGCTTTTGCAGTTACCATGTTTCAGGTAAGGATCCAGGACTGCCATAATTTACATGCACACTCTTATTTCCGCATAGTGACTTTCACTAAAGTTATTAACTCAAACCCAATGCTAAAAAGGATAGCAGAGTTTTCTCTACGTGGCCTTTTGACCAGTCTTCCTCACACTAAAGTCAATGTCAAAACTGTTGATTTTCCTGAGAGAAAGATGGGTCTCTTTTACTGCACACTCAAGACCCTAAAGGCTCTTTTAAAGCATGCAATAAAACAAGCCCCTGTTGTACTGTGGCTGATTAATTCTGTTGGAATTATTCCCTGAATAGCACTACATTGCAAAACATTTTTTTTTTCATTTCCATTTCTTTTTCTCATACCATTTTATTGCTTTTAAACTATTCCCTTTTCTTCATCTTTCACAATCAGCTTCAATGTCTTCTTAGGCTACCACACAAATTTACTGAGGGCAAGCAGCAGACAATGAAACAAGGGCAAACAGGAGTAGAAAATGGGAACTATTGAGAAAGAGGATTCTATTTTAAACAGTTTTAAGAAGTTATTCATATGCCTCTGCTTTCATTTTTATAACCCTATTGACACTAAATACTTCAGCTAGTTGAATCTTATGATTGCCTCAGTTTTCAGTACCTTAATATATCTTAAAGTTAATTTTATTTCCCATGAGATATAAAAAGCAAAAAACCTAGAGATAAATCATTAAAGTTTGAAATGAGCTATAAATTTTATTTCTTTCAGAAAACAAAAATAATCTGCCAATACACACAGTTTCCAGGCAAACTATATATTATTTGTTTGTGTTTTGAGAAATGTTCATACTTTTATTTAATTTTCTGTTCTAATTCCATTTCCAATCAGAAAATGAGAAAAAGGTTGCTTCAAAATACATAAAAGACACTATTACAGCATTTCCAAATGTACAATGTTTCTTCACCTTTCCCTAATAGAAAGGTATTCATTAAAATAATATAAATTTATGACATTTTATACTCTACATAAAAAATCCGTACTTAAACTCCTTTTATGTTAGCCAAGACATATTTCCTCATCTATACTGATTAGTATCAGAGATAACAAAGAACTCATATACACACAAGTACTTAACTGCATATGCATAAAGGTGCATCCATAGGACTGCATGGTTGTTGTGTAAATGTTTACTTTTCATCTCCCTTAACATTCTTTCTTTTGCAGTTCACACTGTCATCTGTAAATTGCCCTCCATCTATACAGTTTGTAACATGACATAACTGTCAATTCATTTTTCTAGATGCTCTGAAAAGGGCAATGAATACTGGAGAGAGAGTTAACTTGAAATTACATTCCTTTGAAGGAAAGCAACTGAAAGGAATTGTCAGTACTTTCTTGATTGGACCTCTTCATAGACCTCTTCACCTGAACCATTTTTCATTCTCTTTCTGTTGGTATCACCTTTTATTGTAAGGGATAGGTTTATGCATTGTACTTTGTAGAGCCAGTGAGTAAGGCAAGCTGTGCAGCTAGTGTGAAGTGTACAAAATTATACTCTACTAATGAAATTCAACTATGTCTCCTTATGGGATTAGCTAGAAGATAATTAAGCCTTCCCTGCTTCTAAGTGACATAAACCTGTCAGCAGCTCCAGCATGCCATCTTTAAAGCAATGGTATTTGTAGCATGTAGGGTTGCAGAGCTTGATCCTTTTGTGGCAGGCTTTGGTTTCCTTTCTGTGTCAGGGATCAGGGACCTGCATCACTTGCTCTGAAATACACACCATATAGACACTTGTGATAATTTTTCCAGAGACAGGATTAGACCTGAGAGAGACGGTTAGTAAAAGAGATCACGAAACAAAGCTGCACAGCAGGAATGTCACAAAGCACTCTGCAACTTCATGAAATACAGCTGTGTTTATAATGATAGTCTGTCAGGACAAGACTGTGTGTAGCAGTGGGATGGTTTCAGAGGGCTTATGTCAGTTCTGTGTTAGAGCATCTGCACTTGCTCATGCTCTGTGCTCCATTAAAGCATGCCCAGAAAGGGAGCCAAAGCTTTTTCAAATACACCCTAGTATAGCTACAAATGTAGGGAATGATAACTGTGTCTCACTGATCCAGCTGAGACACTCAGCTTGAAACTACTGTCACTGACAAGAGGTGAAGCTACAAGGGCAAAATGCTCCAAAAGTCTAACCTAGCCCTGAAATCTGCCATTGCCACAAGTTAATGACTTAGCAAAGGGTTTAATTTTGTTAAGTTCATGTGCAACAGAAGCCATTGCCTTGAATCTTTTCATTGAATTTACTGGATGTTAGGTTAGATCCCTTAGGAGCTGAAAGATTGATAGCTTCAGCTTTCATAAGTTTTAGCAATGATTTAAGAGTTAAAATGTTAATAGCAGCTGGGGCTTTTTAGATTTGTTTCTTCTTCTAACAATTTATTCTCTTGAAATGCCCACTGAAAGACCTCATAAGCTATTTTATCTATTGCATCTGATTGCACTTCAAATTAATTTCTCCTTTAAAGGAAAAGATTTCTGAAAAAAAAAATCATATTTTGTTAAATAAACCTTGAAATCACTCATTTATATCTCTTACTAAAGTCAAATGCAATTGAAATCAGTGGTCCTGAGAAGAAAAATCTAGCCAATGTCAATGACTTCCTTTCCACCATCAGGCTGCAACAATTTTTCAAGTTTCTGTAAATACAAAACTGTCTTACACTTCTTTGTGTGGTGTCCATCTATTTTGTTCAAAAAATTTATACCAAAATACCCTGAAACTACCAGTAATCTACACAGAGCACTGCCAACATTTACAGGTGCACTTCATATGATCACATGATGCGTCAGTAGCCAGGTTGGACAGTTATATCACAATTTACATAAATATTGTGACTTAACATAACTCCTCTAAATTTCTTGAGTATTTGAAAGGTCACTGAGGTTATGTGCAAGAAACAAAATAACAAATCAACTTTGAATCACTAAAATCTCAAGAACTGTCTTTTTTATCGTTATTTCTATTTTAAGATTTTTTGACAACAAAGGAAGAGCAAAGCAAAGCAAGCTGTTACAAAGCAGGTGAAAACATAAAGTGAAAAATAACATGATGCTGCTTTTGAGATTAGTCCGATAATACTTGCACTCACACAAGTTTAGTTTTGGGAATCCTTTCAGTCATTACAATTCACTTTCATTAATGAGTTAGTGCATTCAGTCTTCAGAGTTCCAGAGCTCAATGCTCTGTGATTAGTGCTGCTTCCTTGCACATGTAAAGGGGTTGAACACGCAAATCATTTGTAGCAGGCTACAAGACTATTGGCATATACATTAATTGTTACCCATGACAGAATGGGTCCTAGTTGGGGTGACCCACAATAGGCTGAATAACTACAGCTACAGCACTGAATAACATAAATATCACTAAAATGAAAATAGTGCTGAAATTCAAAGCAATTTAATTCAATAAAAGACAGTTGTGGTGTAGACTGTGCATAGCCCACCTTTTGGGAGACTCATCAGCAACAAACAAAATTACAGGGATTGTGCTTTTTATTTAACTTTTGATCTGTCAGTATTCAAACTATGGCTCAATAAAATATGTCCAAAATACATATTAAGATCCGACTTGCCAAGAACACCTGAGAGAAGTTGAAAATTATATGTTGCTTTTTTCAATATATGTAACTACTATTAAAGTTCTGGTTCAAACTATGTGAATGCTTACACTGTATTTCAGGGTCATTTCTTACAAGATATGGAACCTAAAAAAATGGGAATTCATCAGTGCAGAAAGAGAGAGAGAAACAGACAATTTTCCTCTCCTCTATCAGAAATGTTCATGTCTACCCACGACAACTATGTTCATTACATAGAAATCCGTAACACATGACCTGGCGCCAGATGTTGTGGACAAATAGAATCCAGTATTATATTCCCATCATTGACCTTAACTGAAGGTACTTCCATGGATATGCACTATGACACTGTTGGTAGCGCTAAAGAGTAGGGAGTCTTAAAAAGATTTGTTAAGATGATTTGATTATGCTTGTCAAATCTTAGGCATCTCCAACTGTCAACACCTCCAATGCTGGGCAAATCTAACTGGAAAATCTGTCCTAAAATTTTGCAGAATATGTGTAGGCACAAAATTATGTGGAAAACCAAGAACAAAGCAGAAATACAGTCCCTTGGAACATGGTCATGGGGAACAGATATTTGGTAACTCATATGAGCATAGGAATCTTTTGTTTTGGCACTTAATTTGTGTGGAAGTAGGACAAATTGTATTCAATATCTTCCAAGTTATAGGCTGTTGAAACAGAAATTCTTCCACACATCAATGTTTGTAGGTGCTCTCAGAAATAAACAGTTTAATAACTCAAGGTAAAAAGAAAATATTGAATTTGCTTAGTATAAGCTTTAATATATTAATTCAACAGCATTTTCATCAGTCAGTCTTTCCAACATATAAAACTGCTGTGTTTAAGCAGTATAGGGGAAGATACGGCTAGTTTCATAAAGAAATTATTTTCACATACTCATCTTTAACATACATCTTTCCCCATGAACCTGCCTTTTTGAAATCAAGATAGATCTTAAACAAACACACACTTTCAGCCTTACTCAAAAATATTTTTTTTTCTTAATCAAAGAACTACAGTACCATTACTACAGTAGGAATATGAATGAGTGTGGTGTGTTAACCTTGGCCAGCTGTCAGATGCCACTCCCCCTCCTCTGCAGGACAAAAGGAGAAAAAAAGATGAAAAAACTCAGGTGCTGAGATAAGGGCAGGGAGACTATTCACAAATTGCTGTCACAGGCAAGACAGAAAACTTGGGGAAATAAAATTAATTTATGGTCAATTAAATATAGAGTAGAAGAGTGAGAAACAAAGACAAAATTAAAAACATCTACTCTTAACTCACTTTGTCCAAACTCAACTTCATTCCTAACTTTTCTACCTCTTTCCTCTGAGCATAGCAGGAAGGGGGGAAATAGAGGTTCTATTCAATCCATAAACCTTTGTTTCTGCTGCTCCTTCTTTCCTGCACTCTTTCCCTGGGCCATTGTAGGGTCCCCAGCCATGGAATACAGTCCCTCATAAACATCTCCAACATGGATCCTTCCCACTGCCTGTAATTTTTCATAAACTGCTCCAGCAGGGGTTCTTTCCATGGTGTACAGTTCTTCAACAACAGTCTGTGTTTCCAACAGGGCCACAGCTCCTGCCAGAAAACCTGCTCCTGTGTGGGGTCCTCCATGGACTGCAGGGGCCATGCTGCTTCACTATAATTTTCTCCATTTTTTTTACTTCTTTGGAACCTGGAGTACCTCCTTACTGCCTTCTTCACTGCCCTTGCTGTCTACAGGGCTGTTTCTTTCATTTTCTTACTCACTCCATTCTGTCATAGCTGCTACACAACACTTTTTTCACCCTTTCTTAATTATGTTATCATAGATGGGCCACCAGCTTGGCTGATGGGCTCATTTATGACCAGTTGCGGGTCCATTTTGGAGTTGGTTTGAAGCAGCTGTTGTCAGCATGGGGAAGCCCCTGGCTCCTTTTGCAAAGGCCACTCCTGCAACACACCCCTCTACCAAAAGGGGTAGACATGTCAACTTTGACATGTCAACTATTATGGAAAACTTTAACTGTTAATACAAGGCATTTGACTGAACCCTGAGTAACCTTCTACAAGTTTCTCCACACTACAAGCTCAGAGCTTCCATGTAAAGCATCAGCAAAACTGGCAGTGACAGCAGCAGCTATTTTTTTGTGGAGAAGATGTTATTAATAAAATGAAAATTATTATGCCAAATGTATTTCTTTAATTTATTTTCTTTAGAAAGAAAGAAAAGCATAAAGCAGGAACACATGACAAAGTGATGTAAATTGCTTTCATTGTATTACCTAGGAATATGCATCTCATCTCGTAAGCTTTTACTTCCCCCGTAGCAGCACAAAAAAAAATTATGGAAAACTCACAACCAGAAATGTAAATAAAATTATCTGAGCTACAAATACAGAGCTAAAGCCTGTTTTACACACCACACAATGGATATAAAAGAATCATCCACTTAATATAAATGTGCTTTTAATAATAGAGTGTTCAGCATCTTTGGGAACACATTGGAGTAGTTGTTTAAATATGAAAGGTTGTAAAAAAGAAAGATGTTTTGTCAGATTTCACAGGAGAACAGATACACAACCAATATTTATCTGAATACTAAAGACAGAAATACTCAAAACCGTTGCTTACATTTCTGCTTTCCTTCAGTAATTTGAATTCTTGATGTTGTCCTGAGCAAACGATAATTAGCCTGAGGTAATTTCAATACAATCTGTATGGATGTGAATGCACCATCCTTTACTACAAAAAAATGGCTTAACATTGTAGTGTTGTAAAGCAACATATATATCAAGAATGACTTACTGAATTCACAGTAAAGAGGGTATTGTTCAGTTTTTTATTCACCCAGAGCAGCCATATGATTTTGATATAAATTTACCCATTATTTACTTTATATTAAGAAAAATCAAGACCACAAAGTTTCCATCAGAAACATGTATCTACTCTAGAACTATCAGTTTTTGAGGTGCTTTGAAAACCAAAAGACCATCACTTGCTGAAGTACCAAATTCTGTGTTTGTTTGTCAGTCAAAATAAAGGCTGGCTTCCACACTGCAATTTTACTTTCAAAAATGACAGTACTTGATGGAATTTTCCAAATAATCTGAGATTTTCCCTCTAAAAACTAGATCAGACATAGAACCTTGCCTTGGCTTTATTATACAACAAAAAAAATTAGGGTGAAACATCTGAAATCATAGAATCATAGAATGGTTACAGTTGGAACAGATCCCAAAGATCATCGAGTTCCAACCCCCCTGCCATGGGCAGGGACACCTCCCACTAGAGCAGGTTGCTCAAAGCCCCATCAAGCCTGGCCTTAAACACCTTCAGGGATGGGGCATCCACAACTTCCCTGGGCAACCTGTTCCAGTGCCTCACCACCCACATAGTGAAGAATATCCTAATATCTAATCTAAATCTCCCCTCTTCCAATTTAAAACCATTACTCCTTGTGCTATCACTACACTTCCTGACAAAGGGTCCCTCTCTGGCTCTCCTGTAGGCTCCTTTCAGATACTGGAAGGCCGCTAGAAGGTCTCCTCAGAGCCTTTTCCTGTCCAGGCTGAACAACCCCAGCTCTTTCATTCTGTCTATGTCCAGCCCTCTAATCATCTTGGTGGCCCTCCATTGGACCCATTCCAACAGTTCTATGTCCTTTCTCTGTTGAGGACTCCAGAGCTGGATACAGTACTCCAGGTGGGGTCTCACAAGCGCAGAGTAGAGGGTGGAAAATATTTGCTACCATTGGACAGTATGAAACCATACCTGTGGATAATTTTCTGGGATAAACAGGTGTAAGACCACTTCTTTAAACCTAGTGAAACCTCCCTGGATTCTACCTGTGCACATCTCACTAACCAGGTGTCTGCCTCCAACAGATGGTAGGACATAATTTCATACACAAACTCCAATTATCTTCTTCTCAGGCAAGCACCAAATGGAGTAGAAATCATACTCCAAGGATGAGAGAATAAAGTTACTGTTAAAGCTGTCATTGTCAAACCAAACAAAATCACAACAACTAGTATGAAGTGAAAATATCTGTGTGGCAGATATTGCCTGTAGTTACATCCAACAGAAAATTGTTGGTAGCAAAGAAATCATAGTTATGACATGAGTTTCACTGGTTTATATTCAGTTGTAACTGTGGTTTTTTTTTCTCTTGTTGATTTATAATTATTTCTTGAAAAAGGGGATAAAATGGGAGAGAAGATAAGAAACAAGGAGAGGAAAAATATGTCTATCATATTTCTCACATTTCTTCATCTCTTTACCATCAGTTCTAGCTGTTTGGGATAGGCATACAGCTGGCGCCCCAGTTTCATTAAGGTCAGGAGATCAGTAGTATCTTATACGAGCTTCAAATCTGCCCTGTCATTTAAAACATCCATTAATAAGTCTGATTTATTAATTTCTTTCTCCATTTTAGCAATTGTATGGGCTTTGAGTAATCCAAGCAATATTGAGCTGTATTCATTTTCTTCTATCTCCTGCTTCTCATCTGAAAGGAGATAAATGTTGGGGGTTTTTAAATGATTCACAAAAGGAAAATATTTCAAAGAAAAATATCCTGATACTAGAAAGATTGAGGAGAAACTGGAGAAAAAATTCTTTCTGTAAATATTTTTGTTGATGAAATTAACAAGTGAGCATCACTACATTATCATGATACAGTTCAATGCTTGTTGTTTTCAGGATGAGAAATTTTGTGTGTTTGATATGAATTTAAAAGTGAGGCCTTTGTTCATGAACTGCACAGGTAATAAGCTCCCTTGGCCAATAGTGTCTGGGAAGAGGTCATGTGATGGTCATGTGATATATATAACAGAGTCAAGTATAATTTCTAAAGCAGATATTATTTTAAAGGACTATATTATTTGCTCAGTCATTCTCCCTGACAACAGAATCTGCTTCAATGGTAGGAGCTAGGCAGTAAGAAAGCAAGCTCAAAGAATCCATCTTAAATCTGTGAAAGATATAATTCCTATATACTACCATATAAAATGGTAGAAGATTCTACTATGAAAGCTAAGTGATTTATTACATTGATACGGAGCATAGGTGAACATATTTCTTCTTTTTTTCACTGATACCATTAAGAAGTATTGCTTCATTTATCTTGTGCATTCTACCTTCATTTATCTTATATATTTTACCTTCAACATTTGTTAGCAGACTGCAATGTAAACTTCAAAAAAAAAACTTTTGATACTCAAATAATGAGATTTTTTTGCACAAAATACAGTTCAGGAGACTTCTGAAGTTCTTCTTTTCAATCCTTATGTAGGAAGAATATTAAAAGTAAATTAGTGAACAATCTTAAAGGTACAGAAACATTAAACCCATAACAGATAACAGAGTACATCTCAGAAAAGTATCACAAACAAACAAACACCCTTTCTAAACCATTTTCCCTCTACCTCACCCAGGATGTCAAGCTCTGCAACCAATCCTTGGGGCAAAACTTCAAAACTCAACAGAGAATGGATTACATAAGACAAGTGTTTACCAGGCTGGAAAACATTCTCTGTGCAAATTGCTGTGAATGATTTTCAATGCAGTTGTAATCGTAGCATAGATGGAAGATGGAGAGAGATAAAAAATACAAGAAAAAAAAAAAAAGAAAAAGAAAAATATATATTAGCTAATGCAAAGTCCAGTAACTGAAGCAAACTAAATTATAAGATCTGCCTTTTTCTAGTTTTCTCACTGGAGTCACTACAAGCTATGCAAATTATTTAGAATCTAATTGTTTCTACTATTAAAGATGAAATCTCCAAAATAAAAAATGTTTTTGCAGTCAAAAAATGTTTCTCCAGTCATCATTTCGTATTGCTTCTGACATTTGAGCCACCCTAACTGTCACAGTCCTTCTAGGTATTCCTGATAGTTCTAACCAATAACAGTCTGTGTGTCTAATGAAATGATTCTGCTCCTCATCCTGTCACTGGGAACTACTGCAAAGAGTCCAGCTCCTTCCTTCAGATACTTACAAGCGTAACTCAAACAAGCATAACATGGAGGTTTCTCATTTGTTTATTTTTACAATCATCTTGCCTGTATCATCCTTGTTTGTCACTAAAATGTCTAAAATAAAATCATTGTCTTTGGTTCATTCACTATATCCTGGACTTAAGCACTAGCTCTTATCTAGTATGACTGTTCTAAACACTGCACCTAGCTCCTGAAGTTCGACTTTAATACTTCTTTATTTTGACTGCTGCCTTTGTCAGAGGCATCTAGTTTTCTGAGAGCCAGTTCTTATGTCTCCCAGCTCCTGAAAGGGTGCAAGAGTACATCTAGATTCCTAGATCTGCCTGTTGCCCGACTGTGTACATCATGTTATGGCAAGATCCTGCTGTCTGTAGAAGGAAACTAGCAGAAGAGGGAGGTGTGTTACCATGTAGCAAACTTACAAAATGGGCTTTGTCTAGGAATCTCTGAGCATCTCTTCAGGCAGAGCCATTGAATTTATTGTTTTTCACAGATTGTGGAAGGAGTACCTAAGAAATGCTAGATATTTCCACCTACCTAGGACCAAAATTAATTTTTTTTTAACTTTTTTTTTTTTTTTCCATGATAAGTAACTAATTAAATAGGCCTAGCTGGGATATTGTTTCCTTCCACCAGCTAATGGTTAACATACTTGATAAGGGAGCCCTACATTCTAAATCTGCTTTACCTTCACTCGACTTAAACAAACTTGTTCAGCTTCTCTTTCTGAAGTTGGAAGTTGGACTCTCCTCTATGAAAACTGGCTATATTTTATATGACATCACCAATAATAAGAACTCTGGGAACAGCATCCCTGCCCACATACTGAAGCCTAGTAGGTCTTACATAGCCAAGCTACAACAGAAAGGGTGAGTTTTTCTACCTAGCATACAGCATAGCACTGTGCTTTCAGTTCGCTGTTAGAATGTTAAAGTTATTTTTCAATATCACTTCAGGTTAAGGGAGGACCCAAAACAGCTTTCACACTCCCTGAGTGGTTGGCATATTTCCCCAGGAACCCATGACTCTGCCAGTAGCAATAAATGTGGGAGCTTAATATAAAAGGCAGGCACCAGCCCAATTACAAATTGGAATATTCAGGACCATTACTAATAGACTAGATTCAGAGGCATAGGCAAAATATTGTCCCTGGTGGATGGAGAGAAAGGAATGGAAAGAAATCCCAGGGCTGTTCCACCATCCCTGAGCAAGGGAGGACAGACTGGGGAGAGGGGAAGCCCCATATCATCAGGGAAATTTGTGGCGATGATGTCGACCTGATCCAGGCAGTAACATGGATCAAATTCTGTCATGGTGAGGGTACACAGGGATAGACACAGTCTCAGGTTGGCCAGATAGGACTGTGGGGATGGGGACCAGACATTCCTGAAGTCCACCACTGTTTTTAATTGCAGACTCCTGGGATCTTCTCTTCCTGGAATTATATCAGGTGGTTCTTCTGATATATAAATAACTTTATTTACTAACAAAGCATCCAGATTGATGTGCTATCCACAACTTCTACATATAATTAATTTCAATATCTGCATAACACTCTACATTTATCCTCAGTTACTATCATAGCTGGCCTGTCTGTCTTCACTTATACAAACATAAGCAAAACTCCACTAAAATCTGCACTCACCTTCAAAACACTATCAGCTCATGTTTGCTTCCTTTGCTGATGGCTTTCCTTTGGTTGCTCAGATTTTATCAAAGGAAGAGGAATAGCCCCCAACATGCTTGGCAACACATTCTCAGGAATAAGCGAGCTCAAAATACAGAAAAAAATCTACAGACTTCTTAGATTATTAGATTATTAGATTATTAGATTATTAGATTAGGGAGTGGAAGGAAAATAAGGATTTATGGCTAAATGGGCTACAGTGTCTTCATTTTGCAGTCCAGAATGCATATATATGATCCTGGTTACACAGCCCATTTAGACCAATGACTTTAGTCAAGACCACTCTTGGTGTGGTTCAGTTTTGCCTTCAAACCAAACAAGGCCCTTGGATGGGAGAAACATAATTTTTTTGATATCTCATCTTGAGATGCAGACATGAAGAAAGCAAGGAGTTCTCATTGGCTTTCTGTAAATGTTGTGATTTTGGCCAAATTTAACAAAACCAGACAGATACATGCTTCCCGCTCTTCCAAAAAAAAAACAGAGGAAGAGATAAGGAAATTTACAAGTTTAGAATTAACTATATTACTTTAATGAAGCATTTTTATTAAAATAATAATAATAAATTAAATAGTTAAATAAATACAATATATGCAATATATTACAAAACTATATCAGGCTCCCAGGATGACAATCACATCACCATCAGGAACTGGAAATTCTCAGACTGGCCTCAGTGACAGATAGAATCTGAATTCTGGATCTGGAGTCAGGAACATACAGATCAAGATTAAAGGCAGGTGGACAGGGTCCTCCTTAGATATTGGCCATTGAAGAAAGAGACATGAGCCTTTGATTCCTCAGCTTTTATAATGAGCATGGGGCAGATGGAATACCCAAGTTGGTCATGGTTTGGTCACCTGTCCTGTCCACTCCTCTCCACAGGCGTTACCCCTCTATGTTTTTTTCTGTTTCTTCAGAACTTCAAAGGGGGGAAATAATGAAATTGGCTGACCTGGATTGTCATAGCAATAAGCATAAACAAGAGCATCTCTGCATATTGTTCCTTGGCATAAAGTACAAACATTGGTATCATCACTCTGAGAGTGGGCAGTTTTCTCCACAATATGCCATTAATTTCAGAGAGTTAGAAGAGTCACAGCTAAGATGTAAAATTACAGAACAGAAAGATGGTTCTGCTTTACTTCAAACTAGGACAGTAAGTGTAAAATAGGCTAAGGAACTCAGCTGAGCAGGAGCAGGATTACAGAATCTGATCATGTTCTCTGTACTTGAAAGCAGAAGAGGAAAAGAAAGTATCATAGAATAAGTGCAGCACAATAAAAAAATTCTCGGCTATCAAATTCTAGTTAAAAAAGTGTTTCCTGTAACTGAGGAACAAGTTCTGTTCGATAATGACTTCTGAATGTCACCTATTAAGAAGATTTTGATTCATTAATTGAGCACAGCCTGGTTACTGGATTGATCTTTCATATACAATATATTTAAAGAATAGACATTGTCACACATTGGCAATGAATTCAGTTGTTTGAAGTAGAAATAACAATAATTTCCCAAATCCCAACTACAAAATTTAGAACTAAATGTAGGCCAAAGAATATTTACTGGAGAATCAATAAAATAAATTTGACATTTCTTTATTACAGCAAAACTAAGGAAAGCAGTTGTATAAAACACACTAGAAGTGTCCCTCACGTCATTAATTTAATGCATATCTGGGACTACGTAGATGAGTAACATCTACACTGCCATTACTGAGGTCCTGTGTCCGTGCTGCAGTCAAGGACAGAGTCGTATATTTGTCTGTATAAAAGAGAGCTAAAAAAAAAAAAAAAAAAAA
>VZRU01004785.1:166804-186594 GCA_013398155.1 Pedionomus torquatus
AAAAAAAAAAAAAAAGAGTATTACATAATAAGCATCATCTATTAGTTCTTTAAATCTATAGTTGCTGAAAATACATTTCAGTTCCACAGTTCAGAACAATTGATTGCACTTATTACTTCTAAGTCATTCAAAGTTTGCTAAGGGCAAAAAAAAAGTTTGCTAAGCCCATTTCTTTTCTGATGACTGTACAATAGTTTGCCTGACCAATTTAAAGTCCTAAGTGTTCAGAAAGTTGTTCCCAAAGTTATTTCTAGTTATCTTCTAGTATTTAAATTATATGTGAATAAACAAAAAGTCACAGAAAATGTTTTCAGAAATAGATCAGGACAAAATCATGATTGTTTTGAGACTGAATATTTTGTATAAATGTAAATTTTACATAAACTTACAAAACAGTGAATTTTTTTGAGACATGCATACAGACTTGTCTGTATTCCACATATTCTCCTAGATAATATAAAGAAGAATCTTTCTTTTTTTATTGTGATTTTCATTTACTATAAATTATTTTCTCTTTCAGTTTCTTCAGAGAAACTGTTCAAAATGTTTGAGAAAATGAGCAGATTCTTATAAGCAAACACAGAGAGCATGGAATATACAAGCATATCATACTTGCATTCATGTTTTAATACTTGCACAACCAGCTTGAAGCTTTCGGGGATTCTAAGGCTGTAGTCTTTATCTTGTTCATTACATGATGTAGGAAATTAATTCAGTAAAAGTCAGTAGCTGTAAGGAAGGGAAAGCAATATCGATTTTAAACAAAACATATAGTAGTCAGCTGAAACGATTTTTTCATGGAATTCACCCACTTACATTCTCAAGCCCAGAGAATGATTCTTGCTAACAAGATGCAGAGAATCATAAAGTATGTCAGCTTTGGAGGGACCCATAAAGATCATCAAGTTCAACTCCCTGCTCCTCACAGGTCTACCTAAAACTAAACTACATGACTAAGAGTATCATCTAGATGTGACCATTTCCCTGGGAAGCCTGTTCCAGTGACTGACCACAATCTCAGTGAAGAGCCTTTTCCTAATGTCCTATCCAAACTTACCCTGATGCAGCTTTGTTCCATTTCCTTGTGTCCTACCCTCCATGAGGAAATTATTGCCTGGAATGAGTTCACCTCTTAGCCTTCTCTTCCCCAAGCTGAACAAGTCAAGTGACCTCAGCTGCTCCTTGTGCTCTTGCCCTTGAGGCTTTTCATTATCTTGGTCATCCTCTTCTGGACATAATCTAATAATGTGATGTCTTCTTATATTGAGGCACCCAAACCTGCACTCAGGGTGGGGCCACACAGTACAGTATCAAGTGGTACAATCACCTCCCTTGACTGGCTATCTTGATGCAACCCAGGGCACAGTTTGCCGTTTTGGTTGGCAGGGCACACTGCTGATTCACATTCAACTTGCCATCATCTCAGACCCTCAGATATCTTTTCACAGTGCTGCTCTCCAATCTCGCATCCCCCAATTCATACATGTAACCAGTATTACCTTGCTCCAGGTAGAGAATCTAGCACTTGCTATTGTTAAATTTCATATGGTTGGTGATGGCTGAGCTCTCCAGTCTATCCACATCCCCCTGTAAGCCTGTCTAAGACCCTGTAAGGTCTGTCTAACGGAGACCACAGATCTTCCTAGTTTAGTAACACTGGCAAATTTACATACTGTATATTCACTAAGCCCTGGAGAACCCCACTGGTGAATAGACACTGTCCTGATGCACTGTCATTTACTATAATCCTTTGAGCTTGACCCATCAGCAAGTTGCTTGTGTTGTCATCTAGCACTGTGTTGGACAGTTTATCCAGAAAGACACTGTGAGAACACAGTATCAAAACCTTTGCTAAAATCCAAAATCACTTTATATACCGTCTTCCCTTGGTCACGTAGTTGGGTGACCATATCATAAAAGCAAATTAAGCTGGCTAAGCATGACTTTCCCTTCATGAACCCATGCTGGCTATAAACAATGGCTGGATTGTCTCTCAAGTGTTTTTCAGTAGATTCCAGAATCTCCATAATTTTACCAGGCACTGAAGTGTTACTGACAGGCCTGTAATTACCAGAGTGTTCCTTCTTAGCTTGGGAAAACATTTACCAGCTTCTAGTCGACTGGGACCACTCGACTCCCAAGACCATTGAAAATTCTGGGATGAATCCCGTCAGTCCCCATAGCTTTATGTATATCCAGCTGGAGCAGCAAGTTTCAAACAAGTTCAGAATTTGCTGTAGTTTATCATCCCCCCTAGTCACAGTCTTCCAACACAGGGTTCTGGGTGCCCCAGAGCCCATCATTAATGGTACAAGAGGAAAGAAGGCGTTAAATCTCTTCTTTGTCTACATCCCTATTTATGAGGTGACCAACCTCATGAAGTAACACACCAATGTTATCTGTTATCCTCCTTATGCTGTTATCTTATTTTTAAGAGACTTTTTTGTTGTACTTCATAGTGTTGGTCATCTTGAACTCCAAATGAGCTTTGGCTGCATGAATTTTCTCCCTGCAATGGCAAAGATCATCTCTGCAGTGCTTCCATTTTGCCTGTCCTTGCTTCTAATGTCCATAGACTTTCCTTTTCTGCCTAAATTACAGAAGATTCTTCCTCAGCCAAGCTGGCTTTCTGCCTCACTTGATGGAATTGTCACCTCCTGTGCTTTTAAGAGATACCACTTAAAAAGTGACCAGCATTCATAAACCCCAATACCTTCAGAGGCTAATTCACAGGGGACCTTACTAGCTCACTCTATCAGAATTACACACTGACATTTCCATGTTGTTTCACCTGTCCTAAAATCTTAGGACACACTATCACTTTCACATTCTTCTTACATTGACACCAATTCATCAGTTTCCCTTTGATATAGCTGTTTTCTGTGAGAGAGAGATTACTCAAAGTTAATCATATAACTGAGAACTTTGCTGAATAAAAGTTTATTTTATGCTCTATGTTTAGTTTATTTTTTATTAGAAAATGCAAGAGTTTAAATTTTTTTCCATTCAGAAAATTTCTGCTTCTATTACATAGAAATTCACATAGTTAATTCTTAGTAAAATAGTAAAGCTACCACTGCCTGTTACATCTGTTGGTTTCCAACTTCTGCAGTCCTGAACATGAGTAATGAGTTGGGGATATTTTTCTGTCAGAGGTGAGTCAAAAAAATAATAATAATAAAAAAAAAAATATATATATATAAATATATATATTATATAATTATATAAATATTTTAAAATACTCTTCTTTGTGAAAAACAGCCTGAATATTTGTAGAGCTAAATGTCTCACTGTGGAACTTTACAATCTTGGCTCACTGTAAAAGTGGGAAAGCTCCAGAACTTAACGTGCTCTTTGGAGGTGAACCCTTCAAACTACTTGGTATTGATTGTGACATTATCTTGTCAGCATGAACATTCAATATCCAACTAAGGCAATATTTCTCATTAAGTTTCATGGACTATGGACAACATAAACTTAAGCAAATGTGCAGTGTCAGAGGACAGGTAAAGTGCAGCACCTAGTTTTAACAAACTGAAAAAGAACCCTCTGACAACCTCTTGTAATTTTACTTCCGACTCAGTTTATGCTTTCTTTCATCCAGCATCTGTGTTTTTATCATTATATTAACTTCTTTTATTGTAATTTTTCCTTGTTGTTTGTTTTTTTTTTTTTTTGCCCCTGCCCCCCCCTCCCAAGTGAATGGCTTCATAAGAGGGCTTGATACTGCTTCACTGATTTCTACACTAATATTCTCAATGACAATAATGGTCCAGTATCAACCTCATTTCTAGCAAACTAAAATTTTTATTGCCACTGCTCTAAACTGTTGAGTTGAATGCTCTTCTCTAGCTATATATTTCATGTATTAATTCTTCACTATACTCGCAGGTTTTAAAGCATGACGAAATCCACATAATCAGCTAAGCTAGTATCTTGCATAGTGTAGAGCATGTATTTTCATATCATTCTTGTACTGCATTCATTACCTTCAACTTTACCACCTGTTTCCAAAAATCATGTTTTCTTGAATAAATGATATCATATAAGGCAGAACCTGTCATGACCTTTGATAAGTTGCTTCAATGGTTCATTAAAGCACTAAACAGTTACATTTCAATTTTCAGTATGTTTCTTTTATGATGAAGTCACCTCTTCAGCTTCCCTCAAATAAACCAAAAAGCATGTCTGCTAAGGCACACTTTCAAGCCTTGAATATTTTCATATCTATTTTCTGAAGCAGTTCCAATCTGTCATTTTTGCTCTAAAGAGCTTCACACAGTCAGTACTCAGGTAATGACCTCACTAATGTAATGTACTGTGGTAATATAATCTCTTTCTTTCTACTCAATAGTCTCTTACTTATTGACACTCAAAAGTCTCAAGCTATTGCCTGCCATGGGAAGTTCAAAGGGTTTTCTCATTACTCACTTTTGAAAAATGTTTGGTTTGCTATGATTTTTGGTTGGTTGATTAGTTGGTTTTACATTTAACAATTGAGGACATTGAGTTTGTTGCTGAGTAGAACAGACTCCTTTGTAAGAGAGCCAACATTTATGTCATCCATTGACTTCGCTAACAACGACTCTATATTTTGTTATACAGACCTTCCAGGTACTTGAGTGATGTCTCAAAAGCTTCTGAAACTATGTAAAACAAATGGGGTTTTTAGTCTGTTTAGTGAATACAGAATAAAAATAAACATCCAAAACTATGTCTTCTTATAGAACAATCTCCAACTTCCTCTACTAGAACTCGAAACAGAGGATAAAGAAACAAACAAACACAAAAAAACCCATACAGTAGAATCAGTTAGGAATCATAAAGTGCAGGAAGTTGTGATTTTGTCGTGTTTTAGTATCTTGAATTCAGAGTCTTTGTTCAAATGGAGTCTATGTGTTTCAGAAAATTGGTTTTTTGAATTTTTTATCTAAGTTTGGTAATAAAGATACCAGATTATACCTCGCAGAAAGCAGGACCTGATCCATATTACTTATTAATTTTGTGGTATTAAACAGAATCAGATTGATATGTACAGCTACTCAGATAAATCAGAAATTGGAAGAAAAAAAGATGAGTAGAAGCAAAAACATAAAAGGGAAACACTCTAGAAAATAGAGAAGTACTTTTGGATTATATCATTAGGAATCATGGAATATCTCTATGGTTTTGTGAAAAAGGTAGACATTGTACTTGCATGAGATTTAAATTGTAAAAGGCTTTTCACTTTAATGGGAAATAACAAGGTTGCTAAATAACAGCATGATAGGTGTCGTTAAATCAGCAGGACCAGATAATTTTGCCTCCAAGTGCTGTAAAGAGTCAGCTGAGAAGATCTCTTGATCATCAGTGATGATTTTCAATAAGTCCTGGAGCACTGGAGCATTTCCAAAGGGCTGGAATGAAGCTAATGTTATGCCAATGTTTTAAAAGTATAAATGGGACATCTAATTATAGGCTTGTCATCCTGACATTGATCCCAGACAAATTATGGAACAAGAGATATGGGATTTGATGAATAACCTATTAAAAGAGGATAATATAATTAATGGCAATCAGCATGGGCTTATAGGAAAGACATACTTTTGAACTTGCTTGTAAGCTGATCAGGAAAAGCTATCATTGGACTGATAAGGATTATGCTGATGATCTTCTTTGACTTCTGTAGGTCACTTAGTTTCACACTGAATATGCTGATTAACAAAGAAATTGCAAACATTAATATTATACACATTAAAAGAATAAAAGCTTTTATCATGAAGGTTTTAATACACAACTGTATTTGAAGAACTATCAACAAACGTGCTTTTCTAATAAAATGTCAGAGAGAGTATTTTTTTTCCCTATCTGCAGCCTCAGTAAACCACAGAATTATTACTAAAAAATTATGGCTAAAACAGCAACTGGAGGAGCGGTCAATGAGGAAAAAGAAAGGTTGCTGACAAGCAGTTGGCATCCACCAGTCATCAGGGATACAGCAATTTATTTTATTATAGACAACAGAAATTATATATGTAGTGACAACAGTGTAAAGAACACTTAGGGAATGGGAACTGTATCCTCAGAATTAAAACTCTAAAACCTTGGGGATGACAAGTAGTTATATACTACAGGTAGAAAAGTCTAATGTGATCCTGACCCACGCAGCATTCAGATTATCTCTATAGAATATGAAGTCTATTTCTATATTTCCCAACTAAATAAAGAGAGTGATATACTGAAAAACAAGTATAGAGAAACATTAAAAAATTATTTAAACATCAGAAAATAAATCTTACACCTAAACCTAAGGACTACTTAAATTTTCTGGTGCAGCATTTTCTTTCATCTCTTTTAGCATAGAAAGCATGGCAACAATGCTTGCAGGAAGAAGTCAGTGCTTGTGATGATCCCCAAAGAGTTCAATACACTTAAGAATTATAAAAGTGACCTGAACCTGCCTGTATTTATGTTCACAACAGAAATATGGTGGTGGAAAGATGTGACAACTAGAATCCGTTCACCAGAGAGTGAAGCTTCATTTTGATCCACCCAAAATCAGATACAAATCTAAAAGAAAGAGTAGTTAAATCTTTAGTTGTGAGCCTGTTTAACTGCAATCATTTCCCTGACTAATTGACCACCATGAGTCAGCTCTGATACATTAGTCCCACAGACTTCGCTCTTGTTATGTGCTGTCCTTCATGAGTCCTATTGAATTCAACAGCATTGATGAGATTTGTGGTTGGTTCTCCATCCACAAAAGACTTCTAATTGAGATGAAATTATTCTCCAAAAATTATTTCAGTGAAGAATCCATTCAGGAAAATGTTGTGCCTTGTGTTACACAAGATATCAAATGAAATTATGACCTCACATCATTTATGATCTAGCAGCTTTATGAACCAGTGGCTTCTTATTAGACTGAGAGATCTCTAGTTTTTTTAAGAACATGCCAGTTCTGACAGAAAACAAAGAAACTGCTTTGAGGAAGCTAAAAAAGCAAGGAGATAGTTTGCAGATTTTCAAAATATCAGCAGCCTAATTTTACTGATGTGCTCAAGTAAGGTAATTTGCTCCAAATTGCACAAAACGGCACTATATTTCTGTTGGCCTCATCACTCAGGGGAGTAAGAGAGTGCACACAGTTCTCTCATATTTCTACGCAGTTAGAGATGTACATTCAAGCTGTCTTCTATACCCCCATCTCATAAAGGTATATATCAATAGACAGAATAGATGACAGAATTATTATTTCCTTGCTGCCATCTTACTCACCAAAAATGGCCAAAAACCCCATACATCAAAAATCTACAGACTAATCTGGCCAGCAGCAAAAGAAGGAGCACAAAGGACTTCTTTAGGCAGCAAAAAGCAAGACTGCAATGTTAAAGTCATTGTTTTCTTCTTTGTTTAGCTGGTTTTCAGCCAGTCTGCAACAAATTTGTCTTTCCTTGGAACAGAACCCAACAATTTATATTCCAAATGTTTGTTTTGATTTCTAGACAATAGTATACATTTCTGTATTTTGATAAATAAAAACTTGTTCTGCTTTTTAAGACTAAAACAGCATGCTTAGAAATCTTTCTGTTTCATTTGACTGTTTAAACATGAACCTATGATGAACTCCTACTGCTTCTCAAAGGCTTCAGGCTTCATGGTCTACACTAAAATACACAATTGTTTGACAGCATTCCCAGCCCACTCTAAGTAACTTCTGTGAATCAAAATTGATACACTATAACCATAGAATGTCACTTTACTGAATGTTGTCCTCATCAGTTTCCACTAAATTCAACACCATACTCAGCAAAGTTCTCAAACATCAGTGTCAAGGAGAGACGTGATTCCATAATGCTGACTAATTCAGGAACTTGCTGCGTAGCAGACAAAGAGAAGTTGAAGCTCCTATTCTACTATATGGTACCAACATTTCAAAGCAAAGTAAAGCCCTTGCAAATATCTAGAGGCTTTCAAAGTAAGGAATGTTATTTTTGAAACAAAGTAATTAACAAAAGTCTTATTTTATTAAATACTGCATAAAACTCCTTAAGTACCACTACTGAAATATGGTAGAACAGTTTTTCCCAAAGAGCAGAAACACATGTAAGAAAACTGCTTTCTGAAGATTCAATGCAGAGTTAAATTTTCACTGGAGGATGAATTTATAACAAGGTAAAAATGCTTCATCCTGCTATTAACTGATTGACAAAAAGCAGCAAAATCACTGTGACTGTAACAAGTTACCTGGTTCCTAGGTATTTCACAGATATACACTGCCAAGGTGCTGAAGTGTGAAATTAGTGAAGTACTTACGTAAGATACAGGCATTGTGAACATGATTATACCTAAGAGATGACCCTAGTAATGATAACTTGAAGCTCACACTAGAACAATTGCTCATTTGCATCAGATGCAAAGGGTAACAATTTTAATGCTAAAGGTTTCTATTTTGATCGCTCCAGGCTAACAACATCTGTGTAGATATAGCCAATGTAGCCATCCATGAACGTGGAAACCGTTTTCTCTTGAGAGGGCTGAGGTTTGGATGGGATTTTTAAATTTTTAAATACAATCCTTATCTGAGTTCTGTGTAGTGACACGCAATCAGAATACTAAGACATGGAATATGTTTAAAGAATAGAATAGAATAGAATAGAATAGAATAGAATAGAATAGAATAGAATAGAATAGAATAGAATAGAATAGAATAGAATAGAATAGAATAGAATAGATATTTCCCTTGGAAGGGACATACAATGATCATCTAGTCTAATTGCGATATTTTGGTGACACATTTCACAGGCCTAAAGCCTTATTATGCTCATATGTTGGCTGTAAAATTATCGGGTGGGTAAATATTATGCACACTCTAAAATGACATGGCAAAATACATGACATAGGAAAAACGTCTAAGGCTAAGGCTGGGTACTGATCACAAAGTATTTGTTTGGATACCTAGTCAGGGTCAGCTGCTCATGATTGTGGACAATTTGTGCTCATATTTCAATTCAAGTCAACATCAATCATGATGTGGCATTTCTTACAGGAAGAACTTCAATTAAGTTTCTTTTTATTTTTTAAGGGGATCATTATGGAAAATGCAGGTTCTCTATCAGGTCAGCAAGAGCACAGCTAGAATAACTTGATTTCCCAGACTACCCAGTGAAGTTATATTTTCATCAGGCTAGGAAAATCAATTTATCTATACCTGTCCTGGGAGGATTGCATAATGGGCCAAGATTTTGGCTTAAATTTAACTCCCTTATGTTCAGGAAACAATAGTAGTTACCTTCACTCCTACAGCATGCCAGGGTTACCAGGACAGCATCCTTCTTGCTATGTCCCTGCTGGTGTGTGCCCAGAACCAGGAAGAACAAGTCCTGTGAGAATGCTGAAATACCAGGCAGGTGGTGAGTAAGCTCTGGGTAATTTAAATTGGGTATACTGGTTGTTCTTCATGAATCAAAGGAGAACCATTGACCACTAGCTGAAACCTCTCTACCTATGGAAGCAACATCTGTAATGCTGTCCATTTTATTGGCTGGTCCATCAGGAGTGTAAAAGATAAAATAATAAGGTTCCAGATCTATCACATGGAGAAGTTTTTAATTGCATTTTTTTTTCTTACTGACGTTTGGAAAAGAGGTGAATTCTTTTTTTTTTTTTTCTTATTTCACTAATGCTATACAAAAAGAAGTGCACGTAACAATATCTTGAATAAAATTCATATGGTTATGAGACTATTGAATTGAAACATAGATTAAAAAATAAATCCAGATAAAGATGTATCTTGAATTGTGCAAAAGTGTTTGGATCTTTACTAAAAGCTCTAATATATCTCTAATCAGTTTATAGAAGAGTGCGTATTCAGTATGAACTTACAGTTTCCTGTGTAGTTAAACACACCACCAACCATTCCTGGGACTCCAGCAGACAAAGCCTGAGCTTTAAAAGCATCCTATTCTCTTGAAAACTATAAATTAAGACACAGCTCAAGCCCAGTATTTAAAATTGTTTTTATACAGCCAGCTGAATTGAAATCATCTCTTAGTCTGTCTCTGAAGCCAATTTATACAGGACTTCTCTAGCACTGATATTTGAAAGGAAAAAAAAAATAATATTTGAATGTGAGCCAGCAAACACCTTGTTTTTCAGGCTACTGCAATCACAAATACGTGGAGGTGATTGTCCTAGGCATCTCTAACGTTCTACTTTATTTTGATGTCCTCAAGCAAGAATTCTTAATTTCATTTTTGAACATATTACCTACTGAATTATAAATCTAGAAACACTGACAACTAGCCTGAAGTAAATTAATTTTAATATAATTTGAAACTTTTATTTGGATCTTATCTTCCTCCTGTGGCAGTATAATCACCAAGATTATGCATGATTAGCTAGAAAACTCTTTCTTAATACTAAACACGCATGCATGAAAAAACATACTGGTTTTTTTTCCTTAGTATTTAAAAATTAAAGTGGACACAATGCTTTCTTGTTGAAATTAAGATTCAGGAGTCTACAGAAAAGTACATTTAAGAAAAAAATATTTGAGGGAGCAGATGGGTCAAGTATTCCTATTGTGACAATGGCATTCATCTTTCCTCAAAATCTTAATATGAAGCATGGGTGGAATCAGTAACGTCTGAATTCAACAACTTGTTTTATCATGACACATAAAACTAACATCTAAGAGGGTGACAAATTATCTCATTCTAAGATGACCATTATCTTATACAGTTTTTGCCACTGTTTTGTATTGTTTTGTAGATAATCAGTCTTTCAGCCCCCAGTGTGATGGAGACAATATAAATGGATGCTGAGATTTTCTGTAAGATATACTGTTGGAATAATAAGCACCATTTATGCAACATAGTTAAGCAATTTTTGTTTCTTTATATGTTCTTTTTCTACCCTGTCTGAATTTTTTTTACACCACCTTAGCCATGTCTAAGAAGGAAACAGAGATGATTTTTTCCCTCAGACTGCAAGACATGCTTGTAAAATTTTCCTTTGAACGTCCATTTGTCTATTAAGCCTGTAGTAGCAAATTCAGTTTTAAAAAGTATGATAATTGTGTCAAGAATCTGCCCACTTTTCATTTTTTTCTGTTCATTTTTTTTTCTTTAATTAATCTGAGCTTTGGAAAAGCTAGAAGGGGCCCTCACTGATCTTGCCCAAACTCTCCTAGCATCTCAAGCTGACCAGAGTGGTTATTCATAATTCTACTATATAAAATAAGTATATTCACCTTCTATCACAGCATCTTTGTATAGCAGACTTGTTCTTCCCTTTACCCACATTTCATTTTCTCCTAATTCAACCAGGGCTGTAATGGGAAAACCTATTTTCCCTCTAATATGGCTTCTCTCTAGTCTCAGATGAGTTACACCTCTTCCCTGAAACTGAAATGAAAAAACCTGTGTTTTCTGGGTTTGTAGGGGCATATTTCTCTGTTTCATCCAAATAGCACTGAAGAAGGAGTCACTTAAATCAGAGAGAGAGAATTATGAAGATGTGTGCAAAAATCCACAACACATCTTCAAAGGCAACATTCAGATTCTGAGATTTGTTCACTGATCTCACATAGGTGCAATAATTTGACACAAGGCATTAAAGAAAGCAGAAGCAGTGAAAGAAAATCTTTTCTGAAAAAAAAAAAGTGTAGGTCAGGTACTGCTCTTGCACTCAGGTATTCAATATTCATTACCTGATTAAGTAATAGATTCATTATATAACATTGAGCAGATCTGTATCTTTGTCATTTACAGACAAACATATTTTCACAGCTTTGTCTGTACAGCCTAGGAATAAGCAGCCTCCTTTCCCACCAAAAATTTTCTTCCCCTGTGATCAGCTAATCTGACTGGCTTTGTTACTGTCCAGCTACACACGTGGTATTGCCCTTGTATTGGTCTGGTAGCCCACAGTCAAACTTCAAGTATGTTACCACTTTAGGGAGTCTTTCAGCTTATGTATGTCCTTGTTTATTCTTGCAGCTACCAAGAACCTCACCTTTTTTCCTTCTGCAAATTCTAGCTTCACAGAAAAGGAGGGATATTTGTGAATCCCTGCAGATACATACTTAGAAACAATTTGGAGCTGAACGCAAAGTTAAAAGCTTGAGTTCAAAGTGTGGACAAAATACTATTGGATGCTCAGCACCCAGTCCACCTTCCCTTTTTGCTGCCACTCTGTCATTCATGAGAAAATTGAGTTCTTGTTAATTATGTATTGCATCATGTGCCAGAATAGTGTGCCTTATGAAGCAATAACCAAAAAAAAAGACAGTGAGTGATATCTTAAATAACAGCAGTAATTTTGGAAAAAAAAAAAAAGGAATTCCATCTAAACAAAATATTTCTTTTAAAAGTTGTGAAAGCAACACTGTGTAAATACCCTCTCTAAACTAAATTATCCCAGCTGGATGCCTAGTGTGTTAGTTTTGGAAAAGTGATGCTCAAGTGACACTATAAATTTCACACAAATCTAGTTATTTATCAAGAGATTAAAACCAAATGTATTATGACTGTAGTACTGATGGTTTTTTGCTGAAATCTTAAAAATGATTCTTCAGACATACTTTTTGCTGCTATTTATCAATGCTGCTAATGTTCTATTCTCATTTGGCAACACGTTTATTTATTTTTCCTAAGATTCACATGATAATTTTGGTCAAAAAGTCATTTTAGTAATTTAATAATAACACTGCTTATGTGATGTTTCAAATACCAATTTGAAATAGATTTTAGACATTTTATACTGCAGATTTTGATTACGGAGTATTCAGAGGTAGGGAGCAGAAATTTTTCCACTCAGACCTTTTTATATTCATAAATGAACTTATTTTGATAGAAAAAAATTTCATTGCAGGCTGAGCTCACTAATTTATGTTAGATTCCTTCCTTCTTTTAGCTGGATAAGCTGTCAAAAATTAGCAAATACATTTTGAATGCAATTCACTTCTCCTGTCTCAGGCACATGGCATTGGGTGAGAGGACTTTTCTTTTGTATCTACCTCTCCTTTGAGTTTAGGGCTTGTGTGAGGTGAGTTTTGAGTGAGAAACTGAAGCCAGAAAATGCAAATTCATAGCAGTGGTTGCTTTTCTAAGTATTCTGTCTCTGAGGCACTCCCTCACCTTACTTGAGGATACAGATGGACACACCTATTGTCCAATAATCTAAACAAATTAACAATTCACACAATGGGACTTGGTTTATATTTGTGTATGTGAAATGCCTTGAGGAATCTGCCTTCTGCTGCCTGATCCAAATTAAATTCAGGGTAATGTGAGACTTCCTATTTAGTTCCAAAGCACAACCATCACCATCAAGCTGCTGTTTTCAGGTGGCACATGACATATTTCTTCTCAACTGACTATTTGCCTTAATATACCATTCATGTATTTTATTCATAAATGTAGAAGACATTTTTTCCTTTTCCCAGTATGCTAATAATAATTTCCCAGTACTAAGACAAACCATCATTTTCATCTTAGTTATTTCCTCCTTTACTCATTCTTTTGGAACGTTGACATGGAAAAAAATATTAAAATTGGAGGATACATTGTTATATGCATCTTAAGAAACAATACAACTACTGAGCAGGTAAGAAATGTGTAACCTTTAAGAGAGGTTCTTCTTGCCATACTATTGCCATTTCTTTACACTGGAGTTATAATCATCTTTATATCCTAATCATAATATAAGCCAAAAGTATACTCACAAGTTTGACATTCTTTAAGTGTTTGCACTTGCTGTGCACTGACATTGCATTGAATGGACAAGAAGAATAAATTATACATTTAGGATTAAGTGACAAGAAATAGAGAGGAATATAGAAGTACCCGTGCATAACAATAGCTACAAGGGATGGGCAGGATCCTCAAAAGTGTGTGGCACTTTGGTACATCTAGAAAATTTTACCTAAAGTCTCTAAAGCTGATCAGAGGTAAGGATACCTTGAGGATTTCAGTCAAACAACTTCAGGGTTAAGAATTTATACAATCAAGAATTCTAGCTTGAAGCTCCTTCTAATTAAACTGGCTACTTGAACATTTGGGTATATGTGGGTTGCCCTGGGTCCTGCTGAAGAACCGCAGGTACCTTGACCTTTTCTTCTTTCAAAAAGCCACATGTATTGCAATATTGGTGTCTACTGCATTAGAAGAAAGGCATTAACAAAATCAACAAAAGTAGCTTGTATACTGAAAGCCTAAGCCTCAAATAAAATAATTTGTAAAATTAATATAAAACCAGTCAAGGTCAATTAAAGTCTCAAATGATCCCTTTTTTATGGAAAAAAAAAAAATATGTTAAAACCAGGCTAGTCCACTGTAAACAATGCATATGGTTTGTTTTTTTTTTTCTTGTAGGAATGCTGACACACTGCTCTACTTGTGAACCTAATCCTTTCTAAGTCAGTGGGGCACAGCTTGATATATAATCAGAAGATGGAGTGTGGGGCAGAGAAGTCTGCTATTACATGCTGGAAGCTGCTGAGAAGCCATCATTTCTACTCACTGTTATCAGTAATGGAAGTATGTGTTGAGGTGCCTGGTCAGCAAGATGAAGGGAGAATTTTACGTTTTTTCCCCATGGAGTCAGGGCAGGTTTATATTCTCAGAAAATCTGCATAAAGGCAGTGTCCAGAAAAACACCCTTGGAATTCTTCCTGCTGAGTGCAAAGGATAAAGCTTAGTGCTTTAGTCTGTGCCCAAATGTAGCTTCCACTCACACTTGAGATAGAGTGCAAGTCTTGTGTACTGCACAAAAGCTTATAGCATTACAGCTTCTGCATAGAAGACAGGAATTATTCAGAAGGATCCACATCTGAAAATGCTACTGTATGATAAACTACTATTTCTGTATTTCTGTTCCTTTCAAACTGTGATAGTATTAAAAAAAAAAAAATGTTTCAGGTTGCAAGCTACAGAGATATTTTTAAAAATCTAGGTAGATATCAAGAAAAATGTTCCCCCTTAAATTCAATTTGTTTCAACATAAAGTAAATACATACTTTCTTCCTTGTTAAAAAATGTCTTAGATATAACAGTATATGGGTGAAATGATCTATGGATTTACTATTTCTCTTTGAAAAAGAATTTCAAGGTCAATATATTAGCTGTCCATCTGTTGTATAGTGTACAAGAAATACCCAAGCAAAATTTACCTGTTTTGCTTTGCAATTTTCCAGATATTTCTTACTTAGAAGTGGATCAGGAATTAAATATTTTAAATTTATTAGAGCTGATAATAAAATTAAAATCTGCTATAGAAAAATGATTGAAATTTGCAATTTACTCAGTGACTGTACAAAATTGAGATCTTTCAGTTTTTCATAAAGAAATGCATGTATAGATATGTAGATTAATAAATGGCACAGTCAGGCTTTTACTCTAGCTGCTCTAACTGAAGCTATCATATAGTTGAGAATTTAGGCTATAACTTTAATTCTCATTTGTTTTGACCAGAAAATACTTTCTAAATAAAAACAATACCAAAGCAGTTAAACAAAACCCCTTAGATTTAACAAAATCACACTAATTTTTTCAGTTTTGATTAATAGATATATTTTAACAAATTTGTTTCATTACAAATTCTGACCTCTTCTTTCTCCAGCATTCTCAAATTTTAGTGGTTTACATACAACTAGACACAGATCTAAATAATTTCCATTTCAAAACCTAATCCACATAAACCAGTTGGCCAGAGTGAAAATAAAAGCAAGATACAGTCTATTTAATGCAGCTGTGATTATAATAGGCTTAATCACACCAGAATGTTGAACCCAGGATTGTACTTCTTGATTTCTAGAATTGCTGTATAGTCTAGAAACTGACAGTTAATTACAATCACAAACCACCACTGCACATTCATAGACATAAGACAGATGAGACTAATAACGGCTATTGTTGCTTGATACCCTGTTAAAGAGATTACATCTCCCATCATGGTTTGGCCATTACATCTCTTCTAAGTGAGAAAATAATAGATTTGGATTATATTCTGCTTTTAAAATAGATATGCAATCTATTTAATTTTAATAAAGTAATATCATCAAATGGAAATATATTTTATATCACCCCGTATCATTTGGTTGGTATTGATGGCTATCACTCCAGGGGGCTGTGTTTCCATCCAGCATGACCTGGACAGGCTGGAGAGCTGGGCAGAGAAGAACCTAATGAGGTTCAACAAGGGTAGGGTAGGATGAATATCAAGCACCAATATGTTAGGGGTGGAACTGCTGGAAAGCATTTCTGAGGAGAAAGACCTGGGGGTTCTGGTAGATAATAAACTATCCATGAACAAGCAACGTGCCCTTGTCACCAACAGGGCCAATGGAATCCTGGACTGCATAGGGAGAGAGCAGCGAGTAGATCAAGGGAGGTCATTCTCCCCCTCTGCTCTGCACTGGTGAGGCCACAACTGGAATACTGCATCCAGTTCTGGGCTCCCCTGTTCAAGAAAGACAGGGAGCTGCTGGAGAGAGTCCAGCGTAGAACAACAAAGATGATTAAGGGACTGGAGCACTTCCCTTATAAGGAAAGGCTGAGAGAGCTGGGACCCTTTAGCCTGGAGAAGAGAAGGTTGAGGGGAGACATTATTAATGCTAATAAGTATCTGCAGAGTGGGTGGAAGGACGATGGAACCAAAGTCTTTTCAGTGGTTCCCAGTGACAGGACAAGGGGCAATGGGTACAAGCTGGAACATAGGAAGTTTCATTCAAATGTGAGGAAAAGCTGCTTTATGGTGAGGGTGACCAAACACTGGAACAGGCTGCCCAGGGAGGTTCTGGAGTCCCCTTCTCTGGAGGTTTTCAAGACCCACCTAGATGCAGTCCTGAGTAATGTGCTCTAGGCAATCCTGCTTTGGCAGGGGAGTTGGACTAGATGATCTCTAGAGGTCCCTTCCAACCCTGATAATTGCACAATTCTATGATTTACGAGGTAAAAAGAGATATAATTCAAATATGATACGATTATAAAAAAAATAAAATAAAAAAAAATCACTCAGCGAGCAAAAATCACTTCTCACAGTTGATAACTGAATTAAGTAAACACGCATTTCCATAACTGTTACAGTTACCAAGAAACTTTTCTTGACAGAAAAAGATATAGAAGGATATGAAGAGTCATCAGCCTGGAACACATAATCATTCAAACATGAGCATAGAAAGCTTAAAATAATGTGGCAATCTCAGGGGGCCAACCATAGACAGTTGGTTTCCAATTCTCCTACCCAAGTAATTCCAGGTTTTCTTTCAACATAGTGGCATGTGGTGCACTTTTTCTTTTTAATGGAGATTTCATCAAGTCCTCGCAGTAAATCGGTTCAGACAAATGTTTCTCATAACACTATGTCGCTTTGTGCTCAGAGAATAAGTTTTCTTCCTTGAATACCTTACTTTAATGAACTTTTTCTTCACTGTATTGTGGAGGAGACCAGGTGCAATGGAGGTAAGAGGCACTGCAGGAAGGGATCCAGGCAAAAAAAAAAAACTCAAAAGAGTCGGCAGAGAGCTCTTTTTGAGGACTTTCGAAGCCGGTAAAGGTGACAGCGGGGGCGGAGTGGGTGGAACCATGCCCCCCCGCCCTCGGTTAAAAGGAGCCTCTCAGGAGCGCACCGACCTATAAAAGCTGCAAAGGGCGTACACGGAGGAACCCAAGGCTCCGTTGGCTTGATAGGTGAGCCCTCCTGGTTGTCATTAACGGCCTAGACAGGGGCTTTGCCGAGCTGTCAACCCAGAGGAAGGTCATGCGTGCAACCCTGAACCGCGATGGAGGTAGGAACACAGAGCCCCCACAGAAACATGTGGCTCTTCAGGTCACTGGTGGTAGTGAGTGCCAGGACCTTCTACCAGGTACAGATGATAGTTCTGAGACCTGCTGGGTAAGATGTGAGCAGGTCAATGATCTAATCAGCATGGTTGCTGAGCTGAAAGAATAAGTCGAGAGACTGAGGAGCAATAGAAGGGGAAGCAGCAACAGGGAGAAAAGCAGCAAGGGTCTAGGAGCCCCTGCAGGCAAACCTGGGCAAGCTATAGACAAAGCTGTAAAATAAAGGGCAGCCAAAATTGTAGAGGCAGTAGACAAAAGTGTAAAAGAAAGGGTGGACAAAAATGTAGTAGAAAAGAGTGAGTGGAAACAGGTTTGTGGGTGGGGCAGCAGATGGCCACCCACCTTATCCAACTCATTATATAAAATACCCATTAGTAACAGATACGAGGCTCTCATTGAGGATGGCTGCCCTGAAAAAGAAGTAGATAAGGAGCACCCTGTCACACAGGTGCCTCCTTGATCAAAAAAACAAAGGCTTCAGATTAATAGCACACCCACTAAAAAAACCCAAAGGGTTATAGTTGTTTGGGACTCCCTTCTGAAGGGGACAGAGGGCCCAATATGCTGGGCTGACCCTCCTCAGAGAGAGGTCTGCTGTCTTCCTGGAGCCCGGGTGAAGGATGTCACCAGGAAATTTCCTGCGTTAGTAACATCCTCAGATTATCTGTTATTGATATTCCATGTGGGCACATAAGAGGCAGCTACTCAAAGTCCAAAGACAATAAAGAGAGAGTTCAGGGAGTTGGGAGGCTTGATAAAGGACTCTGGGGTGCAGATNGACCCTCCTCAGAGAGAGGTCTGCTGTCTTCCTGGAGCCCGGGTGAAGGATGTCACCAGGAAATTTCCTGCGTTAGTAACATCCTCAGATTATCTGTTATTGATATTCCATGTGGGCACATAAGAGGCAGCTACTCAAAGTCCAAAGACAATAAAGAGAGAGTTCAGGGAGTTGGGAGGCTTGATAAAGGACTCTGGGGTGCAGATAATCTTTTAATTGCTCCTTCCAGTGGCAGGTGATGATGCAGGGAGCAGTAGATAGCTAAAATCAGTTAACATGTGGCTCTGGAGCTGGTGTCATCACCACAACTTTGGATTCTTTGAGAGTGGGTTGGCCTACACAGCATCGGACCTGTTCACAGGGGTTGGACGATGCCTCTCTCAAAAGGGGAAGACAGTTCTAGCACAGAAGATTGCAGGGTTGATTGACAGGTCTTTAAACTGGATGAGAAGGGGGAGGGGTGGAACGACAATGCCAGACCTATCTCAGAGTCTCTGGAGGTAAAGGGAAGCTGGAAAGCACAAATGCAACACCGCACATGTAGGCCACCTAAGCAGCAACACAAAAGAAATGGAGCCATTCCAGCTAAGAAGTCAACCTCACTGGGCACCTGGCTGAAGTGTCTTCACAAAAATGCACTCAGCATGGGGAGCAAGCAAGAGGAGTTAGAGATGTACACATTCCTCCAGAGCTACGATATAATTGGCATTACTGAGACATGGTGGGATGGCTCTTATGACTGGAGTGTTGGAATGGAGGGCTACAGACTCTTCAGGGAGGACAGGCCAGGGAGGGGGTGTTGCCCTCTAAGTCAAACACCTGCTGGAGTGTGTGGAACTCCACCTGGGAACAGAAGACCTGACCAAGAGCTTATAGGTTAGAATTAAAGGGAGCAAGGGGTGGGTGATGTTATAGTGGGGGTCTGCTACAGCACCTGATCAGAGCGGTGAGGAAGATGGGAGCCTCTATAGACAGACAGGAGCAGCATCACATTCGCACACCTTGGTCCTGATGGGGACTTCAACCACCTTGATTCCTGTTGGAAGAACAACACAGCAGGGCACAAGAAATCCAGGAAATTCTTAAAATGTCGATGACAACTTCTTCCTTCAAATGGTTGAGGAACTGACAAGGAAAGGTGCCATGCTGGATCTTGTTCTTACCAACAAGGAAGGGCTGGTGAGTGA
>VZRU01004785.1:186869-240007 GCA_013398155.1 Pedionomus torquatus
GGGTTAGTGCAAATGGCATGAAGTTCAATCAAGCCAAGTGTGAGGTCCTGCACCTGGGACATGGCAATCCCAGGCACAAATGCAGGTTGAGCAGAGAATGGTTGGGGAGCAGCCCTGAGGAGAAGAACTTGGGAGTTCTCATGGATGAGAAGCTCAACATGAGTCAGCAGTGTGCCCTGGCATCTGAGAAGGCCAACCATATCCTGGGCTGCATCAAAAGAAGTGTGATCAGCAGGTCACAGGAGGTGATTCTGCCCCTCTACTCTACACTCATGAGACCCCACCTGAAGTACTGTGTCCAGCTCTGGAGTCCTCAACAGAGAAAGGACATAGAACTGTTGGAACAGGTCCAGAGGAGGGCCATGAAGATGATTAGAGGGATGGAGCATCTCTCCTATGAGGACAGGCTGAGCGAGCTGGGGCTGTTCAGCCTGGAAAAGAGAAGGCTCTGGGGAGGCCTTCTAGCAGCCTTCCAGTATCTGAAGCATAGGAAGCAAGGCTACCGCTGATTTCGACTACTACAGCAAAGTAATAGGACTCTTGTTTTGGCAGTTGCAGATAAAAATACTTTCCAGGATAAATACCTCTTCTGGTCATGACTAGAATTTGGGCTGCATACATTAATCTCCATCTGTTACAGTAATGCCTGTTTAAACTCATTTGATGATGACTTCTGTAGGGCTAAGACCCACCTAGGAATATTAAATTAAATCATATTAAAGGAGAATCTATGGAATGAAGTTAGTTCTATTTCTTCTTTAAGGAACTTCCAGTCATTGACAAAAATGACCAATAAACCTTTCACACCTGTTCACATTTATATTCCAAATCAGAGTGGAATCTATTTGCCTGGATTTGATGATACCACAGTTGCACACGAACTCCAAAGGCTACTCTGAAAGGGTTTCAAAGCCAGTACAAACAAATCATACATAGTGAAACCAAAACATATAAGATTTGGGTCAATTCCAGTTTAAATAGATTTAGCACATCTGCACGTGCACTGAATCTTTCCTTTGGGTAAAAAATAATTCCTACCAAGTATGACAAAACTTAACATGGAGAAAAAAAAAAAAATAATAAATGCAAATTTTACAGACTTTAACCTGTTGAGAATATTTATCAAACATTTATTGATATATTTTTCACAGATGTACACAAATAGACAGCTGAATTTAATAACTCTGCAGCTCTTAAAAGAAGATTGAAGGAGATGAAGATGTAAGAACAGATTCTGTAGCTGCATATTCAAGATTACAATCAAGTCATTCTGAAGTGAATTGAGATAAAGCAATGTAAGTAAGATTAAAATCATGCAAATGTTTTTCAGCACCTTTTATATTTTAACAACACTTCACTATAGTTCACAAGTGAAAGTAGTCAGTTTGGTTTCCAAAGTGATATTACCTTTTTCAACTTCAGTTCCATAGTCAGAACAAGAACACAAAACTGAAGCCTTAGAAATTGTGATCACACCTCTGAAACTACATGTTTATAATGGTTCTGAAGGAACATGGCGGGGAAAAAGGGATGATTGCATATTTTTTATGTCAGTTAAGGACAGAAAAATAAATTAGTCATACAGACGTGCATGTGTTAGAAACAGTATGACAATACGCAATTTGTCTTGATGAAACTTGCCTTGAACTGTTACAAAAGGTCATGAAATCTCTCTTACTTAATATGATTGTACTCAATCGTGTTCATGTGGGTCTTCAGTAGATGGTGTACATATTCTAACATCAATTCAACATTTACTGCTGAAGCTGTGGTCAAACACTTGACACCTATCCAATTCACCCCATTGCAATATCTCTATTAGGTCTACTTTCTATTACAATTAATAGAGGTAACCACAGCAGTATCACTCACATAGTGCTCTTGCAGTGCTTGCTGTTGACCTTACAAATTTTACTGTAATAGGTCAAGATCCTGAAGATATTATATACTTGCAAAAAAATGTATCTTTTCTAAATATATCAGGTATTAATATATTAAATTATTACCATTATGATTTCCTATACCCTTCATTTGCAATTATGTATGAGATTTCAATTATTATTTAAAAGCCTTTATTCCATTGGAATTTATAATGAAATTATGAGTTTTAGATGTAAAATGTCATTCATATAAATTCTGTTAATATCTGTAAATGAACAAAAATGCTAGCATATAGGTAATATAATTTTTCTTATATTGTTCTACTTTAATTTTCCCCTTGATTAAATTTTGTGCAGGTTGTATACTAAGCTCTGTGATGAGAAGATATCAGTTCACATCTAAGTGTTTTTTAGAGAATTATAAAACAGAGTGCCAAGATAATTAAATAAGTATTAAGTGGATTAGTTGGTCACATCCCAAAGCTCTGGTAGGGTTTTTCAGTGGGAAAGAATGCAAAATGACTGCAAAACCTGATGGTACAATTTTAGTCATGGATTTAGCTGTCTTTCTGAGAATGAGCTTTTGCTTTCTGTTGTACTTGCTGTCTTACAACAATTACCAAAGGATAATAACCATATTCTAAATATTTGTTATTTTAAATATTAGTTGATATGGAAGAGAAAGGGTCTAGAATTAAAATTTGACTGCTTGTATTTCCCAGATGGATTTCACAAAATGTGTTAAATACAGAACCTTCTAATTTCTTTTTTTCTGCAGTTGTAGAAAATATGACTGTCATACTATGGGCAGTTCTGCACTATTCTGCAAGGCACACCACAAAAAAATACAGATATAGCTGCTGGTGGGCTGGCTCAGGCACGTGTTGTAGTTGCTGAAATATAGGTTTGAATCCTGAGAGTCCAATAGCTGCTTTTAACAACCTCCAAGCCAAAAGAACACAAATGAACTGTTATTTTCATCCTTAAGTGACATCCCCTCTCTGCCAAAAAATACTCAAAAGGCAACATTCTAATTAATTTCAATGGGAATAGGATTCCACCCTGTGCCTTATTCTGTGGCTGCCAAATTTAATTTAAAATTTTGAAGTCAGAAGTTCATAATTCTCTGTCTTGATATAATATGGTGAGAAGAACAAAATTAAGCATTCCAAATGAATTACTTTTAGATAGTGGATAAATTTAGATAGGAATTGGGATTAAATGCTGTGGTTTTGATTTTTTTCTTTGCAAAATAGATTAAAAGAGATTTTCATGTTTTCAAGGAAACAAAGACAATGCTGCAGAGATACAGATCTCAGAAAGGTATCTGGGTGTGCAATTTCATTTTTCATTCAACAAAAATTCTGGATATTTGCTATTTGTAGGAACTAATATAATTGTTCAGGGGGAAAAAAGTTCATATTTCATGTTAAATTGACTTAGTTTTGAACATTAGTTAGAATTAATACTTATAGCAAGTTCAAAAGGTTTTAAATTTGAATGGTGTCTCAAAACACAATATTTTTCAAAATTAAAAATGCAGAATGGACAAGACATTGGATAATTGATCTTTTAAAGACAGTGACCAGACTTCTTAAAATGACAGTCACAAGCACAACAAGTAGAAACCAACTGGACTGATTGTTAGTTTTCTTCCTCCATTTTGTAAATTTGAATTATTCAGCATCCAGCCTGCTGGCAGAATCCCACTGCTAGCCACATGGTGCGGCCTTGGCATGGCAGCCTGAAATGAAAACTTGACTGCAAAGTCGAAAGCTCTAAGTAGCTACAAGCTGCTCTAAAGTATCACTTTAAAAAGGTTTGGCATCCTTTTTTTACAACTATGTTCCAATTCTCTCTTTTTTTGCATTTGGCCTGGGGAAAGGTACTTAAGCAAACACATGGGAACTGTTTCATCGCAGAGATTTAAATGTGTGTTAATTAATCAAAAGTCTATATAATAAAACTTCACGGTGAATCTGTGTAGAAAATGTTTGTCTTCTGTTGAAAATTCCAGTGTTGATGAATCTGATGAATTAGCTTTTAATTTCATCTCTAATTCCCTGAAAATCACGTCTTTGACTTATGAGCCTCATCCTTCTCTGAGTCCTCTCTCATGAATAACACTGTAACATTTTTCTTCTGTGTTGTGAATATTTTGCTAAATTTTTTCATGTCAGGCCACATCTTTCTGGCAAGCCCTCCCATTTTGTATCAGGTATTGATCTCTGCTGGGTTTTGCTTTGGATCTCCATAAAGAAATGTTCTTTTGTGACTCAATTTAAATTCTCAATAACAAAAAAGTTATACTTCCCTAAGGTGTTTCACTGTAGATTCTTTTCTTCAGTAACACCCATGGCTGCACCACAGGAATACAAAATAGCAACAAACTACCTATCTTCGTGACCAATTTTGAAATAAGGAGATTCCAAACCATTCCAATTTTATATGCTCATTGCTTTAAAAGTTGTTTTCTTAAAGTAAATGTGCATTTATCTGAATAGGAACTATAGAATGTTTTGTTAGAATAACTTTTTTTTTCCCCCATAAAAAAGATGTCATCACAAACTCACTTGTCTGAAGTGGTAAATATGTGCTACAAAATAATTTTTAACTTCTTTGTCTTTAAGTACGGGAACATCTAGTAAAAGGAAAGTCAAGAAAGAAAATATGATAAAAAATGAAGTTTTTACCTATGTGTGTTCACAACTGTTAAATCAAGAAATGTTGGAAGGAAAGGTTTGTACATAAGTGCAAGGATGCAGAAACTTCTTTGCAAAAACTTTATCAGTTAGAAGGTCCCTAAAACTAGGAGGAAAGCTGAGAGATGACAATATCTTTTGAATGGGCAGGACTCTGTTCTCCTGTATCAAAAAGAAAGGAAAGGAGACATTAGAAAAGTACTGGGACAGAGTATGGAGAAGATCCAGAAAAAACAAGAAAGTCACTGCAGAGAAAATTATTATGGTAACATAAACAGTACAACTCTTATCACCAGTTCTCTGAGATATCTTCTTCTCACTAGTGTTTTAAACTCTCTTCAGGTAGAGAAAATCAATAAAAACGGCATATAAAGTTTTCCACTGAAGTGACTTTATGCAAATGAGTCATTAATGCAGTCTCCAGGATGTTGTCAGCCCAATCTGTTTCTATCTTAACATTAACTTCGTAACATATGTTTGCATCTATTTTATGATACTGGTAACACTTCTCTCATGTGAACCAAGAATTGGCCCCAAAACTTTTGAGTAGTAGCAGCTTGCTATACAATACAGGAAGCTGTTGTGCAGATCCTTTAAAAATGATTTAAAACAGTCCCAAAACATCGCTTAAATAAATTGCTCTTTTAAAGGATTATAGAATAAATGGATAAATTGGTTCTAGCCATTACACATTCTGATGTATTGCTTCATGCTAGGCTGTACTGCAATGTGTCACTTCTGGTGACTTTCCCACTTTGTTTCCTTAGCATTTCAGATATGACATGCTGTTACTGTGACTAATGTAATCTTTCAGGACCTAAAGAAACTTGCATGCCAGGAATTAGTAACAAAAAGTACCACTGCTTTGTTTTGCACACATTTTTCTTTAAAACAATGAAATAATTTGTTTTTCTTAAAAATAAAAACAATACCTGTTACTTTCTACTGGCTATTTTTTAAAATAACCAAGAGCTACAAAAAGTTAACAACTATTCTAAATATTGCACATGTGAAAATATTTCTTTGATTGTACAGTCTTTTTTTAAGAAAAAAAAAATCCCCTTCTTAAGCTGTTAAAAAAAGAGTTCTGCCCATAAATAGTCAACAGTCAGTTAATACCATGTTTCTTCTGCTCCCAATAAAAATGAAAATTCAGGTCCCAAAGGCTTTTTTGTTGTGGTTTTATTTTTTTCCCCCCATTTTTAAGGCTTTGATAGCTGGCTCTATGCTTCATAGTTTGAAATATTGTCTGAATGTCTGAAAATTCATTTTTGAGAGTGCCAGTTTGCAAGAACTTAGACATTCTCAGCTGTTAACCAGCATAAAAGGCATTAGCAGCCCACTGAGGTGGCACTGAAATTCTGGACTTCCTCTTAAGCTGTTTTACAAGTTTTTGAATGAAGTTTGAAACAAAGAACTGACTGGACCAGTTATACCATTGAAAGGATGTAGTGGAGATGTAAGGCTTGTAGTCTCCTCATCACACCCGGAGGGAAGTGGAAGGGAAAAAGAGATAACTGTGACAGCTTCAAATAGGAGCGTCTTCTCACTCTCTAGCAGTAGCTGTTGCCCCAGCTCCACTTCCTGGAGCTGGCAGTGAAAGGGAGCCTGGAATTCCACAGCTCTGGCACATCAGGGGATAAAATGGTGCAATGTCTGGTTTTCTGACTCTAGCAAGAAGCTAGTTTGGAAAACTGTGCAATTAGAAGCTGCTCTGCCTTCTTCCTAAATTATCATTCACAACAACTGCCTTTCATCTATGTTTCCACTTTGTTCTTTTTTGCCCTGGTCTCATGAATCATATACTTTGATTTGTACAGTGCCGCAGCTTTGTCATATAATTAGCCCATAGCAAGTGGCCATGGTGAGATATGAATCTGAAACCATTGAGCTGAAATGGATGTTTTATCACAAAGTTCTTGCATGATTCATAAAACATTATATAAAAAGTTGGCAGGACTTTCTTTTTTTCTCAATATACTTTGAAAGAAAACAGTGGCCATGGGCCACCATAATAGCTATAGACATTTAAATAGAGACAAGTCCCATCTCTTGTTAAGTCAGAGACCTAAGCTTGGAGAGCTTTCAGGTACAAAATCTTGGTCCTCCTTATTTTCTAAATCCCTGATCAACACATGAGTATTTTGAAGTGTCTAACCTCTCTGTGTGCTGCCCAGGATTTTCTGCTCATGTATTTGGCTTTTACTCAAAAAAATGAGGATCTAATATACGATTTCCAAACAAGTGGCAGTCCAAGATTGAGAGAAAATTTCCATCTCTAACACGCCTGCAGGATGACACTGCAAGTTAACGAAGAGGTTGTTCCATCTTATCTTCTTTTAAACTACAAATTGTCATCTGGGTACTGAAACATTTGATATGTTTGAGCTAATATTTCATCTAGGATTTTGCTTATTGACCTGTCTGTTGTAGATTTCTTTCTTTTTCCCTGCCGGTTTTCAATGTTGCTGTTGTTGCTGTGACTGATACTATTTTTTCACTGCTAAAATATAAAAGTAAAACAGATATTTTCCAAGTCTAAACAAAATAGTCACCAGGGACACCACTATGAGGGGCATAACTAGACCCTTGGGAGCATAGCAAGAGAAAATAATTCTCCCAGAAGATTCTGCTTTGGAAGTTACAGCTGTGGGGAAAGAAGGTAACAGCCAATATACCAACTGAGTCTAGGAGTTAGAGAAAAATGGAGAAGGAAATGAGTAAAGAAACTCAGTAAATGTATTTATTAAGGAACAAATGAAAGAATATGTCAGAGATCATAGAACAAAAAGAAATTCCTGTTACTCTTTGCTTTATCAACACTGGAAGCCTAAATACACTTTCATTTGCTATATTAAGATAGCTATTAAGATATTTAGTGTAGATTCTTGCATGAGCAGAGGTACTCAAGGTAATCTCAGGGTTTTCTGTTAAATTAATACTTTCAAAAGGTGGGGTTTTTTTCCTAAACTTACCTTTCAGAGAAAAATGCCTATAGGAAATACATCAGAACTTGTTTCTGAGCTAATTACTTCATCATAAAGGAGCATCAGAACAGACAAATCTCAGATTTATGTTTTGAAAATGTGTCAGTTTAATCAGTTCTATAAAGTGTTCTGATTTAAGTGTTACCTTTCATGTGTAAATGTACTAAGTCTTCTAGTGCTGTTCAAGCATTTACACATATCAGAATGACATAATTTGAGATATTTACCAAAGTATTTGCTTGAAAACCTTTCTAGAACCTCTTCCTCCTCTGTTTTTCATACTTCTCCTCCTACATTGTTAACTGTAGCATTATTTTGCTATATATAAGGTAATACTAATCCAAATTGGTTTCATAAAGGTACATTTTTATGAAGACATCTTTATCCAGGGAGACCTTCTAGCAGCCTTCCAGTATCTGAAGGGAGCCTACAGGAGAGCCGGAGAGGGACCCTTTGTCAGGAAGTGTAGTGATAGGACAAGGGGTAATGGTTTTAAATTGGAAGAGGAGAGATTTAGATTAGATATTAGGAAGATATTCTTTCCTGTGAGGGTGGTGAGGCAGTGGAACAGGTTGCCCAGAGAAGCTGTGGATGCCCCATCCCTGGAGGTGTTCCAAGACCAGGCTGGATGGGGCTTTGAGCAACCTGCCCTAGTGGGAGGTGTCTCTGCCCATGGCAGGGGGGTTGCAACTCTATGATCTTTAAGGTCCCTTCCAACTCTAACCATTCTATTATTCTGTTTTCCATAACACTCCCTCATTGTTTCCTCTGCTCTGTCTTCTTGTATTATATGATTCACATGTGTACTTTTTTCTGAAGTGGCTTTAGTCTGGTTGAAAATAATTTGTGAAGATATACGGAAGGAGAGTGTTCCCTTAAGGATATCTGGTCAAAGGAGAAGTTGGTATGGACATAATGTAAATGCATATCACCAAAACAATATAACATTCTCATACATTAGAAGACAGAACGTCTCTGATAAGTTGAAAGGCCTCAGCAGTGGAGAAGGGATAAAAGATGTTTCTAAGTTACATTTCACCTTTCTGAATTCCAGCCCAGGTCTTGCTGCTCATTAGAGCTCCCCAGAACAATTTTGCCATAATGCAGTGTGATCCTCCTTCTTTCTCTTCAGAGACTCTTCAGTAACAAAATCTAAATTAGAAGATGTTTAGAAATCTGTATAAATGATGCTCACTGGGTGGGTCTAGGCTACCAGAAAATAAATTTCATATTCCTGAAATTTCTCAGGTCTTTAGAAACTCTTCAAGGAAATATAGACAGTGGACCTTGCAGAAAGGGAGTCACAGGAAAGAAGTAGGACTGCCGAGAAATTTTTGTCTCAGACATGAATTCATAAGTTAACGCCAACCAATAACATGCACTATTTGGTGTGGAATCACATTTTAAAATCAGCACAATGAACAAGGAGCTGAGCCAGAGCAAAAATAGCATTTCAGGGATAATGTGATCAATAAATTTCAGTCTGTGTCAGGAGTCTGATTACCATATCCCAGATGTAGTGAAAAGGACATACAGGGCACCAATAAAGAGGTCAGGATGCAGTGCATAGCTGTAATTGAGTGTGCTACTTATGAAGAACAGTTACAGGATTGTGTACTGCCCTTAGTGAAACCGTGAGAGAGGCTAACTATAGGCATTTTTAATTTAAGAAAATTAAAAGGACAATTTCTTCTCCCGTTTTTTTCTAGAAAACAAAAGGCAGAAATATTTAACAAAAACAAACAAACAAACAAACAAAAATCAAGCAACACAACACCCTCCACCCCCCAGTCCTGCCCCTGGTAAAATTCTAACACTAGCAAGAGATGATATCTGATCATATATCTAGGTATGTATTCAGACATGAGATCTTCATCACCCAAGTATTATTTCTGTTCAAGTCTAATACTACGTATAAAAATAGAATTAGCTAGATTGATGTTAACATCTGCTTAAATCTGCAACATCACTGTTGTTTTTAATACATTATAAATACTGTAGTGCTCATCTAGTGTCCATACCTGACGCTTTAGAAGCATGCCAGCATAAATATGATTTGCAAAATCTTACCCCAAAATGTATTGCAACCTGTGTAACTGTGGCCTTTTTCTAAACTAACTATAGAACTCTGAAGAAACTGACCAGTATTTAAGATAAAAATGTAAAGTTTTCATTCTACGCAATACCTATGGATTGAACTCCAAGACACTAAGCCATATTTTTCAGATATTGTATACCATTGTGCTCTAACAAATAACTCAGTTATTTCCTATTATATTTCAAGGGCTCAGGTAATAACAATTCAAGATCTACAATGAGGATGTCTAGTCAATCCCAGGAGTTCCAGGTGCTGACAGATGTTAATGATTATATGATGTCTGCTTGCAGTGGAAACATGCTGCAATGAGACATTTATTTTAAAATGTTAATAAAGTTTTAAGGTGTAATGCATCAGGTACGGCACCTATGTATTAAACATCGGCAGTGGAAATGTCTATATATAATTTTAAATTCATTCTCACTTGCATCTAAAGCAGCCATTTTGGTCTGTCTTATTAGTGTTAGGATAACAAGGTAATTCAGCTTGGAAGAGTTCTTATGAGATCTCTAGTCAAACTTTCTGGCTAAAACAAGGTCAACAATAAAGTAACACCAGACCCCTCAGGAATTTACCTGATATGCTTTTGAAATTGTCCAAGGATGGAGTCCGTACAGCCTCCCTGAGCAATATTTTCCAGTGTTCTCTTATCATAGAAAAGCTTTTCCTTATACCAACTATTTCCTTTCCAGATATTACTGGATAATGACTAATTTTCATATCAGAATATAACATTATTTTCACTTCTAGTTAATGCAACGAAGCAAGATAAGAATCACTTCTTTTACTCAAGACTGAGTTAACACTTACATAAGGATAGATCCAAAATCATCCATAAGAAAATTTGATTTTCAATTCTAATGAAATCCAAATAAGTAAATTCAAAATTATACTCCACAAAAATCTCTGCCTTATAATAAGCTCTGTATTTTTTATAGCTCTGGTCACTAAATTTACCCAGATATTTACAGAAGATTCTTAGAACTGCTGTCATGTTGGCTGACCCAAACATCTTAATGACTGCCTCACACTGAAGTCTCACCTGCTTTGGTCTCTGGTATGACTCTGTGATGGGAACACTACTTTTTGAGCAACAATTTAACTTACTGGTTTCATTACTTCCTCTGTGTTGGACCTTGTGTACATGTAATGGAGAACACACAGGAATCCCACGGAGCAGGGAGTGGATCCCAATATTCCTTCCTCTCATAGGAACCCCTTACCCTTGGGCTGCAAAATCCTACTTTTCTTTTACTGTTTCTTTATTTAATCCACAAATTTTACAGTATTAGAATCCAAGGAACTCTCCAGAGAAATGGAACATGAGAGGTTAGCTTCATCTGAATCTTGGTTGAAGAGTTCATAAAAAACATGTACTTGCTAGGCACAAAATTATGGCACAAAATTTAGTGGCATCTCCACCTTGCCTGCATATTCTATTGGAAAGATATTTAGTTGAAGCTTTGCAACAGACTAACTGAAATACCTATATGCTAAAAAATCTTCTCTGGTTTAAAACCAAGCCTTACCTGACTGCCTAACTCAGTATTTCAGCTTGGCACCTAAGCAAAGGAAACAAACATCTATATTTTAGCTACAGCCTTCTTTCTCTTTAGTGCTGTCTTTTGTCAGTCTCAAATTCCTCTTATTTGGAACACTGTCTCTTGTGGCTCCCACTTTTCAACATGTAGTAGAGGTAATACAAGAAATTCAATTAGTGAATTCCTAACATTAAAATTTGTACATCCAAAGTCTGATCTCTCAGTACTGACTTGTAGGTTCCTTGTAGCCCCTATTGATAATTAATTGATAATGCAAGCAGAGACATGTTTAACAAAATATGTAGAACTTATAAATTATAGACTTTTAAATATAGAGCTAAATTCAACCCCGATTAATTCAGTAGTGTAGTTGAACAGTTTGCCTTCTTCAGAGTGATTCTTCTAGGCAAAGCATATTCAAGAACATAGCAGAGATTCTTTTTCTGAAACAGAAGCAGCCTGCTCACACATCCTAGCTGGCTATACCTTCATGCTGATTGTAGTATATATGCTCACTGGTGTGAGAGGCTGGCTACAACCCAACAAGCTCTTCTCCTTCCCTGTTTAGGGAAAATGTATTTGTAAATTCATCACGCTTGACTCTTAAAGCACTCCCCTTTGCTGTAGGATAACTTAACCCTGCTGAATGTGTCACAAACAAAGAGACTTTCATAAGCATAAAAACAGAAAAAAAACCCCACAAAAATGTCCTTGCTTTCCAGTGAACTTGTATCCCCTTATAACCCTTGTGCAAGTAACAGGAATTCATATTCACTATGTGCCTCAGGGAAAGAGTCCTTTAACTGTGGTTCATGTTCAAGGAGACATGATTTCTGCTGTACCCTCATATGGAAGTAGATTCAGTCCTTTCAGTTTGACAGCAGAAAGAAAACAGATATTGTGTCTTCCTTTCCATCCCACTCAGACCACAACTAATGATACCTTTCTTGTGATCCATAAGAGGAGATACAGTAACCTGTACATAGGCAGCTATGTCCTATGATATCTTGCACATTAGCATGAAGCTGACATGGTTCAGGACTTACAGGAGATCAGAAGCTTTTTGTAGCAGCAGCTGGAAGCAAAGAGGGAGACTCTAGAGCATACAGCTGGCTGACAAACAGTATGGACTGAAGAGGTGACTCTGAACACTTAAAAGTTTGTTGCTAGATCTGCAATTCATCTAGCCATATGAACACAGCAACTAATCCTTTCATACTTTTACAAATTCCATTTCCAACAGAAAAAAGTAAGGTAGCACTCCATGACCTTTACATTTTCACTTACCTTTCTATGCACTGAGAAGGAAGACTTGGAGGAAGGATTGAAAATGCAGGACTCCATATACTCCATAACTCTTTTCAGACAGGAGTTATTATGACTATAACTGCGTTTTAAAAAAAGTGAGTTGGAGACTCTAATCACCCTTTTATCCTGGTGATGGCACCATATCTGAAGATATAATCACTTTCTTTCTGTTTTTCTGAGTGTGGCCGCATACCCAAAAAGTGACCAATGCAGTCTGTTTTAGGAAGGATCCAAATCAGTCAGAAGAATAAGAAACACACTAGTTTTCCTCTTCTATCTTCACCAGAGTTTAATTCACAGCCATTGCATAAGCAAAGGGAGAGTAAAATAAATGAGACTGGAAAGGTGCTTAAATTGTTTGTCTTTCTGGCCTAAAATACTTTCTGTCGCACACATTTTCTTTTATCTTTCAGGATGTCTTTCTTTTTACACTCACTACTTCAGCATTCTGAAGGGCAATGTTCATTTTAAAATATGTATAGACTTAATTTAAAATAAATGAATTTTAAACCCTCTGGGGCAAAACAATGTTTGGTGTATCTCAACTAACTTCAGTGAAGTTACACCAAGGTTGAATCCAGGCCTATGTCCTCTCATTTGTCATGAAATTACAGAAAAACAAAGAGACTTCTTTAAAAATATGGGTTATTTTATGTTCTCTCCCTCATTGTATAGTTTTATTTTACAGCCTTAATAAAAACTTATATTAGCAGGATTTCATACATTTATCTTTATGTTCGATAACATTTTTGAGCACTGTGATAAAATCAACGGAAATTAACGTAACTCTTTCCTGCCAGATTCAATAACTCTAATTACCAGCATTTCTAGTCCAACTGCACAATATGCTTAAATATCCAGTGTACTGGAGGAAATTTAACTACAGCTGAGTCAGTATTCTTTTATGTTTGTGTAAGGAGAACAATCAGAAGAGTAAACAAAGAAAAAAATGAATTTGCAAGTTTCTGTTCATCACAGAATTATCATTAAGGATATTACAGAGCTCCATAGAAATATATAAAAATCCAATCAGGAACTAGTCATGGTGTATTTATAATTAGAGAAAATTGTATGAACACTTATATGAAGCAATGTGGTATCACAGTAATGCATTTTTAAACTGAAAAACATCTCAGATATCCTAAAATGCAAACTCTTTCTGATTTGATATATTCATGACTGTCTTTGTACACTTTTAAACCCTTATTTTTATATTCTCCTTGACTGAAAATGTCTTCAATGGCTGTGCATGCTGAAAACAAAACCAAGAAAAATACCTAATTGTTTTTCCTGATTATTTTTCCAGATTTAATCAAGCAAAGCAAGGAGTAAATATAACATGCTTGTGTCCAAAAGAATTTTAAATACACATCCATGTAAATCCTTCTGTTGTTAAATTCCACATTCAGGAATATGATTACTATGTTACTGAGTTATGGACATTTTTACTTACACATATTTTTATCTAGAAAATATGCTATAAAACACAGGCTGAGTGTAGAAGATAACAGCATTCTCTACATTCATAGCTAACTCATGCAACTCTAAGCAGTATGTTCTACTATTTTTTAAGTTACCGAGCTATTAATAGGCATGGTATTTCTGATACCCTGAGGAGACAAACTGAAAAGAAAGACTGAGATCATAATTTTCAACTGCGTGATCACTAGGAATGGAGGAAGTCATCACTCTAACCTGCGGAAACTGAACATACATAAGCCTGTGGGACCTGACAAAATGCATCTGAGTCCTGAGGGATTTGGCTGATGTAGTTGCCAAAGAACCCTCCCTCATATTTAAAATGTCATGGCGGTCAGGTGAAGTCACTGTGGCTGGAAAAAGGGAAGCATTGCACCCATTTTTAAAAAGGGTAGGAAGTAGGACCCTGGGAACTACCAACTTCTCCGTCTCACCTCTGTACCTGGGAAAAACATGCAACAGATCCTCCTAGAAGCTATGCTAAGGCACATGGAGAACAGGGAGGTGACTTGACACAGCTAGGAAAAACATGCAACAGATCCTCCTAGAAGCTATGCTAAGGCACATGGAGAACAGGGAGGTGACTTGACACAGCAACCAAGAGCAAATCGCACCTAAACAAACTAGTGGACCTCTAAGATGGAGTGTCTATAACAGTGGACAAGGGAAGAGCTACAGATATTTTCTCTCTGGACTTCTTTAAGGCCTTTGACACTGTCCTCCAACAACATCCTTGTCTCTAAATTGTAGAGATATGTATTTGATGGGCGGACTGTTCAGTGGACAGGCAATTGTTTTGATGGTCACATCCAGAAAGTAGCGGTCAGTAGCTCAATCTCCAGATGAAGACTGGTGACAAATGGTGTCCTTCAGGGGTCTGAGTTGGGACCAGTACTGTTCAATATCTTCATCAATGACATAGTAGAATTGAGTGCACCCTCAGCAAGATGACATCAAACTGTGTGGTGTGGTTGACACACCAGAGGAATGGGATAACATCCAGAGGGACCTGGACAAACTCAAGAAGTGGGCCTGTGTGACCCTCATGAAGTTCAACATAGCCAAGCGCAGAGTCCTGCACCTGGGTCTCAGCAAACTTTGGTATCAATAGAGGCAGGGGGATGAAGGGATTGAAACAAGCACAGCCAAGAGGGATACTACTGGATGAAAAGCTGGACATGATCTGGCTGGCAATGTGCACTTACAGCCCAGAAGGACAACTGTATTTTCGGTTGCATAAAAAAAACTTGGCCAGCAGATCAAGGGAGGGGTTTCTGACCCTCTACTCTGCTTTTGTGTGACCCCACCTGGAGTACTGCATCCAGCTCTGGAGCCCTCAGCACAGGAAAGACATACACCTGTTGGAGCATGTCCAGAGGAGGGTCACAAAAATGTACAGAGGGATAGAACCCCTCTGTTATGAAGACAGACTGAGAGAGTTGGGGTTGTTCAGCCTGGAAAAGAGAAGGATCTGAGGAGACCTTATTTCAGTCTTTCAGTACTTGTGGGAGTCCTACAGGGAAGATGTTTTAGCAGGGCCTGTTGTGATTGGACAAGGGGTAATGGTTTTAAACAAAATGAGGGAAGATTCAGACTAGATATAAGGAAGAAATTTTTTCACAATAAGGGTGATGAAACACTAGGAGAGATTGTCCAATGACGATGTAGGTACCCCATGCCTGGAAGTGTTCAAGATCAGGTCAGAGTGGGCTCTGAGCAACCTTATCTTGTTGAAGATGTCTCTGCTCATTGCAGGGGAGGTTGGACTAGATGACCTTTAAAGATCTCTTCCAACCCAAACTATTATATAATTCTATGCTTCCATAACAGATAAGAAAAATACCTACCTTCTGCTCACTGCAAATATAATTATTTATATGTTCAGAGATAGTCAAAATTTGGAAAATGCTTTTGCATTTTCTATGCAAACATAAATGCTTAAAGCTTGTTGGGGATATAGGATTATAATTAATTCTTCTCAAGGCTGCAAATAAAGTGATTCACTGAATTTATTACATGGGGCTGAACAAACCATGAGATTTAAATATGTAGATCACGCTCTACCTACTTAAAAATAAACATCCTTACACAGTAAACAAAGCACAGACCTTTTTTTTCTAGCATTCTTCTTTCCTAGAACAAAATATACCTTTTCTGTTCAGTCTTTAACTTTAGAAAATGTTTCCTATTCAATATCAAAATGATGTACTTATTTAGCTTTCTGTCTAGCGGTGCCAGCAGTAAATTTTGAATGTCCACTCTATAATGTTCACAAACCCAGCTTTGGTGTATCAAAGACATAGAAATCTACATATTTCCTGTAACATGCATGGCCACAGGTTAAACTACCCTTTACCAAACTACCCTTTAATCTGAAGGGACTATGAACAGGAAATTCACTGAAGGAATTTCATGCTCATCAAATCTTTCTGAATCAAGTCTTTTCTGAATAGAAAAAATTCACTTCTCTGCAGAGTAGTGGCAGAGCACCACTATACTGTTCTCAGTGTTTTAAGCTTCTGATATTTATACCATTCCAATTCAAAGAGATATATATCCAATGTAGTGTCGCGGGACTGGTAAACAGTTCTGTCCTGCATATCTGTCATTTCTAGAATGAGATACTAGCTCCTGTTTATATTATCATCTTTATTTGTCTATTTTAATCCTTCTCCTAATCTGGCCTCCTCCTGTTTTGTTGGCTGGTACATGTGCCAAGCTTGTGGCAAACATATTCACATGGAGCCCCTCACATTAAGGTGGCTGTGACAATCTAGAAAAATCCAACACTTCAAGGAATCAGAACCTCTCTCTTGCTGAGAAAAGCAGCAAACACTAATGTTTAGGGATGTGAACAATGTATTTAAAATCATTTATTTAAAGGACAGGGACCAGATTCACTTAGGACACTGAGAGCCTCAGTAATTCTGAACATTCAGGCTTCTAAGTCCTCAGTGATAGAGTGTCCGATGGAATTCAAAGAACCTGGGAAACCAGGCTCTCTTCCTGAGATCCAAAATATAGATATTTGCTTCAGCTGTCCAGCACTTTAAGGCTTCCTTTAGTGATGATATAACTATTCCATATACTCATTGCCATAAAAGTGACACTGTTTACCTTGGTAGAATTTTCTTCCCGATAAATACCTGAGAAAGTTCTCTAATATAATTTGTCAGGATTTTTGTCTTTACAGACATCTACCATTTAGAATGAACTTTTGGTGAACTATGTTTGATGATGGCCTCGATTTTTTTATTTCTTATTAGAGTTCCGTATCTTCATCTGAACTGTGTCAGAAAGCTGAATTGTAGGTACCACACAAATGGACACGATCTCAGCTGCTGCTCTGCAAAGTGTCTAACACACTTCAGATTGCTGCATATATAGAGTAATGATCACTAATAATGCACAAAAGAACATTAATGATCCAAATGCTCAATGTACATAGATCAAGTCACATGCTATAGGTCTGAACAAAATGATGTTTCTTTTACCTTTTGGACTGATTTTTTTATTGCAACCAAGAGAAAAGATGAGTAGAGGAAAATCAGGTATCAAAATTGCTTCATGAATAAATATAAAAGTTATTGATGATCCTACTGAATACAAATTTACTACCAGATCTAGAAGCTAGTACAACCAGAAGGTTTGGAGTATTTTTTTTTCCTTTCAAGCAAAGTAATTGGTAACAGTTCCTTCATAGATTACATTCTGAGAGGCCTTACATATTTATTGAAAGAGTCAAATATTTTCATTCAGCTGTAGACAAAGGAGCTTCAAAGCAACACAAATAATTTATTTTTTCTTATTTTTTCTCATTTAATTGGGGGGGGGAGGAGGAGTGGGTGCAGGCACACAGTTTCCAGTATTGAAATGATCTAATGATCATTTGTCCTCCTTCTAGGGAAAAGTTACAAAGTACCCCAGACCCAGAAGAGTTCTTTCTGCATCCAACCAAGACCTTGGCACACTTCCCTGTGCTCTTCTAGCCTCAACCCTAAGGGCAGCCAAAGGCAAAAGTATTTTCAGCAGACTAAGAAACGCTGTAAGCTTCAGGGATTTCTGGATGACAGATTTTAAACTATAAACAAAGAAGAGGTGTGATTAAAAATAACAAGAGCTAAAACCTGCCTCTGAATTATAAAGAAAAATGTGAAAATTTAACTTTTCTTACCATCGTAACTGATGACGGAATCGTTTCTAAGTTACTCACAGAAGTTAAAAGCAGGATCAATCTATTCTATCATTTGTTCCATGTCCTCAATGATATATAGTCTCTCTCTACAGTACATTTTGTTGTCTTTCTTTTTTTTTTTTTTTTTTTTTTTTTTGCAGTCAGGATTCAGATTTTTTGAAACTGCTTTGCTATGTATAACATACTGATATCAAATGCTTGTGCAATTTTTTGGCTGTTAAAGATTTTCATTTCTTAAATTCTGATTTGTGTGATGATTTCATCATTCCTAAAGAAGAGTGTATAACCACAAAAATAAAAATAACAATTGCTTCTACACTCTAATTAACAAAGCTGCTTTTAGACATGTTTATGACATTAAAATAGTTAAGTGAATAGTCTCCGATGAAGTTTACAAAAACAAATGTAGAATTAAGAATTCATTCAGTGCAAAGGAATATTTATAGTTACAAAACTGGAATCTATTCCACACAAAGACCTAAGTCCATCTGACTAATGGTATATATGTTGGCAATTGTACCACACATCATGAGAGTAATTGTGGTAACAGAAAAAGTTGCATGAAAATTTATGAAAAATTCACTTAATACAGGCAGTATCTCTGACAGATATTAGTAACTGAGAAACCTTATTGTGAATATAAACCAAAACCTGCTTGCATTTTATTCAGAGCTATTTCTTATTTTTGCACATGAGAACCTTAACCTTCTTCAGTCAGTCTGCTACCTAGGATCAGACTTGAGGAGTCTTTGCTTTTCTTGGGTCAAATGCTTTTGCCATACCAGCTCTCACGCTAGTCTTCCTATCTCATTCCACTGCCAAAATCATCTGATTAGTTAAGATTAAAAGTCCTCCCAAACCCTTGCTTCTCATTCAAGCCAAAGTAGTGTTGGGTTGTTTTGTTGTTTGTATTTTTTTTTCCTTGGGTGTTGGTTTTTTGTTTTGTTGCTGTTGGTTTTTTTATTTACTTGGAGAGTATAACTTTGCGTTATCAGTTTTTTCATCTAAGTAACTCAGTAGATTGCTTGAATTCCCACCAGTCTTTTCCATTCAAATGCATGTTATGGATAAAAGGAACACATTTTAAATTCAAAATCAAGAACATATCTTTAGTCTAATTAAAGACTTAACACACTAACTAAAGAATTATTGCTACTCTGGTTACAATGATACTAACAATTAAAGTTCAAATTATATACAGTTAAAATCATAAATATGCAAACTGCCTCTTTCTAGTATAGTGCTCATCTATTCATTGCCCCTCTGAGTCCTAAGTAGAAACTTCATTTTGGGTGCATAAGGCTTGCAGGGGCAATCTCAGTGTGTTGAGACTATGGGGTTGATCTTGGTTGTTTCGTCCTCTTCCCTCTGAGATTTGCTTGGGAATATTTTTATGTTTGCTGATACCCTTTACACCTTGCTCATTCTTCATTGCTCTGCAAGTCTACATAGACCTGAATTTGTTACCTGTGGTATGTTTCACATATGTTGGATATTTGTTCTGTTACTCCCTAAAATTTCGTTAGCCATGTCTCACTGTGGCATTCCTATGATAAGAAGCAGTTGATCACTGCTAAGTTGTTTATGGTCTTGGGGCCTCCCCTGTCATCCTGTGCCTTTATTTCCAACTCCCTAATTGCAGATTTTGTGCCACCAGGTGATCTCATCTTGTCTCCAGCAGCCACTGCAGAAAGGTACACACTCATCTACAACTTGCATCGTAGAGTGTCTAAAATGGAACTGCAGGTTTCAGTTTAGGCAATTGAATCTCCTCTGAAGTTCCTACAACTTTCATGAAAATCTGTCACTGAATCAAACTGAAATGAAAAATTCAGTTTCAGTAACTCTTCAACTGACAAAATGCTATAGAATAGAAGGCACTCAATGCGTATTTGTCCAGTTTGGCCTATTTGTCACTGTCTGGTCAATCGTCACCCATCTGGGTCAGAAACAGCTATAACAGAGTTTTACTCAGCGGTTAATAGGAGGTCACAGAAAGGAGGAGAATATACGTCAGAGTAAAGGATGTTGAAAAGAAAGGGAAGAGCAAGTAAACGCAGATGAAATGAATTCATCATAGGGAAAAGAGCTTGGTGTTATGAGGAGGTAGTGCAGGAATTGCCCTATGAATGCTGCAGTGGAACGATTCAGGCACATGCAAAAAAAGTGTTATAAGAAACCAGGTTTCATTAGTTCTGCTACAAATTAAACACTTATTATCATTTATTTTAAGACGTTGTTATGGGGATTTTTCTCTGTTTTCTGCTTCTGGAATTCCTGGTTACTCCTAAAGTGATTTGTGTAATAATACAATCTGCCTTTCACATGTCAGAAAGACTTTGGTCCCTGCCTTATCCCCCTGACAGCTTTGAAGGATGTTTTGTTCCTACACCTATTCACACCAATACTCTGAAATTAGACCACTTCCTCCAAATCAGTCCTGTTTTCTCAGACCATCATTCCTTTTCCTTTCATCATTTAAGCTGTCCAGCTCTCACGTTTTCCCAGCTTTACTACGTGCTTCACAGATTCCACTTTCTCGTGTAGGTCAATCAATCATTTTTATATCAAGTGGATTTATATCAAGTGGATAGCGACAGATTCACTTCTGTTCGCTACCAAGTTTTCCATTTTATCTCCTACAATAAGGGACAGAAGGAGTAATTGTTTACAGCGGGACCTTCATGTCTGTTCCAGAACTGAAGAAGGAGGAAGCAATTTCAAAGCTTTTTGATCACCTTTTCTCTTCCTAGGGATGTAAGGATGGAGAAGGAACAAACAGAAGGAGGAGAAGGAGATACGCTTGCATTAAAAGGACACAGAAAGGCCCTGATAATCTTGTTATTTCTGTATCTTCTTTCCCAACTAAGTTAGGAAACAAAAACTTCGGTGTTTATAACACCTAGAGACAGGCCTTTGGAGACAGTTTTTTCTCCTTAAGAAAACTTACTGGAATGGAGGAACTTCTTATGTCACTGAAAAATTCTTCTCAGTCCCTGACAAAACCTTACTATTAAAATTCTCATACTGTTGACAGGAAGCATTGTCCTGACTAGGCTTATATTATATTATATTATATTGTATTATATTATATTATATTATATTATATTATATATAGATTTCTTATACGTTTTGTTCTATGCACTAGGCAACAATAACTTATAGATTCAGCTGTTGTTGTTATAGTTACTGTAAGCCTCCGGTCTCAACTATATTATTTTAAAACATACCATGCTGCCTTTAAGATACTAAGGACTTTCTGACATATAAATAACTGCAGCAGCTCTAATTGACATATTTTGGCTTTGAATTTTGTTTTGCTTTTCTGAACTGGTCTCTGGACACATCTATTTCAAAACAATATTAATTTATATGCTAAGTTTTCAAGTATTACAACTGAATATATTTGTGTATATATTAAAATTTATATCAGTTACAGAATTAGAAATTGTGATGACAGTAATATTAAGAAGACCAAAAAGTCAGGTCTATGGAGCTGATGCAGTATTGGTAGCAACAATAGCTACATTCCTTGGTGACCCTGCAGTCACAGTGAACAGGCATGAAACCTCTCTGACAAAGTCAGGACTGTGAAGTGGAATTGTCACTCCATCTTCCTCAGTTATGCCAGATGTATTTATATTACTGAACCTTCACCCAAAGGGGGTACTCATTTGCTCCTGATGTTGCTTATGCTGTATATATATTTTTCAGTACCCTTGTGGATTTGGCAAGTCCTGTCTGTCTGCAGTTCCTTATGCTTCCCTTGTTCTTTGTTCTCTAATTTGAAAGACCTATGATTTGGATACCTCCACATTGAGCAACTACCTAAGTCTTTGTTTGTCCTTTAGGTTACAGCATCGCATTCATGTTTGTGCAAAATGTCTGTATATTTTATTTGGCTATCACATCACAGTATTACAAAGTATTTATATACTGTTGTTAGTCACGTTTGTAGTGCTCTTACAATTGGGTTTGAGACAAAATAATATTAATTATATCTTGAACAATGCACTTCTATCCTGTAGGTTGTTAGTCACGTTTGTAGTGCTCTTACAATTGGGTTTGAGACAAAATAATATTAATTATATCTTGAACAATGCACTTCTATCCTGTAGGTGTCACAGGTGTTTGCTTGAACTGTATTATTGTCATTAGATTATTTTTCTCTGGTAGTTATAGTTACAAATGTTGAAACCTATGAATTTCCTGGGACAGTAATGATTTTTGTAACACCTTGGCCACGTGAAAGAAGAAAAAAAGTATAAAACAACTTCATAAAACTGCAATGCAAAACCCAGAACAACTATAAGTACAAATAAGCTAAGGGAAGGAAAATAACAAGCAATTGAATTCTGAGCAATTTTGGGAAAGGAAAATTTAAGTGAAAGGAAATAAAGAAATAATAACATTAGAAGTACCAACCATGCATCTCTCAGAGACAACAAATGCCAGAGATTGTGCAAGTTTCAAGCAATCACAACCTTGGAAGTCTGTTCTGACTTATGATCAACAGACTAATTTCAAAACCAAGGCTTTTTTTTTCTTTTCTTTTTTTTTTTTTTTTTTAATTTTCAACCATCTTCCATTTAATACACATTAGAATTTATTTGAACCTTCTTGTGTATGGAAGTTCATCTTTTTTACTTATTAATGTAATGAAGATCTGTGGTCAACAGAAACTGTCTGCCAGTCTACAGTAGAGCACAATGGAAATTCTTATCCCCCATGATATCTTCCTCTGTGTGACATTGTGCTTTAAGTACAATGGTTGGGCTTCTTCTTACCTACTTGAAGATATCTACAATGTATACTTTTATGACATATTGCCTTAGGATTTGTTTAGTCGGTAATATTTGTTCACAGAGGAAGAGGTGTTTTCAGGGTGTCATTGGCACCCATGACGTGACATTTTCTCTCCGTTGGCTATGAAGGGAACTGTGGGTTGCTAGCTCAGATATCTGTATTTAGCAGGACACTCAACCTGATATCTAATTCAGGAAAATAGCAGAAAATGTCTCAACTGAAAAGGTGTAGCCTGCATCTCTATCCATTTGAGTGTATAGCTGTGTAATGAGATTCTAACATCTCCATGTTTAACTTGCAAAATATAACAACATAGTAGCTAGTGAGTGGCTGAAAATCCAGACCTGTTAGAACTGGCAGATCATTTGGCATGGCACTAATTCTGGCCCTGTATTTCTTGTCTTCAGAACCAGAAAAATAAGTGCATGTGTTTCTTTCCTAGAGAATTAACAGTAGTGGAGTTAGTCTATTTTCTGCATTTCTGATTAAGTCAAAGCCAAATGCAGTCTTGTCTTCCTTCTTTCAGATCAGCTTGTTAAGCTACATTTGGTTATATTACTTATCTTGTCGTTTAGAAACAGGTGTTACTAAAATAGCATCAGTCTGTAATTTATTTTAAAGCTTAACCTCTATCTTAAATTTATCTCATGTTTGATCTTTCCTATGAAAATGTATCTGAATTTAATAGCGTGGGAGTATATTTCTTTAAAAATGCTGGCTTTGCATTTTTCCTAAATGGTACTTGGAAAGACTCCCATTAATTTCAGAAGATTTAGTTTAGGTCCATTGTTAAGGAAAAACATTCTATTTTAAGAATTCTGTGTTGTCAGTTACAATATTTCCATATAGAAAATAATTTTCAATTTATTTTTGAATCTAGTACATCACACAAAGGTACTGCAAACGTAACAAATGCACAGAGATTTATACAAATTGGAAATCTTTTTTAAGTCAATATGCCAAGAATAAGTAATAGAAGATGGTTATATAAATTACATCAATATGAAAGTTGATGAGATTTAAAGTAAGAAGTAAAAATAGATGTCTGAGATAAGAGTGATTGAAAAGTTGATGTAAAACTGATGTGATTTAAGCCCAGAAATTGAAGTAGACAGGGAAAATAAAGCAATTCAAAAAAATTGATGCAGTTCTAAGTGAACAATGGAAATGGTGAGCTCAAATAAGATCGATGTAAAACTTGAAGACATTTTAAATGTGAAGCAAAGAGGTAGAATAGGTGTAACTGAAAAACCTATGTGATTTAAAGAGAAGACTGGAAGCAAGGACTTGGAATATAATTAACAAAAAACCTTATATAGTTTGAAGAGAGAAATAGAAGTAAAAAGCTGAATTACGACTGATAAATTTCAAGAAGGAAGACACAGTATTAGATCACCTGTCCACGATAAATCCTGCATTAAACCTGTGCCAGCTTATAAATCTAAATGCTTTTGTAAAAATTTTCTTGGATTTCATTATTTTTTGGATGGAATTCATTTTTAGACCTGAAGTGGAGAGTTACATACTTATGTCTCATGCTTCTTTAGTTTTAAAAGCTTAGATTTTTACCTGAGCATTTGTCTGGTTTTACAAATTAACCATGGCATTGATACCTATCTCCTGGTCTATGCCCACCTGTATTTCTCAGTATGCAATGGTTTTAGAATATTAGACATTAAAAACGTGCTGGTTTTTTGCACACAGGGGTTTTCACAGTCCTTGAGTGATACCTTTTTGTTTTTAGAGAACAGGGATATGAATCATGAGTGAATCCGACCTTAGCACTAGTGTTGACAACTCCACTGTTTTGGACAAAACACTTCATGTTTCTTCATCAATTCCTCTTTTTATGGAACTATATCAACACTTCTCTGTCTGCGGGCTGCTTAAATGAATGATGGAATTCATGGGTGTTTAGACCACTATTCATGCCAGATTCTTGGCACAGAAAAATTCAAGAATGATGCTGGTGCCACGGAGAGGGTATAAACTCAGGGAGTGAACAAGGAGGATCTGAGAGCCATTACATCAGGGCTGGACAATAAGTAACTTTAAGTGTAAGGTATGACTCCCATTATTGGATCAAACCCTAGAATACTTTAGCAAGGAGAATGAGTGTGATGTGATGTAAACTTGAATTAATCCTGTTATTGTTATAAGTGCACATACTGACATTCTTTTTGGTCTGCAAAAAGAGAATTTTTTGACCAAAATATTGGTCCATAGCTGTATCTCTTAAAACGCTGCATATTGCATATATTAGCTGATGAGGTTAAATTGCCATTTTGTGCTCCAAGTTTTAGTGTTTCATTGAGACAATAATATAGGTCTGACTTAGGAGAAATTTGCAATTTTGTTGAGTTTATTACTGAATACAAATGTGACTGTTCTGGATATAGTTTTAACTCATACATAAGCTGTATCATCATTAAAAGGATATAAAGAGTATAAAGAAGTAAAGGGTACTGCAGTAGTAAGGGTGTAATGAGTACTCACACAAGGCACATTACTAACTGCAATTCAATTTTCTTCTCTGCTGTACTATCAGGTGGTGATATAGCAAACCCCTTACTTGGGCTCTCCCATTCCCAGTTGCACTTTACAGCACAAGTTCCTATAGTTTTCCATGGAGAATGAGGCTGTGAAGTAAATCAGGAGAGAAGTATTACTGGAAAAGATTATTCACTCATTCCAGATATTTAACTGGGAAGCCTAAGGATAAAGTTTCATAATTCATTTTCCTTATTCATGGAGCTGACTTAGGTTTGGGGGTGGGGGGAGAGATAAAAATATTTTCCACATGTATTTATTTGTTCTATCCTATGAATCAGATTATGATAACAAAGCTGTTGAGGAAGTTCAATGAATTCTATTAATTAGTGTTAGCAAATAAGTAATTTGCTAATGTAGCTAACAGTTCAAATGATAACTTCTTCTAAATTCAAATTGATGGCTCTTCTCATGCAAGTACTGTTGTATACCCTTAAGCATGTGGATTATCCCATTAACTTAGTGAGACTGCAGACATTCTAAATTCAGGAATATATAGAACTTTTTGCAACAATGGGGCCAAATAAGCAGAGTATACTAAAGTTAAAAGTAATAAAGTAGCTGTATATCACATTTTTATCTGCCAGTGGGAAAGCTCTCTGTGAATATAGATATGTTATTACTAAATCAAAATTTAAATTCTGTTCATCCTTGGTTCATTTTTTGTACTGCTTTGAAGAAGGTGTTGAAGTAGTAAAATGATGATTAGCCTTTGATATTCATCCAAGCATAAGTTAAGATTCATGACTAGGGCAGGGGAGAAAAGATTTAATTAGCATTCAATCTGTTTACTTGCAGATATATTTTTGGTACTAGTACTTTTTGATTTCACTTTGCCTCTCACTTGGTTCTACTTAAAATCCAGATATTCAAGACAAACCAGTTAAGTTAAGCCTTATTCTCAGCCCTACTGTTTGAAATCAGTTAAACTGTTCGATACCTATGCATATATGTATGTGTATGCATGTGTAAAGTCATAATGGATCTCTTTGGCAGAGAGCGGATTGCATAGCTGCTGTCTTATATTGCTGTTTCCAGCTAAATCAGGTAAAGAAATCAGAATTCTGTTGGCATGAGACTTGATTTCTCCCTTTCCCTCAAGGTGAATCGACACTGGATTGAAACTCAAAAGACCTGCACCCTAATCCCAGCTGTACTACTAGGTTACTCTGCTGTTTCTCTCAAATCACTATAATATGCTAAAACTTTAAAGGAAAATGGGACAAGTATGTAAGCCTTCCCTGAGAATGTGGATTCCTTTCTGCTGTACACCTTCACGATTCACTAAGGGGAATGAGTGAACAGCACGTTCTCTTGATTCTTCTTTTGGAAGGGCTGTTTTTCACTTTCACAGATAGAACTGGAGATTGGACACTGCAAATTTAAGTAACACACAGTGGATTCACTATTAGCAAAAGCAATACTTATGACTATCGTATTAGTACATTAATGTCCATGTCCATACTCTGGATCTCTATTGTTTTCTTTGGGATGCCAGGGTAATGTCAGCAAGGTAGTGAGGAATCTTGCAGCACAGGTTCCAGTTGCTCTTTTTGGATTGCTGGAACTCTTCTTATTACTGGTCAATACCCCAACAACAAAAAAAAAAGGGGGGGAGGGAGATCCCCAAATGCACCAAAACCTTCTAGAGTTGATACAGTACATATTCTATACATCAGAAAGAACAATTTTTCCTGAGATAAGTACCAACCACTTGTGTTGTACTCCAAGGGGAAGTTACTGTCATCAAATAGCTTTCAGCAATCACATAAAGCCTTAATAATAGTTAAAGGTCTTTCCAAAGCACACTGAACTCAAGGCAAACGTTCCCTTTGCCTGTGCTGGAAAGGGGTAAGAATGTTCAAGCAGGGAAATGACATGCCAGAAGACTAAAAAGACAAATTCAGGATAGAACTGAGTGAAAGGAAAGCAAAAACAGATAATTAAATTAATAAGGAGAATAACTCAATGAACAAGAAGGAATGAAAGGAATGAGAACTGAGGTATGTGAGACACATAACCAATAGAAGGTACAACACAAAAATTAACTAGAACCAGAAAAGAGAAAATTGCCTTTTAAACAGAAATCTGAAAAGTGCAACAAAAATGGAAGGATAAAGAATATAATTGACTAAATGCTTCTTAAAAATATTCTGTGTCTTTATTACCATTCCTGTTTTCCCCATCTCCATTTTTCTGTTTCTTTGAATAGCCTGATGCTTAAGATTTTCCTTCAGTGATCAGCAATCAATGGCTAAGATTGTCTTAACCATCTGTTTGTTTCAAAGGCAAGTCAATGCTCTGTGTATTTGTTACAACTTACAGCTAGCAAAATTCACTGATACCATATTTGCTATTATAATGGTCACAGTTCCCTCCTGATTTTGCCATTCAGAAACAAGAACACAGCCACTATACACATTTGCTCTAAAAATAAAGCGATCTACTACTCGCTACCTACCAGTCAGGGATTGCAGTTGCACGGCATACATAGCCATTACAGAAAGAAAACACACTGTCAGAGAGGTGACTTCTATCACACTGTCAGAGAAAGCTCTCTGAAAAAGTCAGTTGAAAGGTGCAGGAAAGGAGCCCCAAAAGTGATCTGTACTGAGAGGTAGATGAGTAGGAGGGGAGATGCCACTGAATAGACAGTGTTATAAAATGGAGTACCTTTCCCTAGTGTGTATTCATTTGTACTTTCAGAGGGAACACAAATGTTTTTGAGAGGAAAAACCATGGCATTTATTATCATCTTTACTTTGACTAACACAGTGCCTTTAAGTTCCACTCATGGCCAAGGACCTCACCGTGACAAATGCATTAGATGGATAACGATGTTCAGTGCTTCTCTATGGGTGTTTTGTATTGCTAGTAAATAAAAATAATAACTAAGTAAAAAAACGCAGATAGTGTTCCTTGGGCAAATGACACTCTATGTGTTAGTGGCACCTGTGCAAAGCATGGATAATAACACCCTTTTTCATCAACTTTATATAATTTGTAAGTAGTTAGAAACACTGCTTATCTCAAGATCTACAGTGATATCCTACTGATACACTGATATCCTACTCTTGGTCAGAGTTTGAAGATGCTTTTGTAATACAATTGAAAAAAATGGTTCTCTGTTCCATTTATTTTTGCCAAAAGCTGAATAAAACTTAAGAGATTCTGCAGAGATCAGATAAAGTGAATGTACCTCCTTAATATATTGTACAGTATCTGTATGAGGCCATTCTATAGCAGCTCTTCTATAAGGACACCCAAGACGTGTTCAGACAACCAAACTTTCATGAATTTCAAAGAGATTTAGCAGCACACCATCTTCCAGGGTATGTACCTGGAAGTACATATGACCTGGATGGTCACCTATATTATAGGTGACCATCTGACCCAGAGTATTTATTTCAAGATAGTATGAGAGCTTGCTAAAGGCCCAATATACTATCGCAATAATCACAATTTGAAGGCAAATTGATTACTCCCAAACTTTTACTTGTCACTTGTTGAGAAGAGTTAATTGGCATTAGCCTTTCCCCAGAAGTTGTATGTAAAAATAACCTTACCATTTTTATACAAAGTCTATGAAAACACTTGAATTTGCTTTTAAATTAATTTTCTTGTACAGAATGTTCACTGATACTGGAAGTTATCACTTAAAATAGCAACTTCACTCAGCAAGACAGAAGAACACTTTATACAGAGAAGACCTGAGAGTCAGAGACTCAGTTCTTGGACTTAAAGAGCTTTTCTGCTGCATCTGTTGGAGCTACACAGATTCACACTAACAAAAGAACCTTTCAGCATCATCACCCCTGCAGCTTTAGGTGTTGCCACTCTCTGAACCTTAACCCTAATCATAGAGGTGGGCTGATCCTGAACTCACAAGTGCCATCGCTCATCCAGAGGAGATAGGTGTGAGGGGAGGGATCTTGGTGCAGTCCTACTGAGTTCTTTCAATGCTTTCTTCAGGCCCATTGCCCTTTGCAGTGGGGCTGAAAGGTTCTTTAGTTAGCACCTAAAAGGTCTATGCTCTTAGATTTTTCATTTTTCTTCATAACAGAACATGTTGTTTCAATGTGAGCGAGTGATGAACTGCAAGATACTTAGTCCTTGAACAAAAGTCAAATGAAAGCAGATATTCGAACATGTTTCTTTTTCTGATCTATGACAAAAGATTCTGGAAAACAGACAAGAGATTGTTTAATTCAAGATATGACTCATCTTTATGCTGGATTTCTTGGGGTTTTTCTTTTTCCCCCCACCCTTCTCTGTGCACATCTTGTAATATACTGTGTATTTGTTTCTGTGACCTTTCTTAGAATTAAAAAATAATTTCTTTCTAAAAAAAAAAGAAGACATTGGGAAGCAGATTAAAGTTGGTGAATGATTTTAAAATCCAAATTATTTACTTTGACTAGACATTTTAAGTCACTAAATACCAATGGACTGAAAGCTTATGATTAAGTTAAGGCAATAACCAAAATTCTGAAGTCATGTTTTTGAGAATACAATTACATCATTTAGCCCAGAACAGATAGTTCCTAAACTGTTTTAAATTATGGTATGCCTCTTCTCTGACTCTTAGCTAACACCTATTTTCCAAAGATTGAATGCTGAGATACAGACAGGTTGCACACACTTAATGATATTCAGCTGGCCTTTCACCAACATCTTCCCAGAGATATTTATTATGTTATAAAACATCTTTTTATTTTATTCACCTTTTCTTGGTGAATAGCTAATTTCCTTATTGTGAAAGATTGGTTAATAATACATCTACAGCATTATGCTATTATGCATCTGTCTGTCTGTCTTGATTTAGAAGCTAGAGGGTGACCTCCCAATATAGCTAATTTAATCTGCAAAAATAACCTTGCAAATTGACTTGCCAGAACCTAATATTAGATGAAATCTGTGTTCTATTGAACCTGACTGTCATTAGTGATTCTCTGTGAAAGGCTTAATCTACAATTGTAAAAAATCTCTACTAATGTTGTCAGGTTTCATAAAATATCTATTTTATTAAAAAATTAGTGATGCTGATTCTGGTGGATTTGCTATATTTGGGTAGAAAGCCTGGATCTGATTCAAATTCAGATCACCTTTTGTATTAAAGTTTGGTAGAGCTGAAAAAGTGCTGCAGTAGCTACTATGGGTATAAGACAAGAGTACGTGGTTTTAAAAAGATGTTAATTCTTCTAGGAATGTGAAGCATTTTGTTTCCTATGAAAACCAAGAATTAGTCATCTGAGCTTTTTTCAGCAGTCACCATTAATGTGACTACAATTTTCTTTTTACCTAAACAACTGTACTAATTATTTTAGACACCCTATATCACCATATAGCAAGGGCCAATCTTTACAGCAAAATGAATATGTGGTAGTACACTGTAGGTAGTTTTAGGAATCCAGTATTAAAACAGCAAATCAATTTGATATACATTTAAGAACCAAATAAATTTAACTTGACAAAATACTCAAGCAAAACCACAACAGTTATAGTGAAAAGCTGAAAATTCTTTGTGCATTTCTGGTACAACCTCTAAAATTATACAAAGATAACTGAGGACAAATATGAAGAAGATTCTCTAATACCTAGGCTACTCAGTCTTTGAAGTGGTCTCCCACCAGAAGGAGTAAAATGCTAACACCCAATCACTTAAAATTAAAATGCATAAATCAAAGTTCTAGAGAAAAAAACAAGGTTTGGCTGGATGCAAAATAGATGGCATTAACTCCTTCTGATTTCTCTATAATTACTTAAAGATAATGCTATGAATTTCATGAGAACAAAGAATTTTTTTAAAAATTTAACAATTCAATAATTCAAATATGATTGTGTCTATTACATTAGTGAACAGGCCATTCTGTGAAATAAGCAGTAAACGTGTCATAATGGATATGTTCAGTGTGTATGCACATTTTTTTAACAAGGTCGAGATTAGAGCTGATAGGTTCAGAAAACAAGCAAAGTGTCTTTGAACACCACATTGGTGGACATGAATTCAGCTTGAAGTACAAAACTGGATGGTAGAATTCTTTCTTCTAATCGTCCATTGTATAGTGTTATTAAGTAAAATATCTCTTAATTCGAGGCCACAGGAGTATATATATGTGTGTTTATGTGTGTGTATATATACATATATATGTATATATGTCTTTCCAGAATTTACCTGGTTTACATTGTTAACTTATTCAAGCAATGCTCCTCCTTGAATACAAGTTTCAGTTTGATTTTGAACATTGTTATTAGACTTCGGACCATCACACTAAGATACACATATTCATGAAGAATGCAAAGGTTAATATTTATCTGAGTCATACATGTGTACGTACATAGTTTTATACCATAACTACATTTGTAATGCTGTCAAAACGTGATTATACAGAAATGTGCAATCTACAAAATACATGTATTTGGCTACCTGTGCAAATAGCTGTTTAAGTACCAACTATTTGCATAGATTTATGTATTCATGTCTGTGTACAAAATACAACCAGGTACTGCCTGTGGTATAGCTGCTTAGAAGTACAGTAACTTCTAAAACATCTAAATCCTTAAAAGCTATTCAAAAAAGCCCGATACTCAACATTGTGCCTATAACAATAGATTAAATCATGCTACAATGTTTGGGGTTTTTTTAAATCAGCAGGTGAATGCAAAGGTGATGCCTATTTTTAAATCAACTGCCAGTACTGTGTAGAATGAAGGAATTGTTTTAATAGAGAAGAGGCAGGGGACCAAGCTCCTGATGAAGTGTTGATATTACATAGAATGTGAATTACACATAGAGAGCAATTCCAAATAGGCAATAATAATTACTGATTTAAATTGCAGTGTTTGCTTTGCATCATATTAAATAAATACACCTGTTAGTGGGCCAAATAACTTGTGTCCATATAAAAAAAAGGCGAGTTTCACAGTGTGTACTAGCACTTTCCATTGTTTCTAATACACTTGGTTTGATAATAAGCTATAGTACTATAAAATATCAGGGCAATATCTGAACAGCTTTTAGAAAATTATGTTTTCTTAGTCAAAAAAGCCACCATAGGAACATCAAACATCCTTTTGACAGTATGTTTTCATGAAGTAGTACAAATCAAAGGAAAGCAATTTGCATCATTACAGCATGTCTGTCTCTATCAGGATAGTCAATACATTTCTCAGGTATTATGAAAATTTCTACCCTACAGTCAAAAATTATTGGTTAAGAGCAGAAGCTTTCTCAGGGAATGATGTGAGCCTGTGAAATCAACTACAAAAGGATCCCAGGACTCCATTTTTTTGCTGTTTTATGGTCATTCATCCCATCGGACTTTGTTCCTCTAGCAGGCGGCAGTTAGATCATTGGGGAATGTGACCCATTTGCTGTATTTCAGCTACTCCACTTTGAGTCAACCAAATCCTCCAGAAAGTGGTGATGAGAGGGCAGTTGTTCACATATGGAAAACGACATGGTAAGGCAAGCAGTAATGATGGATCCTGAGGTACCCAGAGAAAGATGGAACATTCTGAGATGAACCAGGGGCCAGGCTCAGCAGTCAGGGACTGAGAAGTGATAGAGTTTGTTTCAAAGCACACACATCTGGAAATTACTGGATCAAAGCAAGACACAAGGCTTAGTAATGTTACATTCAAAATCTTGTTATGGGCAAAAGGAACCACACTAGATGTAGGGAACTAGAGATTTATTGGAAGTAGAATTAATGTTTTAACAGTTTAAAAGTCCAAGTTATCACACTGAAACAGAAAAAAAAATTCATTAATAATAGAATTAGAATTGTATGCAAACAATCTAATATCTACTACTGTTCCTGGTTTATATTCACCTTTCTGTTCTCCCTCTGGATCTAAAGTTTGAACATTTCAGTCTTTCTCAGACAGCACTGAGTGTATGTAAGCAGATGATCTATAATATGCCATTAATATCCTAGATCTTCACTGGGAGCGGTATGATGTCCATGGTGGGGGTGCCCTCCACTGAGCCTTGATGGTCCTGCTCAGGCTACTTTTATATTCTTTCTTGCCCCAAGCTGCTGCCTTCTGGCTGCTCCTAGCTGGGTGTAAGCACAACCCCACAGGCTCCCCAAGCTCAGCCCCACAAGGGTCTCTGGTCTGTTGAGTGACTCCCTGGGTCTGCTGGACCCTTCCCATAGAGGCACTGGCAGAGCTCAAGCTCAGGCAGGGTAGGCAACAGGCACTTGGCCCCGAGGCAGATGTTGAAACCAGCTCAGCCCAACTCTATCCAAGGTGAGCCAAAGCCAGCACTGAGACTTGTGCCCTCAGGTTTGTACAGAGCCTGGGATTTCTTACTAGGATTGCCAAACCCTATTGGTCAGGCTATGCAAAGTGCATTCAAGCTTCAGTTTCACACTATAGAAACATAAAGGGATTTTCAGTTTCCCTCTGTAATCAAACACTCTTATGCATGTATGTTTTATTGTGTAAACAATGAATTCTAAAAAGGGGGAAAAAATAAATTAAGTTACACTAATGAAGAGAAACAAAAGCCCAACACAGATATGGTCCTAGTAATATATAAAGTTCCAGTGAAGCAAAGAAACCCTCTGCCCTCCAATATACATGCACACACATACAGCAAGAAGAGGTGCATAGGACCTTTCAGGATCATGAGCTACAGGAAGTGGTGAAAGCAGAGCATGCACACATGACTTTCTGATAATCTGTCGGCCTGATCTCAAAATAAAAGATCAGAGTTCTAAATTTTGGTATCCTTAATGATCTGGCTGGTTTATAGTCAGGTAGAGAAAAATATGCAGAAAGGAGATATCTTCCACTCTCTCAAGAGCAAAGAATAATTTTTTTCTCAGCTTTCAAGCCCAGAGTAATTTCAAGAATTATGGATTTCAAAGGTATAGAGTGGTTTACACATGGATTTTAAGACAGAAAACAGTAATTTCCATAACAAAGTACTTTCTGGAATTGCAGCAGGAGCTGTTGAGCTTAAATTATAAGGATCAAATTACAGTTAATCCTACAGGTGTAATTACAGCATAGCTAGGATCACAGCTGTGTCAGTGCTCACACCCAGTGATGTTGGTTGGCCAAGATATCCTCTTGGTCTTCTCTCCTCAGCAGGACATGGAGAGAAAATGAAATCAAAAACTCGTGAGTCAAGATAAAGGCAGTTAAATAAAAATAAATTAAACTAACAAACAAAACCCAACAAAATCCTGAACACTTTAATAATTAATGCCCCCCTCCTCCTGTCTCTTAGGTTTTTTGCTGAGTGTGATATTACATGGTATAGAATGTCTCTGGTCAGTTTGGGCCAGCTACCCAGCTACAACTCCTCCCAAACTCTTGCTCACCCCCAGCCTACAGGCCTTTTAGAAGGAACAAGTGTGGTGTTGGAGAGATACTCTTGATATTATTTGAATACTGCTCAATAACAGCCAGTACATGATCATGTTATCACCACCCTTCTACCTATAGCCAGAAGCACAGAGCTGTATCAGCTGCTATGGTGAAACAGCTCCAGCCCATCCCAATACAGACCATTCCATATGGGGTTCATAGGATTTCAACTTTAATTGAATTTAACTTTACATTTAATTGAATGAAGTAAAAGAACCAGCTTATTTCCAAGTACTTAAATATTGAAGTTATTAAAAGCATGATATGCAACCATTTTTTCCCGATAGTTTTATATTATTGCCTCAATTTCAGTTTTTTGAAGTCTTGAAGTTTTTATACACATTGGAAAAGAACCAAATTCTACATTCCATTGTTCTGCTTAACTTGGTAGTCTACCTTGTGCTCCTTGTCTTGCCATCGTATGCATATTTAGTATTCCTATGTGAATGACTTTATATACACAAGAAGTTCTTCTGCATTCAGGAGACCTCTGTAGATGTGCAAAGCCACTGAAGAATTTCTTAGCAGCCTGAAAAAATATTTCTTTGTTTTTGTTACTATTTTCTTCTATAAACAACAACAACACATCAAGATATATACTTATTTCTTGTAAAGGGCTTGGAGTCAAAACTTTGAGGCAAGGTGACCTCTGAAGCAACCATATTCCGGTTAGTTTTCAAGCTGATTGCATTCTCTTAAATTGGATAGTTTTCCTTCCAGTAAATTGGATGGAAAAAAACTTATGACCTGTTCTTCTAAAACATTGAAGCTCTCCTGAACTCTAGGTGAAATACAGAGATCAGAGACAAAGACCAAGGATGTTCTTTAGAAATCTTTCATTGCCTGTACAGAGGCATTGCCCTGGACTCCCTTCCCTGGCCCAAGTTGCTTTTACACACACATGCTCAAACGTAAAATGGGTGGAAATTTTTAGGATTATTTACCCAGACACTTGGTAAGAAAAGTAGGTGCAAAAACACACATCACATACCACAGTATGGTTGATTCTGCAAGGGAAATTGCTAGTAATTCTACTAATTCTTCATAATGCACAAGTCCAAGCTCCAAAATGTAGCCAGTCTTTTTTTGAGAACTTAATATATAGTTAAACATGAGCATAAACATAGTCCTACCCATATCCCATTAAACTCAGAATAAATGTGCAAAAAATGAAAAATACAATTATACCTAGGAAGACAAGAAAGGATGAAGTTTTTGAGTAATCTCATCAAAACATCTTTAAGTGGTGGGAGGAAACCTAAAGCTTTATTCAGAAACCAGCAAACACACTGTGTAACAGTTACCAGTCTTTTGAACTATCAGGTGATGAATAAAGCAATCAAAGCAAGACAAAAATTAAATGTAGCTTTCAACAGTCATATTTACTAGGAAGGGCAATGAGAATATTTCCTGACTCAAAGGTAATTTTTGTAAGAAATTAATGTGTGGACTTAACAAAGGCTGATGCCTCTAAGAAAGATGTTATTGAGCAACTAAAAAAACCTCAAGGGCAGTAAATCACTGGGACCAGATGGTGCTGATGCAAGAATTCTGAAGGAACTGAAGTGTGAAATAGCAGAGGTAGCAATGAAGATATGCAATATATCCTTAATAAACCACACACTGTTCCTAAAGATTGAGAAGTTGTTATCTTAGGTTAAAAATAAAATAAAAAGCCATAGATGATCCTGGACATTACAGACCAGTGAGTCTTATATCTGCTCCAGAGAGACTGGTTCCAAATTTAATTAAAGACAGAGTGATACAGCATTTATGCAATTATAGCCCAATAGAGTATGGGTTCTGTAAGGGCAAACCTTTTAAACCTCCTATAAGTTTTAAATGACAGTGGGAAAAAAGAATGGTGCTCTTTTACTGACCAGACTAATAATGTTTTATAGGTTCAGCACATTACCAAACACATGGGGATCATGGTACACAACCTAACAGATACAAGTGCAGAAAAGGTACTTCATTTTACCTTCCCAGAGTCATGGTGTCATCAGAGGTAACTGGGTGCGTCTGAAGTGCTGAAAATGTAATTACCATCTGAAATGAAGATAATCTCACTCCCCTGCTCCTGAACACCCTAATCTCAGGAGAAAATATTCTCTGATGACCCTTCCAAACAGAGTCACAGAAGTAAATTTTATTGACTTCCCACTGATATATTCTTGTACTTGCTTTTGCAGCAACTATAGGGAAGTGGTCATGAAAATTGAACTTTGAATAAGCAGACACCTTCTTGAAAAGGGTGAGAAACTTTCTTTAGGGGAACTACAATCATTTTTGTTACGGCCTGTTTTTCATTGCTAGAATTCTCATTCTCTACCTCACAGTTTCAAGAAAGGTAGCTGGTAGAGGCCCTGAGGTAGCAAGCATCATTAATCTTCCCACCCATTCGTCATTCTTCCGATCCTTCATACTTAATTAGAACTGTGCAGAAAGGAGTGATTACATTTCATGAAAGATTTTATATTTTGAAATTTAGGTTTAAGCCATAATTGGAGAAAAAATAAAAATACCATTTCTTTTTGGTGAAAGAAAACAGAACCCTATCTCAAATGGTGGAAGATCTGGGTCCCTTAAAATTCAGTATCCCAGAAACCCCAGAATCCATGTTTCTGTGATCAGTCCACATGGCTCAAGATTAGCCTCCATGGATAACTAAAGTCTGTAGACTCTGGCAGTTAGTTTGAAAAACTGCTTGGTGTTGGAGTATGGGGGAGCTGTGGGTTCCTCAGCCCAGTGGCAATCAAAGTGGCTGGCAGCTGCATCAGCCAAGTTATCTCACTCAGCCAACCTATCTCTAAGTAAAATGTCATCAGGGCACACTATAACACCATGCAGATACATTAGCACAAGTCCCAAAGCAGTATATTCAAACTGTATTGAATTCAGTTCAAGGTCTTGCTTGCTCAGAACCAGAGCATGGCTCTTGACCATGCAGAGCCATGCCTGCAGAACTGCACACCTGGGAAGCCAAAACTGCTGATGGATTGTACAGGTAAATTACCAGGAGCCTAGGCAAGATTCCCAAAAGATGCATGCCATATATTTAGGACTGATTCACAAAGCTTATAGGGGTTTCGGCAGATTATTCTTTTTAGAATTCCTAAATTTCAACAAAATACTGCACTTGGGATAATATACCAAACAAGTATGCATCATACCAGTTACATGAGGCCTTGGTTCAATCTATTTCTCTACTGGAAAAGCCCTCATTGAGCTTCCACCTCCCTGCTCCTCCATTACATTCCTTCTCAAATAAATACTATATCATAGAGTGGGAAGTTTTATTTTATACACCCTATAGTGCAATGAGTAGTTCTTCAGGTAATACTTTAATACAAATGTTAAATAGCAGTAACAATAATTGCACACAAAATACAATTATACCAGAAGAGACCTCACTTCTTACTTGAAAGTAGGTAATATATTTGCCTTTTGTATGATAGCCTCATTTTTTCACTCTTGTAAAATAGTTATCTTGTGCAAATGGTCAATATGTTTTCACATTCTTATTAGCTTGTTTTGTAAATCCGTAGTACATTTATAAATGTTAATTCTTGACATACTGAATGTTATAGCTTTAAAACAAATTATTTTTCATCAAGGTATAAACAGAACAGAGAACTTAGTTACAAAGGCTGTTGAGTTTCACAATAATAAGACATCTGTCTTCATATCACTTTTCTGACTGTACAATACTCTTTTGTAATGCAAATGTCAGAGTAATGCAAACATAATGCTGAGCTTAATTGCCTTATGAAATCTTTATTCATTTTTCAACATGCATTTTACTCACTCAACTATTCATTAACAGTTAGTTTGCTATGTGGAGATAATATTTTTAGTATGTAATGCAATTCAGAGTTTAAAAGTGCTTACAGCACAGAGCTGTTATAGAGGTCGTTGACCTGTACAGAAATTAATGAAGAAAGCTTCTTAACTTATGAGTGCCAGTGATAAAAATGAGACATGCCAACAATGCAAATAGATCATGTTTATCTATGTAAATCTCCTTTCTATAAATCAGATCTCAGACAAAAAACAATTAATTCAACCTTTTTTTTTTTTTTTTTTTTTTTTTTATCAAGCACTCTTTTACAGGTATCAAAATCAAAACCAGTCTAACAAGAAATTTATCTTGAAGTATTATTCGCTATCACACAGGGTAACATTCAAAAATTAAGATCTACCAATCACTAACCTTCTAAAACAGCACTTGCATGTAAATTCAAGTGTACCTAAAACCAATTTTAGTTCTCATTTCTGAGGCCAATTTGATTATGTCTTAATACTAAGACATATTAAGACATTTCTTTCTCTGTTTATATCCAAATGAAAAAAAGTGTGAAAGGAGTGACATATAAACTAGATAGCATGGAATCATAGAAACATAGAATCAAAGGTGGTTCAGGTTGGAAGGGATCTTTAAAGATCACCCAGCTCCAGTCTTCCTACCATGGACAGGGATATCTTCCAAAAAATCTTTTTTGCTCAAAGCCCCTCACCTGGAACACTTCCAATGGTGGGGCATCTACAGCATCTCCAGGCAATCTGATCCAGTATCTCACCACCCTCACATCTAATCTAAGACTATTGTCTTTCAGTTTAAAACTGTTGCCCCTTCTCCTATCACTACAGGCCATGGTAGGAAGTGTTTCTTCATTTTCCCTATTAGCCTCCTTTTAGTATTGAAAGCTGCTGTAAGATCTTCCTAGAGCTGTCTCTTCTCGAGGCTGAAGAACCCAAACTCTATCAGCCTGTTCTCTTAGGAGAGGTGTTCTAGCCCTCTGATAATTTCTGTGGCCCTCCTCCAGACCCACTCTAAAAGGTTCATGTCCTTGTCCTGAGAGGTCCCGAGCTGGACAGAGTACTCTAGGTGAAGGCTCATAAGAGTAGAGGGGTAGAATCATCTCCCTTGGCTACACTTCTTTTGATGCAGTCCATGATACAGTTGGCTTTCTGGGCTGCAATACACATTGCAGGCTCATGTCCAATTTTTTGTCCAGCAGTATCCCCAAGTCCTTCTCAGAAGGGCTGCTCTCAATCCACTAATCCTCCAGTCTGCATGGATATTTGGGATTGCCCCAATGCAGATGCAGGACCTTGGCTTTGTTGAACTTTACAAAGCTCACCTGAGTGCACTCTTCAAGCCTTTCCAGGTCCCTCTGGATGGCGTGCCTTCCCTCAAGTGAATCAACTGCACCACTCAACTAGGTATCATCTGCAAACTTGCTGATGGTGCATTCAGTCATGCTGTCTATGTCATTAATAAAGATATTGCATAGTTCCAAACACAGTAGTTCCACCTATAGTGTGTTTGAACCTTTATCTATAATTTTCAGATTTCTGTAGGGCTTGAAATACAAGTCTGTGATCCCATAATTTCTTAAATAACTTTGTAATAGTTAGCTGGTTAAGCCCTTCTCTCCAAAGGTCTGAAATGAGGTTTTCACGACCTGTGTCATTCTTATAGCTCTTTTCTATATCCAGTCTTATTTTTCTGTCTTTTAGAGTAGTGGAAGTAAGCAGGGAAAGATTGTCAAGTGATACACTGAAAGCAATGCACCAACTAAAAATCTACATCTGCAGCTGTATGAAATATCCTTTAACATCTCCAAAAATTCTCAGTCTTTGCCTTCTCTGTATTCCCACTGAGTATCATCATAAAGTTGCATCACATCACTCTCAAAATGTATGTTTACTTTAGATGTTTATCAGCTAAATTACTGCTTTAAGGTAATTTCCTTTCAAGCGTAATCTAAACATTATGTTTCTACTTGTGTGGTTCAAGTCATTTAGCATATTCTGTAGAACTGACTTCTATATTTCATATCTCATTCCAATGATGCCAGCTTGTTCTTCTCAAGTGCCAGACTATTTGTGGTGACCTATGCAGCTTTATTAAAAAACAAGAGCATTAGAAGTCTTATTTTCTTTTAGAATTGTTAGGTATAAGATATTTAATCTTATAAATCTAAAAAAAAAATAAAGTTATTTCTATTTAGAAGTTTTCCTAATTATTGTTGAAATAGAAAATATAGCTGTTTTACTTAAACTATGAATTTGGCATTCTGGTGCAGTAGGAAAACATTTATTGAACTTATTATGTATCTTTCTGTGGCATCATTAATTTTCTACGACCTTTATTTAAATAAAACTAAATTGAAAACAACAAAAGAAATTGCAACACTACAGCATTACACTTTCCCATATTCAACAGTAGCATTACTTTTTCTTTTTAATTCACTTTTGCATTGTTGTCTCTGTCCCTGGTTAAATTTCTAAATGCATTACCTTCGTTGGCATGGTCACCTCTACTTATGGTCTGTATAAGTAGCTCCAAAGTCAGTGGAGAAATGGATAATGCTTGCATATTACAGACTTTTAGTTTACTATTGACTCTGTCAGAAGAACTGAAAAAGCTGTCGATATGATGAGGACCAAAGTACAATTCCGGGCTGTAACAAGGACACAGAAAGAAGAATGATGTTGGGCAAGAGGGATACCAAATGAAGTAAAATACTTCTCATTGTTGTTGGTACTGTCACATAAGACAAAATGCTGAAGTTCTGCACGTCTCAGAATGCAAAATGGGGCAAGAAAACGAAATAGGACAGAACAGTGCAAAGACAGCTCCAGAAACTTTAATCTCAAACTTTAGGATTACATTGTTATCTTTATTCTCCTTGTTATACTGTGTGTTGGTTCTTTTGGCTATGTTAAATTCAAAATGTTAGGAGACAGTTGAAAGCAAGTAGATTATCACCCACAGTTTCCAGAAGGCATACCTACATAAAATCTTCTGGCAGCTTTGTAAGCAAGAAGGAATTGATCACGATTGGCCATTTCAGCACTGAATTCATGCATATTTCCCTCAATATTCTCAGTTCCCATTCCTAATGGGAGCTGACGGAATGTAAATGAGTTTCTAAAGGAACCAGCAAAAGTGGCAATTTTTCTCATTTAATCTTCAGATGAGCTGTCTGTCTCCCAGCTGCTGAGCTTCATTAGAATTCTGAAACTAATTTCACCTATCAACACATGATTATTGGTTTGAGTGAGGTTTTTGGGATACTCTGAGTAAAAATCACTCTACAATGCAGAGTTGGCTCAATAAAAAAAAAAGAAAAGAAAAGAATAAAACTGGCAGGCTTCAGAACAGTCAGTTCTTAACCTGAAGAAAACTTACATCTATCTTTGGAATTTGGTAAAGGTTCATCCAATACAGATCAGCAGTGTAAAAAAATGTGATATGTAGGAAAGCTAGAAAGAGATTACACTTTATTTATTAGCATAAGTCAAGTTAAAAAAAAGATTAATATTTCTGCCCAATGACAAAAGCCAGTATCCAGCAATGCTTGTTGTGTATTCCCAAACAGAAAGAGCATATGTGAGATCTAAATTGTAAAAAGTAGAATATACTACAAAAGAATAGAACCACTAATTGATCCTGCTATGAAAAGTGAGCTAGTTTTAAATATTAACACTGAAAAAATATGTTTTCCATATCTTCCCTGCAGTCATGCTAGGCTCACCTCCAGTATTCATTATTCTGTCACTTTTTCTTAATCAAGTAATCAACTCTGTCTGTTTCAAGATCTATGAAGACTACTGATGTCATCACAGCTTTATCATCCAATTTTGTGTACACAAAGAAAATAAAAAAATAAAAGAGTTTTGTGCATTATAAATTATTCAGGGTATTATATATGTCTGCAGGAAATGGCTTTAATTGTTGCCATGACTCTATGTCCTTGGCACTGGACAATTGTGTTGTGCTGTGATTGCCTCCACATTTATTACGAACAGATCTGTTCTCTGTCATTCGTTTACCCCTGTATTTTGTCTTTATGAATCAGTGCGTGTTCATAACAAGATGCACTTCATTTCTCTCACTGCTTTCATTTGGGAAGTCAAGTTTTGACTAATCTTGCAAACTATTCCATGCTCTCTTGAAGTACAGTCCATTTCTCACAATAATTCAGCTTCGACCTAGTTATCAGTTACATCACAAATAATTTGTCTCTGTTGGCCCATCTGTTATCTGTACAGCTTACATGATTTAGCTTTATTATGTAGGGCTAACAGAAGGGCTAATAGTCTCAACTGGCAGCTTGTTTTCTGTAAAGAAAATGCCTTTCTCTTGTGATAGTACTGAATGCATCACAGCAGTCTTGAAATTTCTAAGTGACTTTGCCTAGCATTTTACATTCTCTTTCTTTCTTTCTTTCTTTCTTTCTCCCAAAAGAGCATTGCTCTCAGCTTTCCACATAACATTTTGATTGTTTCCAGCTCTGATTTCTCCACACTACTACCCACTTTAACTTAATGCAATTTTACAGCAGGAACCTCTGACACGGGTGTTAAGGTGCCACAGAGGCACTGAGCAGAGAGAATGATGTTTACTTCCTATCCCTCGGTCTCATGGCACAGGGCAGTTTGAAAAAAGGTAAATGTACTGCAACAGAGATTAGCATAACCTGCTACAATGGGTACTGGTTATATGGTACAAAAGAAAAGAAACAAGCTAACACTAAAAAAAGAAAAACTGTTGTTCAAGGTCAGAAGGCTGATTTCTTTCTACAATTCAGGATGTCCCAGGAAATAATCAAAACTTCTTGAATAAAGGAGGACTTGGCACCACAATAGCTTCATAATCCCTTTTCACTTCTATGGCCAGCGGAGCAGAGTTTCTCAAAAAAAGGAAAAAAAAAAAAGGCAAATGATGATGCAGATTCATAAAAATGACACTTGTTTTTATTACCTTAAATTCAACAGCCACTTTCCAATCAAGTACTTTTAAGGAATGAAAAGTTAAATTTCAGCTAGGTTTAATTCAAATATATATACACATCATAGAATGAATGCTGACAAACCTTATGACATATAATATGGCACATATTCGCATATTAGGCTTAAAGGGGACATTCACATTAATGGCTGCTAAATAGTCTGAAATATACTACAAGATACGCAAATGTAATAGCCTACTGTTTGTCTGATGAACTTGTATCAGAGAACTTTACCACTTTTCCAAACTACAATAATTAATAATTTTTTATTACACAACTGTACTTTATGAATATATCGCTACTTTACAGGAGGTTCTGCAGGATAACCACAGAAAGTCATTACTATTCCATACATAGCAAGTGACTTTAACAGGACTGTTTTTCATTTCCCATATTCATGCATTTGGTGTAGCTAATAACCCATAAAGCACCTTTACAGTCAATTTAACCTGCTTTAAAATTATATTTGCCAAGCATACAACAGACTCCACTCACTGTGGTTGTTTCAACAAGTTACCACTATACTAATACATTACAGTAAAGTCAATGGTAAAAGATTTGACATATCATAGAAGTAAGTGCATCTTAACAATGTATTATCTATGCAACTGTGGTCTTTTTCCTGAAGAATGGTCTAAATTATACCTTCTTTTTGTTATTTCTTGCTGTAATTGATTTCTACAGTTTCTAAACTCTGGCTTCCTGTTTTTCCTGGGCTTCATGGGGCTTTGCGTTTCACCTAAAATTGTGCTGTGTGGGTAGGAAGAGAAAATTACAGATCTAAGGCATGGAAAATGGGAAAAGTAAATAAGGCTAATGAAAATAACCCCGGGAAAGTAATGATAGAACAAAAATCCAAAACAGTCTATGGAAGAGTAATTTATTGTGTTAAAACCTGCTATAATCAGGGGGGTTACCTTTTTTACCTATGGCACTGTCATACTATATTGTATTTGCATTATGATGAGATCCAGTCATGGTCATCTTTCTGCTTGAATATGGAAAAAAAAAAAAGGGGGGGGGGAGGGAACCAACCCAAACCAAAAAATACCTCCAAAACCACAGCCTCTTCCTTTCAAACTAGATTTGTCAATGTTCCCTCACAAACTCAGACAAATCAATTCCTACCCTCAGGAGCACTCATTTTGATCACATGCTGTAGAAGCAAGTGTGGTTAGAGCACAGTTTCTGCCTTTACACTGTATAAGGGTCTTGCTTCCTCATTGTAAATTTTCTTGAACAAAGACATTTGTAGAATAAATGTACAATGGAAAAAATTGTTCTTTGCAAAAAAGAAAAAAAAATGATAGCTAGAAAGTGTGGACATTTTGAGTATTGGTTTTTGTTTTTGTGTTTTTTTGCTTTCTTTTTAGGTCAATTTTCTATTTTGTTGGCAATTTTTCAACGGGTTCAGTTCAGAGGCTCTCACTAACTGGATTTCTGTTCATGGTTGATATGTCACTGATGATTATTAATCTCATAATGAAAAAAAAGCACATATTGGGAACAGACCCTATCACATAAGTTATTAATATGGGCACTGTCTTAAAGAAAAAGCCCACAACAATACACAAAAATGTATTAATTAAAATAGGAAAAAAAGCACCTCATTAACATCACTGAAATGAAAGCACCCTGAATTGCATGAGTAGCTGAAGATTGAGCTTAAGCAGCATATAGTATTTGTATAACAATGATACAAATTCAATTTTTCAACTCCAGTAACAAACTCTTTCCTCCTCCTATGATTTCAGTTACCTGACTGGTGGTTCTTCTTGTTTGATATATATAATATTTTAGAGAAACTCACAGATTCAAGGGTTGTGTTTGGGATAGCCAACGCATTGGCAAAAAAACCCACACAGCCCCAGGGACCGCTGCTCTTTGCCTAAGGTCAGTGAGATGGCATCTGTTGTTTCCGAATATATCAGATCAATCCTAGAAATGTCTAATCAGACAAAGCAGGAAAAGTACAGCTGAGGTTAAAAAGCTACATTTAACCAAGTCATCAGAGTTTTGGGTTTTTTTTCTCATTCTCTTCATCTTTTCTGTCATTTGATTTTTTATTTTTATTTTTTTCTTTTGCTAAGAGAGTAAGTCATTTTTACATTCTGCAATCTGTGAAATGAATGATATAAAAAAAAAACAAAACTTGGAAGTCAAATAAATTTATTTCCATTTTCTTTCTCACTTGTCATCTTTATACACATACAGTGTACATTATACTGGACGGTTCACCATGGTAAAACTCCATTTACATAATTGTGCTTCATGAATTGAATTTCTAGTTTTTCCATCTTTTCTCTGGGTTTCTAGAACTAGTAATGCAGAGCTGAAACTTTTTCATAGTTATAAATGTCATTCACAGTAGTAGGTTATACTTATTCATTTGCTTAATTAGTTCATTTATCAAATGGATGTGTTCTATTGTAGAGAAGCCTGATTAAAAGCCTGTCTTTTCTGTTGGTTGGTTGGACTCCAGCTTGGATGTGAGTTGATTTCATGAAAACTAGCCAAAAAGTTTATAGAATGAAGACATGAGCCTGATTGATCTCCAGTTCCTCCTGTTGTGTTCACAAGAACATTAATAACAAGTAATTTTTCTGAAATTACAGAAAATGAGGAATTTTCTTTCATTTGTCTGCTGAGGGCAGAGTTAAAATTGGCCTCATTATAATTATTATTTATATTGCAGTGGTTTCATTGTGCATGCTACAAATGTGTAATATAGATCCTTTCAAAGACCTTAAATTCTAAAGACAGGAGACAAAGCATGAAACAAGAAACAGAGACAGAGAAAGGTGAAGTGATGCTTAGAGACCACACAGCAAGTCACAACAAAACCAAAAATAGAACAAGCCTCTTGTCTTTCAGTTCACATTGTCTCCAAAATCCCCAGAAAAAAAGTTTATGAATTCTCTGAAATAAGTTCTCTAAACATTGAATATCAGTTTTCTTGCTATCAAGTGACTGAGCATCTGCTGTTTTCTTGGCAACAGTTCCAGCCATTTTGGGGTGCATAATATGATTTCTTCCTTTGTAACATTCATCATGGTACTTCACACAAATAAATATAATTTGAACCATGCTAACATAAAGCACATATTACAATATATTGCACCTAAGAGTCAACTAAATTGTGTGTAAGAACAGATCAAATTTCACATGTGTGTTTGTAATATTTTGTGCACATTTCTGTTGAAAGCTTATAACATTGAGGGAAATCAAAGAACTATATTCATGACATGAAATGCAAGAGTGAAACGGTACTGAAATGATGAGGAGTTCTCTCACAATTGCTGCATTTAGTAGACTTTGAATAAATAAATTTCAGTCAAAGAGTCAGAAGGGTATTTACAAGATATGAAATACTTGTCAAGAAACTGCTAGGTTTCATCAGCAGAAGGCTGATGGTTGTATATTGTATATCAATGTACCTTTTTTAAAGTTCCACAGTAAATTAGAGTCTAAAGCAATTGAAGAGCGAAACCGTTGCCTGCAGATCAGTTGCAATGCAAACAGAACATAGTTACTGGGAATGACTAGCCACAAACATAAGTACTGGAAGCAATTCCCAGAGATAATATGTCATGGACACTGATGAGGTATCCGTTTCCCGGGACCTAAGGGAATGGTTGACATGAACGGTTAATGGTTAGTGGCCATCAGGACCCAGTAATTTTGGTGACGCCATTTGACACAGCATTCTGGAGCTGGTCAGTCATTGCCCCTGAAAACTCACCATGTCACTCAAGTATAAAGAGCAAGTGGCATGCAACAACAGAAAAGAAATAGTGAGGATCTTCTCCAGAAATCGTACAATCATAACAATCTATTTTGGTTTAATAACTTTGTGATTTATATGAAGTCTATTGTGTCATTTCAGCATCACTTTCTAACAATAACATATTTGAGACCCAGCTGAGGCTAAATAATCCCTTAATTCTAAAAACAGTCTTGGTAATTTATAAACCATGCATGGGGTTTACTGAACACAATCACAGTACTTGAAGTTATTGAAGAAGTTATCTTCAGAGGTTCTTTGTTTTAGATCTCTGTTTTAGTTGTATCCCAGTCCCATATCAAGGCAAGACTGTAGTTCTCCCATCATATTTCCCATCCCAGATTTTCATTTTCATGGGACAGAAATCTGGAAACACAGAACAGAAGGACACAGAGCTCCTGAATGAACATTTGAGCTGGTTCATGGTCAGGACCCAGAACAGATCAGGTACTCCATGATATTTATGAAGGTACAGAGAGCAGCAAGTCTTTATCTCACTGCTAAATTAGGGGCCCAAAGAGCAAGAACATGAAGGCTGTAGCCAAGTGATCTAAATTAAAATTTGGGGAGTTTAGTTTTAAGTGTTTTTTTTAATTGGTTGAGATTTTTTTTATTCTTTCTTTTCACTGGTATACCAGTATGCCTATTCAGTGGTATACCTCTGAATAAATAGGCAAAATAACTTATTTATATCCAGATAATTAGTATTTATCGTACCACAAAATGCAGATATAACAGTAGTGGAAAATGAAAGAGAGAGATGAGAAACAGCTTAAAGTAAAAGACTCTGAAATGCCTTTAACTTTGATGATAATATTAGCTAATTTTAGCCTAATTTTACACATCTACAAATCAGCCATGTAATCTAAACTAATCTTCACAGTTCTGACCACAGAGAAGGGAGTGTTAGACATCTCCTAAATTATTGTGCATTTCTTGTATCTATCTTTAGTATTTAATGATGGGATGAAATATTTTCAAACATTTTTCACCTCACATTGAGTCTGGATGCAATCTACATGTCTATGTGCCTATGGGAGAGCAGATACAGCCTTAGAAAGATATTTCCCTCACTTTGATATTCTCCAAAATTAGAAGAAGCATTCTGTTGTCCTTGTTTCTCAGTTAATGACCTATAAGCAATCATCAATATATATTAAGGTAATGTATAGCTCAACTACCTTCTTGATTAGCCACGGGAATTATTAAACTTTGAAGTACTAGACAAAAGAGTAAGATAACTATAGGTAGAATAAATACTATAGCCCTTGAAATTAATGCTTAGTTTAGTGGAACAGAGAACCACAGCAAAGCATAAACCATCATATGTGCAGATTTGATGAAATCTTAATATACTTGCAGCTTTGTTAAGGTGTCTGAGATAGCTGTGCACAGAGCTGATCAAAAGACAAAAGAGGTAGACTCCCTTGTTACTCTAAAGCAGAGCATTTCTTCTGTTACCTTCCCATTTATTCAAAATCACAGTGTAATTATTTCCCTTGTTATTTTTCAGTTGTCTTCTTTAATTTACTTTGGGTTTCTTAAGTTAATTCTTCACTGTATTTAGCTAAATTCACAAATGTCCTGTTTTCATCAGTTTCCTTATGAGTCCTTAATCTTATTACTCTTCAGAGTCAAACTTGTGGGTTTTTTATTTTATTTTTCAAGTCTTGTTTCAGCTAAAAAAATGCATATTGCTATGATGTTCCCTGCTGTTCATCAATTTCAGTCAAGTAATCTCTATTCAAAGCTAATCAAAAAATCATTTGGTATTAACTAATGATAGAAAAAATGTTTCTATATATAGAGAAAGACAGAAAGCAAGAGATGCATATACAGTTCTAATTATTTTAATTAATTCCTTAGTCTGCTATGTATTTAATTATATAAGCACAACTTCTTGTAAGCCTAAGGCCAAAATGCTTGTTTGCCCCTTGCTTGTTTTCAGTAGCACACCCAACAAGATGGACACCAATGTGAATTAGGTCATCCACTTAGACAAAACTTTTTTTGAAAACACACCTAAAATAACAAGCCAAATAACAGAGATTGAATGAAGACAGTCTGACTGTTAAAATACTCTGCATATGACAGAGGGAGTCTGGATTATTTAGCAGCAAACACACACATCATCATCCTAAATGAGTTCCATAAATATAAGGTTATGAGTAAAACACCTTTAAAAACCCTTTAGAAAAACACAGTAAAAAGCCTCGCTTTGTAGATATTTCATTTCCTGAAAGTGCATATTTATTAAACTGCAAAGAATGAATTAAGCACTCAGTCCATGGCATGGGACTGCTCATACATATAGGACTCACATGAAAGACTGAAGAAGAACAGCTGCAGCATTCCCATTAGGCTAGTGGTCAGCATAATCAGAAAGAAATTAGGGGCATGAATGCACATGCCCCTTCTGTTGGGTCTGGAAGAACCACATTCACCTACAAGACTGTTCATGGACAGTATGCATAGAACAATTGCAATGACAGTTTGATTGACAGTTAATAGTGACTTTGAATTGATAGCCAAATAAATGCCTTTATTCTTCAGATGTCCCAAATTAAAACTAGAATTGTTTATGAGACTGGTGGAATATATTGTCTCTAGTAAATTACAGCAGGTCTGTAAATTTTGGTTAAAGAGAACAAGAGAGGTCATACCAAGGACAAAGCATCAGCAATAAAAGATCAGTGTTTTGTACTAAGAATGGTGATGTGAAAGTGTAAGACATTGAATTAAATGAAAGTCTTTAAGTTGTGAAAGAAGAACTACATTAAGTGCAAGGAGAACAGGGAATGAGACAAAGTCCCATAGAATACCACTGATGAAACATAAACTCCATTGTAATGAATGATTCGAATATAAAGATTGCATATTATACTACCACCCTCCACTTTATAGCAGACCTATTTAAATGTTTGTTAGAAAACATTTTTTCTTTATGACCATGTGTGAGTCTTATAAATTTCAAATAGATCACAGCTAGTACTGTTACTGTTAGATTTTATATATTATATTCAGATAGCTATTGTTTGCAAACATTCCTGTTGTTTATACTAATCAGGATTCAGACAAAATCTGTCAACAAATCAATGTGAAGAGCATACTCTATAACATGTAGCAAGATTGCAAAGTATCTCATATATAACTCTATGTAGATTTGATGAAGAAAGAATGAGAGTATGTATATCCATTTAGTTTGCATGTATATACAATTTTGAACAGATACTAGCTATGTTTTCTGCATGACCTTTCTAACTATACATAGAGTACAAAGCATTTTCAATATTCTTCAGATCTATGAATTCTATGATACATGTAGACTATGACAACTAAGTAACTGTAAATCAGGAATTCCTTAATAGTAAAATGTTTTTTCCCAGACTACTGAAAAGACTGAGTCATAGTTTCCATAACTGTTGTATTCTGAGTAGGTGATATTTATAGTGTATCATGCATCTTTAACATTTCTTCAAGGTATTGTATCCCTTTAACAACCCTGACATAGGTATATTAGGCACTTGGAAAAGGACATTTCATGATTTACTTTAAGAATCCTGTCTTTAAGATCAGCAACTTGAAAGGTACTGCTTGGCATTGCAAATTAGAATACCTCTGAAACTCATCCAGATTATGCCAAGCATTAACTTGAGCCCATCAGCTCTCAAAAAATATGTTAATAGGGCCAACTATGGTGTTGACTCCCTTATCCGGGTGAAACGAGCCATGTGTGTGCAAGAAAGCACACCCCATTATGTACTTTCATGTCATGATCCAGGCCTATCTCAGTAGTTCAGTGTTTAGGAATTCAGTTCTCATTGCTTCATACAGCTGATTACACATATAAACACTGTAATATTGAGTACATAGTGCAAGGGATTGTTTGTTAACAAATGTTCTGTGCTACAAATGAGGTGGCACATAAATACCAAGATAGATCTTCTTTTCCTTTTGTTATTTTTTGAATATCTGCTTTAAAACAAGTAGTGAAACACTTTTACTTCCCCAAATATTTTCAGTAAGAATTTTGAGTTAATTTTATTTCTAGAGTCTAACACCTTTGGTCTCTACATTTGTTCCTTGCCAAATAATAGTTTGAAATATGTAGTATCATGTTCTATTATAGTAAATCTTTCTTTTCACATCTCCCTGCCTGTAAGAATAGCTGAGAATTTAATTGTGCTTAGTAGCAACTTCATATGCATCCTTCAAGACCTGAGCAGACATCTTTTCATGGAGCTATATCAACCCATGAGATAGTTTAGAGCTTGATCTGAAAGGCCTTAACATTGCACTGGCTTTCTTTTTCCTGGGGCTGCTCTCAAAGGGTGGAATGAAATTCACTGAAACAATTCTATCCTTGAAAAGCAAACATATCTTTCATAGAAATACCCTAAGGAGATTATGGTGGAGTAAACGTCACTTATACATTAGTATACATTAAATTGCTTGTTACATTACCATGTGATATTTAATTAATTAACTGCCGAGAGTAGTGTAAAACTGATATGTCTTTTTCAACAGACCATTGATTTCCTTAATGAAATGTCATGTTCTGTTCTAGCTTGTGGATTTGTATCTCAAAATAAAGGAGGGAATATTTGAATAAATTCCTCTGTTGACCAAACTTCTTTTTGCTCACAACCAGGCTGTTCGGTCTACAGGTATACCTCAATGTATTGGGAGCAGTGGGGATGAATTGACTCCATCCTCTGCCCATGTCCCCTCTCACCGCATTGTGCTGGTTGATGAGGGAGTGGAGGGGGCAGAGTCACTAATGAAAGAATGAAGTTGAACCTGGGAAAAAGCAAGGTGTTGATTTAATTTTGTCTTTGTTTCTCGCCATCCAAATCTATTTCAATAGGCAACAAACTAAATTAATTTTCCCCAAGTCAGGTTTGTTTTGTACATGACAGAAAATGGTTAAGTTATCCGTCTTTATCTTGACCCATGAGCTTTTTCATATTTTCTCCCCCTGTCCTGTTGGGGACAGGAGTAAGAGAAGAGCTGGGTGGCATCTGACCAAAAACCAGCTCACCACAGTCATTAACAGAGAAAAAAAATCACAAACATGAGAATCCCATTCCTTCTTTCCCAAGGAATCCTTTGTGTAGTTCCCAGGGGGAAAATGTCTTAAAGGAGAGCTGAAATAGGTTCAGAAAAAATGAGTAAAATTATTTGCATACCAAGTCTCACATCAATGAACAGAAGCCTTCAGAGTCCTTCAGAAATTTTAGGTTAACAGATTTTAATATTACAAATTCTTATTAAACAAATTGTTAGGATGTTATTGTATTTCCCTGATTGCAGTTATGAATTCAAGCTGGCTATTTATAAAACTTAATATTTTGGAACCATATCACAGTAGAATTAGACATGCTTGAAAGCCACCATCTACACACAGATTGTCAAGAAAACATTTTAAAGCGAAAGCTTCATCAATGGATTAATTATATTCACCTCTTCCCAACTTATTTCCATGAGACTCAGCAGAGATCTCCTAAATACGAATGAAGGCTAGAAACATTTAAAATAAAAACAACCCAACTTTGATTCTTCACTTAGTAATACTCTAGTTATACCGTCTATGGAGGGAAAAAAAAAAAAAAAAAAAAAA
>VZRU01004785.1:240032-289450 GCA_013398155.1 Pedionomus torquatus
CTAAACAAAACTAAACAAATTAACAACTTGAAGACCAGGAAACGTTTAAAGCTCCTGGGAACCGACTTCAGAAGTAAATCTAACTCCACCTAGTGTTGAAAGAAGAAATCGCTACTTTCCTAGTTGTGGTTTAAATTAAGATGGGCACTGGAAAATAAGACAAGTGAAGCTAGAATTATTTTTTTAAATCGATTTTTAAAGTAACATTTTAAGATGTAGCATGTTTAATATAAAAAAGTATCATCAGTTTTCTATTGAATGGAAATTAAATAAGTAATAAACGGAAGACTAGACAAGAAATAGTTGGGAAAAAATTATCATTTAGTTTTGAATTGTTAGTTTGAGAATCTATGTCATGCAGCATTCATCTGCACTTTACCAGTGACTTTTTAATTTACTGATTTCCAAAAATTTTCCAAAAGTTTTAGTCCACATAATAATTAAAAATAATTTCTGTCTTTTGAAAAATTGTAGCTCTTCAGAATTAATAGATATTAGTGGAGGCAATTTCAAAAGATGTCATATCCTACAAAAACAGATATATATTCTTCCAAAGACCGTTTATATAATTTCAGATTTAAAAAAAAATATATAATAAAACTGCTTTTCTAAATGAAAACTGTGAAGAGAAGACTGCTGGAAAAATAATTAAACATCTCCATAAAATTCAGGAAATCTCTGAGAAGATGAATCAATACAGAGATATAAACAGAAAAAAAAAATTTAAATAATTTGTGGATATGCCTCATAAAACATCAGAGAAAAACAACAGAATCTCTGGGGGTGGAGGGATGGATTTTGCATTCAGACAGTTATATTTTGAATATTTGTGACTGATAACTCATTCTTTTCCTGCTCTCAAACTGTTGGTGAGCAACTCATGCTTGTTTGAATTCAATTTATTTTTGCTTAGTTTTTTGCAGAATAAGTACTGCTATTACTTAATCTCTTGGTTGTTCACATACACTTTATAACTTTTGTTTCTGAATTAAAACTGTGTTGCCTATATAATATCAGTGTGAAAACAGATAGCCATACACATACACTTTGTACACTGTGCCATACTTAGTTACAAAAAATGAATGACGAAGAAAACAGTGAGGTTTACCTGGTTGGCTTGTGGTACTTTGCATCTATTCATACTTCATATATATTCATATAATGTTACAATCTGAAATATCATTGTACACTTCAATTCACAAACTAGGGTAAAATATTTTGCTAAGAAAGTTTCTATGGCTACTGTTTGTGTTTCTTACCATGTTTCTTACCATTTCCCAAAATGAACAATCAAAGCTCGAGAAAGAGAATTATACCTATTCTATACTATATGAAAAATATAAGGCAGTTCTCCCAATAATATGTATCTAGAAGTTTTGGGAACCATCTTTCAGTATTCACCTCATCTAGTTTACATATACTGATAATGTGAATTTTATAATGCTTTTGCCAACTGGTATATCAACAAAGAGTACAATGAGTCGTCTTCACAAGAAAGTATTTAGACAGGAAGTCAATCATCATGAGATGTTGATGGGTATACTCCTTATTGAAGTTCATAAGGTTACTTCAAATGTTTTCATTAGTTGAGAATGATAGACAACACCTTTATTTCAGTTGCATCTGAATAATCCTTTATATGAGAACAATCTCTGCAATTATGTCACCACTTTGTAATAGAGCGTGTCAAATTCTTAATCCTGGTATTGTAAGTGAATGTAGTGGGTACCTCACAGAAAGAGAATGACAATCAACAGGCTTAAATAGTTTAAAAAAAAAACAACTGCTGAACTTTCACTGAATTCAACAACTTGAAAGAAAATTTATACTATTTATAGAGCAAATCAGAGCCTCAGAGGTCTATTTTGTCATGGTATCAATGGTTACCCAAGAACAATGCACATTCTTCATAAGCCAATAAACGTGTAAGACATGCTTAGCAGCCATTTTATTGTTTCTAATTTAGTCTTCAAAAGGAGTGAAGCAAATTTCAAAGACACCATTGTTTGCCATTAAGACACTCAGCATTTTCTAAGGTGCTATTACTTCAGCATATGGTGGTATTTACACTTCCGTTTACACAAGCATATGGACTTTAGCTCAATATGGATCCCAGATCCAAATGTGAAATAAGCACAAAATCCAAAATCTTCACATTAGGCCCTGGCATTTGGTTTGGAGTCCAGCCCGCTTTAAGCATAGTACATTTTTCACATAAGCCCATTTTAAATATCAAAAAAAACAGACAAATATATGTTTTTCTTCCTAACATTGTTTTCTATGCTAAAGAATGGAAAACTGACAATTGTGACAGGGCCAATACGTTTTCATGGTTATTTTGTTATATTGCTATGAACATAAAACTTGGCTGTACTTCCCAATTTAAAAGAATGGGAGAGAATGAATGACTGTTTTTATGCAGGCCTGTTTTTCCATTTGCTGTGTATCCTCTCCATAAAAATGCCCTGTCTGGATAAAAAGGAAAGCAATGGTTGAATTATTATCACTTCTAACAAAAAAGGGAAAAGTTGGTTTTGGTGGGGAGGATGTATATATGGTTAATAAAGTTAACAATTTCAGGGAGGAATCTCCTTAGCAGATTTCACTCTGACATGATGGAGAAAAAACCCAAGTAATTAAACAAATTTATAAGGCAGAAATAAAATAATAGCAACAACAGCAACAATAATCATAATAATAGTGGATTAGTCATTATTTAAGCAAAATATTCTACAAAGCTTGTCATGTTCACATGCTATTTCAGATGCAATGCTTTTTAGAAAGGAAATTGCATTGCAGAATATTTGTTTTGATTTGTTTATTTGTAGAAATAAATGTATTATCCCTCAATACAGTATCTCAACTCTATATTTGACACATGGTATTTGTTTCCCTTTTAAGAGTGAAACTGGTAAAAACTTAGATGGTGGGGATTAAATACATTTTCTTCACCAACTTTTCCATTTTAATACAGCCCAGGGGAATGAATGTCATTAGACCTTATGTGGGAATTAATTACATTAAAATAAACTTAAACTGTAATCACAAGCACCTAGCATTTATATATGCAACTATTGAAGAGACGTAGACATTATACAGGGAGAATTCAATCTACCTGTGATCTGAATTGTTCCCTGTAAGTGTCTGCCTTTCTCTGTTTCCTACGTAGGAACTAAAGATACCTTAGCTCAGTGTCATTCATGCCCAGTTTGGGTATGTGGGTAGTTAAGGGTTTCTGCAGTCTGAGCTCATTCTGAACAAACATAGGTGAAGATAGGCAGTGCAGAAAGAAAAAGAGGGAGAAGGGAGAAAAAAGAAAGGAAAAAACAGGAAAGAAAAAAAAAAATTGGTGAGATGAGCAAAGTCTGGATTCATTCCACTTGAGATAGCCTGTTAGGTTAGGAGCATCAGCCAGTCTAGTTTCCCTCTACAGAAAAACAAGTTAGAGATAGGAATTTTCAGAGGGCAATTTATCCCACCTAAGAATCAAATTATGTTTGTTGGTATGTCTCACATTGTTAACCACAAGGAAAACCTATAGTGCCTTTGCTCCCAGCTAGGATATTTCAGTTTTATTCCTGTAGGCATACTTGAGCTTTAACAAGAGAGGGGCAAAGTGACAAGAAAGTAGTAGGGCATGGAAATTGATAGTTGGGAAATGAGCAAAATTTAAAGAGTATGAAAGAGATGAGGTTAAACACAAGTTAATTGCCATGGAAGAGAAAAATCACAAAAAGAAAAGCAAAGGACTGAAGAAAAACACAAAAAATCATGAGGAAGGAATTCAGAACAAGAAAAAAGCTTTTCTTTTAGCTTGTAAGTTTCTAAGACAGGGCTGTCATTAATAGAGTGAACCAAGAGGATATACTGCATTTATTATTATTTATATTATGATAAGCTGAAATTGCTCCAGCTAATTGGCAAATGTCTGTCCATGCATCACATGTGGTTTGATGAGATATAAAGTTGATGATGGTTTGAAGTATGCTCACACTTGCATTAATTCAAACATCCCAAATTATGTCCAAAAATTACATCCATCCAGGCAGACAAAAATTTTCTAAGCACCTTTGGTATGTTCCCAGACTCTACTGAGGACCAATGTCAGAATTCCCATGAATGCACTTAGTACATTATGTATATTCACTCACTTAAAAAGAGGTGGTGGGGAGAAAGGCAGAAAATAAAAAGCATCTTAAGCTAAGTTTTAAGCCAGTAAAACTGGTTAACAACATAATTCCATGTTTATTATTCATTCAGCAATGTGCATCTTGTTAACTAAAAGGCTAAAATACTCCAGTTCTCCTGCTGAACAGAACACTTATCTTTACTTGGGAGTTGAGCAGATACTAAACATACTTAATTTACACAGGCTATTTAAGATACTAAATGAACCATAAAGGGCAGATGACAGAGTCGAATAATCTCTTTCCCTGAAAGTGCAAAGTTTCAAGGCCCAGGTCTCCCTTTCACATTGATGCAGTGTATGACACTGGAGGACCTGGCTATCACTTTCTATAAATGGCTTAACCTTCAGCTTTGTGTGGTCTGTCTAGTACTATGCCCTGTCAATTAGAGAAAATCAATATCTGGCACTTCAATGCTAAAAACATTACTACCCTTTGGAGGTAAATAATTAGTTCAGATATGCTTCGGGCAATAATTAACCAAACTAGACTTATTAAGAACACTTGCCTACAGCATATTTCCATCTCAGAGGTGTTTAATAGCTATCACATAACTTTTAAATTATTTAGATTTAGGCATTTCAGCTTTTAACAATGATATAATTAACATTGTTTGGCTGGGTACAATAAATTATTTTCAAATTGCAACACCTTAGTGAACCTTTGGACCTCATGTTCATTTATTTCAGACTACAAAGAGAGAAGCACATGAATTACTTGATTCCAAGCCTCCGATTTATATTACTATTCAATACTCGTGGAAAGGGATGATTGTGTTATACATTTCTGTTTAAATCACAGATTATGGATCTGATTCTACAACACATCCATACAAAGAACTACCATTTAAGCCACTGAACCTGAGGGTGAAAGGCTAAAATCCTTAGCTGTCCGTGGGATTTTTATCCACTGCCTTTAGAAGGAATAGGAATTTATGGAAGCTTTTATGGTGAAATCCAGTGATGCATCCAACATATTTTGTGTTTACCTCATCCGACTCAAGGACACAATAGAAAAATGTCATTCATATTGACCACCAGCTAGCTACATTATATTTAAACAGCTTGTAAAAAGGTAGTGGAAAGAGGAAGAAGTAATTTTTGTCATAATGTATGTTCATATTTATCATGGCCAGTAGTGGAATTATTATCCAACTGAAGCTTTAGCAATTGCTCAATTTTGAAAGCATTAGAATTCCTGTTGAAGTGAGGAAAGCTTCTAAATTTCTCAAATGCATGTAAATGCTTTGCAGGATCTGAGCCTCCACTTTGCTTTTATGACATTGGAAAGTTAATATGATGAAGGCAAAAATGATAACTCATGCTTCTAGTTTAAATGATACCCTTATACTCAGTGGACTGAACTGTGGTCTGCCCACCATTCTTATGCAAGTAATTTACAAGAACAGAACAAGAGGTTGTTCACAGAGCTTGGTTTGGAGCTTGTGTGTGTCTACACACACGTGTGCAGGTGTGCTTACTGCTGATTAGAATTCCACCTTTCATCTTTACAAATCTTATGGAAACCATTTTTTACTAGAACATTTACACTACCAAAAGAACAATCCTATATCCCAGGTTTATAACTAACCAACATAGACATCTTCCGCACCTCCAGGATCAGTGGAAGGAACTGCATAAACTTCATATAGAATACTATCCTTTTTCTCTCCTCTAATTGTACTGCTTGATGGATAAAATTCATATTGTAGGTGATCTGTCCCCTCTAGTGCTTCATGAATTTCATGAGCATAAAAGTACAATTCATCTTACAAGGCTTTTTTATAAAAACACTGTAGAAATTAACAGTTCTATATTACTTTCTATATTTTATAAAATCTGTATAATCCATTTAACAATGTAAAGGTGGCTAGTCAGGAAAATCAAACCTAAAATCATAATGATTTACTCTATAAAGCAAAAACCATACTTAAGGGAATTAAGACACCCTAAACCAAGGCAGAAGAGAGTTGTCCTATTTTTATGCGCCCAGCTTGAAAAGCAGAAGTATGAATAATGCAAGCTAGATACCTGGCTTAACATATACACTTAAGCTTTCTCTACAGTGTCTACAAAGAGATTCAGTTCTCTGGCCACTAGCACATATCCTACACTAGACAATGTAACTTGTCTTCTGAAGATGATCTATTTGCTGTAAAAGGTTTATAAGCAGCTTATAGTAGGGGAAACTTGTGGCCTAATTTTAGTAGTGCAGAACGTAAACAGTTGCATAGCTAGTTGTTTAAGCTCTCATTAGAGTCAACAGAGACCAAGTTTGTAATTTCTAGGCAATTCACTTGACCAAATGTTGGTTTTCTCCCTTAAGATAAGGTAAATTATTCTCTGGAAAGTATTGACTGTATTTACAAGATCTCCACTGAGTATAAGGCAAGGCCTGAAAAAAGCTTACCTGCACTTGAGGCAGTTAAAGCTAAGGCAAGAAAAATCCTACTCATATACCTAATTTTTAGGTTTATAAATTTAGATTAGATGAACTTTACTCATTATTTATTTCACACAAGACCTTTCTCTGTCTGTTATCTTAAAATTTATTTTATATGACTATGCCATATCACATGGCTCCTGCTTCTACTTAGTTCTTTCAGTTTTTTATCACTGATCTTGCATACATCAGTGCTCATAATCAGTGTGAATGTACTATTTTCCATGTACTTAAATTTCCATGTACTTTTTTTTTTTCCATGTACTTTTCCATGTACTTAAATTCTAAAGGTTAATGCAGGTACAATGCTTTAGGCAACATCCATAAGATGTTTAATGAAACACAACCTATTTCACGTAAGTAGCATTTGAGTGACATCTTTTTATTTACAACAGTTGAGGTCTAATAGGAATAAAAATTCTAAAAATGCTAATATCTATTTATTTATTTATTATAAAAATTCTGACAAGGATTGTAGTATTCATTTAGTTAGTGTGTTTCATATATGTTTGGGAAAAAAATATGAGACTATATACTTGTCTTTTCTAAGGGGATAGGTTTGAGTTCAGAGTAAAAAAAATTAAAGGGAAAACATGCAGTCACCTGCAATTACTGTAAAAAACACTTTACAGATATTAACGTAAGTTTCTATATAAATTGCTGTAAGATTTTTGTTGGCGTCCAAGGTTACAAGAAAATAAAGTCAAATGATGCATTTTATTATTTCACACCTGCTACAACCTCATGGGTAAATGGCACCCTTACTGTGAAAACAGATTGATTAATTTTCCATATATTCCCATATTTTTATATCTTTTCATTGATTTTCACCTTATTTGTGTTCTTTTGCCTTTCATGGATTGTTTCCCACAGGAAGTCTGAAGTACCACTGTTAGTGCTACTCCTGATCTCACAGTGGGCATGACTCCTTTACTATTACACACATTTAACTCTCTACTTAACAAGTTGAGGGAAGTCAAAACAGAAGCATGAAATCCCAGCCCTTTGGAAAGCAGTGAAAGAAATCTCATTCGTATTTGTGTCAGAACTATATCCATCTGATATCTTACAAGACTTCTAAGCCATCTTCTACAATACTGGGTTCTTTTCCATATGTTGTTTAAATTTCTTTGCAAACATGTTGCCTTCCAGGGGTATAGGGACACTCTTAATTCTTAGTAAATATTGTACCTAATTCTATAAGTGTGCATGATGTTAGAAAAAATGAAGAGTCAAACACTGAGGGAAAAGAACTGTTCACAAAGTCTACAGGAGGGATGCTGTGCAAACTGGAAGAACAACATGAGGAAATACAAATGGGGGAAAATAACTTTAATGTAGATAATATTTCTTATATTTCTGTGACCACAAGTCATCATTAGTAACAGTTTAGTATGAAATAATCATACAAGCCTCTGCACAACTGGGAAAAGAGCTCAGTCTAACAAAAGCAACCATTAGCATGAGAGAAAAGTTGATTACCACTATCAAGACTGTCAACTGCAAGTTTTTTGAAAAATAAAGATTACATTCCTGTGTTCTCAATAAATTGCCTGCTGTATCACAGGAAGATTTCCACGAGAGTTTCCCCACATTTATTGTGAAACTATATTTATGGAAATTTATTATAAAACTGAAAGCTTTTAGACACCTTCAACAGAAAAACCTCCAACAAGTATTTAACTTCTGAACTGTCTAAAATTTTTGCAGGTAATCGAGAGTAGCGTTTCTATGCTTAAAATCAAAAATGTATTTTGTTCAAAGATATCTCTATGTTAGTATTTGAGTTCCATTTATATTTTCTGTCATTTTTTTTGAATATGCTGTTTGATAACCACCTATTAATTGAGGAACGTTCAGAGAATTTAGAGCATCCTATATCACTACTGACCTTGTCTGTATCAGTGGAAAAGAAACAGAGCACATGTATGAGATCAAAGTATTGGTGTTTTCTTTGACATGTTATCAGCGCTGAGGAAAAGCGGATGGAAAAAGCATATTAGATATTGATCCCTTTCTCATTCCTGTATACCCTTTAATTAAATCTAGATTGTAAACAATGCTATTGTATCTTGTGGCTGTATGCATTAAATGGTAGCCTGAACAATGTATATGTATATTTCGAAATATTAGTCAAATTCAGTGCTTGGGATTTATATGCATTAGAAGTATATGCCCCTAGTCACGTTCAAAGCTTTGCTAAGCAAATGAGCAAATATGTCTCTCCATGTTACACATAAAATTGTGCATCACAAAACCACCTTCATGGAGACGATGTGCATCCAACAGAGCTTATCAGCTTGGATCCCTTGTCATACAGGCAGAGCTCTCTGATTTCAGAACCAGCTCCCCGCTATAGTATAGCGTATTGACATATTACTGATCCCAGGCTCCTACACTTTGCCAGAACAGCAGCAGTCACAAGCAGACAGCTGAGTATTGTGCATAATTCCCCTGCGCACTTTGAATTCTGTAGGGACTTATTGCCAAGGAACCTGTGTTGTAAGAATGCAATTATACTACATAGGGGGCAGTGCTTATTCCTGGTATACAGATGATCCCAGCTATCACTTATTAAGATAGCCTGGATTCAGGAACTGCTACTGAGAAACAAAAGAATTGCACACCAAGACAACTTATGTTTAAAAGTAGTAATATTACCTTTTATTTTCCTTTGTATACAGATAATTGAACTTCTTCCCGTTTATGTTGCAGATTAATGTCAGAGAAGAGAAATCCCTTCACTAGTGGAGATCTGACTATATTACCAGGTAAGCCTTTTTCTTCAAGTTGGCTATTGAGCAATCAAAAGCTAACAAGAAATTCCATTGCACAAAAGAGTAAGAATCCTGTGAGCAGGACTCTTTACCTAGCACAATGCTAGGTAAACAAAAGTGAGTTGGATCAAGGGTCTGCTCTTTCAAAACAGAAAGCCAGGAGACAGGAGATGAAACAGACTTGGGAGGATTGAATTTTGCTCAGTCCAGAATGAGATTGTCCAGGAAGTAAAACTAAACTCTATCGGATCGGATTCACTAATTTACTTATTTCATGAATTCTTTCAGGCCTCAGCACCTCTGTCTAGAAACTGTACCTTTTTTTTTTTACATTGATGTCTGCAGTTCAGAATTAATTTTTTAAAAAAAGTTGTTGCTAAGTGGCACTGAGGATCCATGGAGTTTTCTTTTGAAGACAGTTGCTATTAAAATTTACTGGATTATAGGCTAAATCTCCTGTATTGCAATTAATGAAAAAAGCTGCGAGAAAAAAAAAAAGCAATTAAAAAGAAAAAAGAAAACACCCAAACACACTCACAGCAGGTAGGAGAGCATGTGGTTTTGTGCTGCTTTTTGGATGTAATTGTCCAGTGGAACCACTGGTAGGGAACATGCAGATTGTCTGGAAATACCCAAATGAGATAACTTCCCTGCTGGATACGCTCTGCTGGACGCGCCATGTTGTTGCCGCTATCTCTGCAGAGCACACCACCAGGGGCATTAGATTGTTCCAATTACTCAGTAAAGAAATGCTAATTTCTCCCCACAGTTGTCCTTTTGTCTCCTTCCTGTTGCATTTCTCTGCTTTTTCTTACTTCACACTCTCAAAGTAGTACCAGATACCTATGAAATGGCACTTACAGCAAGACATACTATACTGGGTGTCCATGCCCAGGCACTGGCAGCTGTGGGGTGTTGTCGGTGAGGAGAGGCCAGGGCTGGTTTCAGCCATCTCCAGCCAGGTCCATCCAACCCACTGTGGGGCACAGCTGGGCACCTTGGTCAAGGTTGGCAGCACCTCTGGAAAAACAGATTTAAGAGAGGGCAAAACACTGCACAGCAGCCAGGAGTGAGTCCAAAAAAAAAAGTAGGAAACAGCCTTGCAGACACCAAGATCAAAGAAAAGGAGAGATAGAGGGTACTGCAGGCACCAGAGCTGAGATTACCCTGCAGCTTGTGTGGGAGACCATAGTGGAGAAGGTATTTCCCTGCAGCCTGTGAAAAGACCATGCTGGAGCAGATATCCACACTGCAGTCTGTGAAAGACAACATGAGGGAGCAGGTCAACATGGTCGGAAGGAACTGTGGCCTGTGGAAGACCCACACAGGAGCGGGTTTCTCCTCAAGGACTGCAGCCTATTGAGAGAGGCCACACTGGAACACAGAAAAGCGTGAGGAGGAAGGAGTGGCAGAGAGGAGCTGGTATGGACTGATCAAAACCCCCATTCCTCATCCCCTGCACCATTTGAGGATGAGAGGGTAGGTAGACGAGTTGGGAATGAAGCAGTGAAGTTGGGCCTCAAGAAACAGAGGAGAGGGAAGGTGTTCTTTACATTTGGTCTTTTTTTCTTACTATCCAGACCTAGTTTAATTGCTTATAAATTGAACTAATTCTCTCCAAGCTCAGTCTATTTAGCACACTATGTTAATTGGTAATTAATGTGTAATGTGGGTATCATATTTTCTCCCCCTGTCCTGTTGAGGAGCAGGAGTGAGAGTCTGTGTAGGTTATTTGCTGCAGGCCAAGGCTAACCCACCACATATGCAAATAATGCAAATAATATTAATCTGAATACCAAGAACAGCAACATTTTAGTAGACTTTGTCAACACATAGGCAGAAATATATCTTTCTGATATTCTCATTTCTGAGAAGAATTTGTAGCCTATGAATATATATGTAATACAGGGAGAATCTCACAAACTTTGTTAATAGTAGTATAGAAGGTATGAAGATGAAGTTTCTCCTGCTACAACTAACATCCCCACAAGTCCAGAACAGCTCCCCAATATGTGGCAGGCTAAATATTTCTCCCTCTGTCACCTAAACTGTATGGACTACATCTCTGAATTTGTTTACCCATTTAGCTATCATAGCTCCAGATTGTAACAGAGGCATCATCGGTGAAAGCGAGAAAGACAATGAAGCTCAAACCAGACACAATGTCATTCACAAGGTATATATATGTATACATATATATGCAATATATTTAAGATAAAGTTACTTAATTAATAAAATATTTAAGATAAAGTTATACCTTACCTACACCCTTATAACCTCACAGATTCTCCTTATCAATTACCCATTTTCACATCATTTTAACCCAAGAAAGAGGTCCTAATCAGGGACTTCAAATAGGAAAGAGTAATATGTTTATATGACATATCTAATACCTTGTCACATTTTCAAGTATCAGAGAGGTCAAGTTATCTCATTACATAAGGGTATTTTGATGTTCTCAATTGGTGCTCCAAGGTGAGCATTTCATTACTTGCACACTTTTAACTCACATACATTTAAGCCCTACTAATGGGATTAGAGAGCTATGATGATTCGTGACAGTAGGTACATTCTGTAGATTTTTGCAGAACTTCCATTAGCATTAAAGGGAGTTACACACTAGAGAGCCAAAGTCTATTAATATGAATAGAGTCTTCCACAAACAGTCTTCTAAACAGCAATTTGGGTGGCCTAAATCTCTCTAGTCATTCAAGGGAAACGACTCTGATGCCAACACTTGAGCAGGGAGATTCATCCATTCCCCCATAAGCACTCACAACAGACTCTCAAGCAGGGCCTTTTCTTTGTTTTAGTCAGTGGAAATGTCTTCCATTCTCGAGCCTATTAACTTGTAACAATAGAAATAATAGGAGCTGCGACAGGTGTAGAAAGTTTAATTCTCTTGTGAGCTTCAAATTTAAAAAGAGAGTTCAAAAAAAGCATGATAAAAAGGGGTATTAAAATTCATGAATGCCAGTATAATATAATTTTGATCTGCACAGTTTTTCAGGGATTGTTGTCAGTTTCTATTCCACTGTTAGACATCATTAACAGCAAATATGACAGATACACTAATGAAATCGATTTGGTTATGTTATCAATTTAATTCAAAAATGTAACCCCATTTTATTACCATGTAAGTTATAAAGGCTTATAGGCCAATGTCATCTGTCACTGTAAGAGTTCTCTGCTGAACTTCTTAATAACTAAGTGTAGGTTTACTTTAACTTTTTTTTTTTTTTTTTTTTTTTTTTTTTTTTTTTTTTTTTTTTTTTTTTTTTTTTTTTTTTTTTTTTTTTTTTTACATTTTGAATTAATTACTTCAGTGCAGTAGTAAGCATGCTGTTTTAATTCATGGTAGGGCTGAATTATTGCCAATGCACTCTAGTAAGGGAAACCTTTCAGTGAAATGAATGTAGCAATTCAGTATTGCCTTGGAACCTGACGCATGCTATACTAAGCAATAGATTACTGTGCAGCATATATTCCCTGCAGCCACTTCACTGTATAAGGAACAAGTACATTCCTAATGCCATTAGAACTGGTGCACTGTGCTCTAAGGAAGTTTTTGAGGGTAAAATGAAAGCAGGACAGTCCTCAGACACGTGTCTCATTATTAATACTAGAAGGCTCTGCAAAATATTCTTTCCTGTAGATGGCAAGATTTTTTAGGAGTACTGATCAGCTGATGAACCCGGGGTGTGGGTTTTATATTGTATTTGTAAAAATAACAGACAAAGCTAATGTCATTATGATAGGTGTTACCAGATGGCATCTTTATACACAGATTCTGAATTATTTTACTGAGTAAATGTGTAAATTTGAGAAAGCTCTTGCCTCTGAACATAATCTTAGGCATAATCTTAAGAAATGGAATGAGAAGAAACAACCACTTTCTTTCCTTTTTACCTCTAGTTCAAGTTGGTTCTTAAAGAAGAGCTGTTCACAGAGCATCAAAAAAATGCTGCTGGATGCAAATAATTGTCTTAGAATATAATTGTTTCTGATGTTTCCCTGTTTCCAAACGCATGGCATCTTTACAAGTAGGTAGAAAGCCAACAAGCTTTAATGTGCATATATTTAGACTTCATATTCCTTATTCTTCTCCGCAAGACAGGAAAGGAAAGAATGATACTAGACTTCTGGAAAAGCATACCCATGTTGCTTCTTAGAAGTCTCCTTTGCAGCATGTAGATGTGGCCTTTCGCTCTTCTCAGAAACTTCCTGTGTTCATCTGTGACTCTTCATTGCATTTTGTATTCCCAAACTTGCTCTTTTCCTCCATGATAATATTTGAAAGAGTGAAACAGGCAGGACAAAGCAAGCAAGCAGCCTTCCTTTATTCCTTTTAATATACAACCAATATGCTAATCTGAAATTAAGTTGCTCAGCCATCTCGTAAACACTGATAAGGTCTGTTCAGCTATAAAGTGAATATTCTGGAAGAGAACTATCAAGAAGTAGGCAATTTGCTATTGAACACCTTCCAGAAGAGAATACCTTGGCATTGCAATGATTGAGAAAAGAGAGTCTCAGACTATCCTTGGCTACTCTGACTTCACCTCTGCTACAACCTGTTGCTAAGATTTTTCTCTAGTAGTGGCTTAGCTCAATGAAAACTTTGTTTTGTCACCAGAACACACATAACTGATCATGCTGAGAAGCAATTTAACTCATCTGGATGACTGCATGGCTCACTGCAATTCTGGGCATACATAAGGGAACTAAAATTGTGCATCAGGAATGACTTCCCATTGTAAAGTAACTTGTTCCCAAGTCAGAGGTTTATTGACAATATCATCTAAAGGAAATGTCACATCATAACAGTTAAAAGGCAACACTCACTCACACTAAATTTGACTAGTCAGTATGTCCAAAACAGCAGATGCTGCTGGCTGTTGCCTTAGAAGAACAGGAAACAGGCATCCAACTTCCAGTTCTGTGCCAGAAACTTAAAGGTATGATTGCAGCTAGCCATAACTCATATAAACACTGAAACACCTTTACAGTCTAAAGAAGTCAATCACATGGGATATTCCAGATTCTGAAATATCTTTACAGTCTAAAGAAGGCAATCACATGTGATATTCCAGATTGTGAGAGCTATTGTTTGGATGTGAAGGACATGAATTATGTGGTACTAACTTAACTGCGGACTAAATAACAGGTAAGACTTGGCATCACTTTTGTACCAATGAATTTCCAGAAGATCTGATTGCCTTGTTAATATGTTGGCAACAGGTCTTTTCCATTTGCACCTGGTACCTCCAAAGATCCCAGGCCGTGCTCCAGACATCAGAATTGATGGGCATAACTTGATCCTGCTCCTGTGGTTAAGTGTCCACATAGAAGCTTTGCCTGATGAAGTTATGGAGGCATTTACCATCACCATCATGAACGATCCCAGTATTATACCTGTTAAATTAAACTGAGGCAACACGATGTGCTTGCTACATTTTTTTTTTAATAATATTTTTCAAAATACTTATCAAAAAAGTCCTTCCTTTAAGAATTTCATCAATCTTTCATATGTGTCCTTTTTTTTTTTTATTATTTTTTACTACCTGCCAAGATATTGGGACACTACTACATTCACCTAAAATGTGAATTCACCTAAAATTCAGTCTAAAAATCAGATGAATTAGAAAAATTATAATTTTTAAAGTGAGAACAATGCCCTTAAATGTTGTACATAACCTCTGTACTTTCAGGTTTCTCTTGACTGGTTGGACAGTTAGTTAATTAATCCATCTGCAAAGCTTCTGGCTTCAGGCTCTTAAATGGATTTTTTTTCCTGCCACAAGGTTCAATTGTTCTGAAGCAAAGCTTTCTACTCTTTCTACATATTTCCTGCTGTCTCCAGTCTCCATGTAGTGAGAAGTACACAGAACATACTGAAATGTAGCCTGTATTCTTTGCATTCATCTTTTCTAGTAGAGTAATTGGACCCCTGTATTTTTTTCTTGGACAAGTGAAGACTGACATGTCCTATCAGCCTTCACAAATTATTAAAATGAAAGCCAGCACATGATTGCATAGAATTTTAAGTGTTATTGAGTATATTACATTGCAAATTCTCCTATGATTGTAATAGTTTGAGTAAAAACGAGGTAACAAAGAGCTTGGGTGGCATTACAATTATTTGTGATTTTTCTCATTTTTGTGGGTGTTGGTTTCCTCTGCAGAGCAAGGCCATTGTTATTTACTTAGCTACAATTCCTGCCCTTCCAAAGATCACCTTTATTTGACTTGCTTTGCAGGGGCTGGAAGTTAACACTACCATTGTCATGATGCTATCTTCAAAATTCTGGGAAGAAAAAAATCTGTCTGTGTTGAAAACCAAGTGCTACACAGCTTCATTGAGGACGAATTGTAACTTGTGCCAAACTAAACATAATTTTCTTCAAGCCTCACTATACTGTTTTATTGTTTGCTAATAACATATCAATCAAGCTAATATGTAGCAAAGTTGTGGTCTATGCTGCATTTCTGCTCTAGAGGCTACTCAAATTGCTTTGTGTAGAAGTGACTGAGAAGTGTGGACAGAAGTAGCTCACATTTGTTTTCATTTATACATGCGGATACGTTCTGCGTATACAGAAGAAAATATATTACCCTACATAGAGGAGTAAATATATTATACTTGTATTTGCATTTGTCATTGTGATGGGAAGGACCCCTTTGCTGCTTGCTGGAGCTCTGTGAGCTCCTGTTTTGTACAGTGGTTTTTTGTGCATTAACAACTCGCTCAGGTCTCTATTGCCAAACTTCTGTTAGCAACTTCACAATTCAGTAAGTAATTTCAGATGACAGCTGATGGCAACATTTCCTGTCATTATTGTCCCTGCCTTAGGTGGCTGACATGCATACTTTCACCTGTGTAAGAAACCCTGCTAAACCACCTGTCTCTCTCCTTAAGTGTATAGCAATAGACATAGACTTCCTCCTTGGCAGTGAAAAAAGAGAGACTCTTGCTCATGGTGTCTTAAATCACAGTTTGAGCTAGTGCTCAGGCTCCTTAATTAATGTAAATTACTCTTTGCATATGCTTATGTTGTTCCTTTGATTATATCAGAGCCTATACTTCTAACTGACATTAAAGTTTCTACTACTAAACTTTTTCATGGTTGTTCTGAAAGTTCTTTATATAACTTTTCTTTTTTTCCCTTATTAGTTTTTTTGCCACTTTAGTTTTTTTTTTCCACATTAACAGCTTTTATGTTTTTTACTTCAGCTGTTCTTTGTGTGTCATTTAATAATATTTTTAGAATAGTTGTTTTATGATTACATGCTAATCAGGTTTGCTCATTTGCACAGGTCATTTTTGTTTACTGCAGCACAATACAATCATTCAACAAATTTCCACTAGCCTAATATGGGCAACATCAAGCCTAGGAAACTGTGGTCATGATCTGCCCAAACCAGCTGTGGAGGACATCACTGCCACTAGCACCTTGTACCTTGTGACTATAAAAATGTATCCTAGGTGTCCTCCAATGGCTTGATGGGGCTCTGATTTGACCTAGGCACTGAGCAGCCTGAAAACAAAATTAGTATCAGTCTCAAGATCAGAAAGAAGGAAATCCCCCCTTTTTTCATATGTATTCCTGAAATCATACATAGGCCATAGCAGCTTTGCTGGAATGAGAAATGATAAATTGAAACTCTTGATATTCAGTTTTCCATATTTTGTGGCCCATTTTGTTTCTGAAGTTCTTCATATGCCTCCCATATACTCAATATTGAAAAATATTTAATTTCCTCTGGTGGTGTTTTCAGCTTCCTTCTTGGCTTCCTTTCTTTATGCAAGTCCCAGCTTGAAATCAGATGTTTTCTGTCCATCCTTATTTGCCTAAGCCCAGTCTGAGCTCCACTGCATCAATTCTGTGATGTTAGGAAAAAAACACATATCTTCTTTAATTATGGAAGCCTAAAATATATATATAAAGTCTGCATTCTTCTAGGGTGTAAAGTTTACACCAAACAGTAACTGGAATATCAGAAGAAACTTTGTTTTAGGGAAGATTATGATAGATTTTGCCACTTGAAGAACCCAGTAATTTAAAAAGGATTCCAGTTAAGAATATGGCATCAACTGAGAGGAAGCACTTAGCTGAACTGCTTTGACAGTTCCCAGATTTCATTGATATCAATTCTCTTTGAAGAGGATGGGATAAATAAAAAAGAATCTTTTATAAAATATATCTGAAAGAAGGAAAAAGAAAGCAGAAGTTACTTCTTTTCTTTGCATTAAGTATACAAACCACCTTCTTCGGCCATTTATGATCGTCACCACAAAGGTGGCAAATCGCTGTCATTTGCATCAATCATTCCCCCCAGAGAGTCATTACCCAATTCCAGCCACAAAACTACTGCCCTTGTTGGGATGTCAGGGAATTGCTTTCTGCATATTTGGAGCAGGAGGAATAAAGGTACCTGGAAATCAGTTTTACCTCTAGCCCATCCTGAAGTTGCTTGAAAAACAAACTGGTCTGCAGGATGATTTAAATTATATTGATGGAGAGTGGCTCTTACAAGCCTTAGCAATGGTAACTTATACTCCCCAGGAAGAAGCGTGGCAGTTAGAGGGTACTTTACCTTGCAAGGATTCTCACCACTAGAACAATCTTCCTCTGACTAAGCCAGTTCTAGTAAAGGTTGCCTTAGAATCAGAAACTGGGGCTGTTTTCCACTATTTCATGGAAGTTCTAAACCAATCTTCATGAATTCCATTCTGAATCTCACAGAAAATGTTATTCTGCATCTCACTGATCCAGTCTTTCATCTGAAACGGTTTTAAATCTGGGACTGTTATGTGCTAAAGGCTTCCATTTTCCTGTCATATCTCACTTTGTCTCTGTAATGGGAGGAGCAACTGCTTGCGTAGAAGTGCACAACACCCTGCTCAACCCATTCCTCAGCTTTGGTTGCTATTCACGTGTATGTTATTCTTAATCTAAATCATACAAAGAGGTTTAAAAACCGATATCGCCTTCTGTATTTCTTTATCAGGAAATTTATGGCATTTATGTCAGTTTACATGAGGAAAGCTGGTTCAGGTTTTTCCCCTTGAACAAGTATTCCAAACATTTTTTTCTCCTTCGCTTTTCTTTCTTTTTTTTTTTTTTTTTTTTTTTTTTCCCCCCCACCTTGTGGCAAGGGGGTGCTTCCTGTATCTACACCCACTGCCCAACTGTGCTTTTTCCTTTCCATTAGTACAATGGCCTGAGTACTCAGTGCTGTGACCTTCCTATCAACCAATCAATTTACCACCTTCTAGTTCAGCTGTTCATCATAGCCATATAGGCTCTTCAGACACCATGTTGAAGTCTTTATTTTCTTCTGGAAACTCTAACTAGTACTCACAATGGTAACGAATAGGTTACATTAGATAGTAAGTGCCTGGGTTAAAGATTTATGCAACAGTTTCAGAAAACAAGTGAATGACTGAGGATACCATATGCATAAAACCTGAACCACTGCAGAGGGAAAAAAAAGAAAAAGGGTTTCAAGCAGAATTATTAAATTGATGAATGATATCTCATATTGATGGCTATAGTATGTAAACATTTGCTCCATTAAATATCCCAGATGTTTAAAACAGTACTTAAAGCAGTTCTTGCCCTGGGTTACCAGAAAGCTACAGAACTCTTTTCAGAAAATGTGTAAGGGTTTACTGCATTTCTAGAAGTTGTTTTTATTGATCTATTACATGTTTTTCTGTATTCTCCTGTTCCCTTTCAAGCATGTTTTGAAAAAGTTACTTGTTTGAAAGCTGAGAAATGAAGGATATTTAATAGCATTCAAATAAGACATTCCCCTCTGTTTCAAATTTTGCTTTGGAAGAGGCACATAAAATACTTTCAGAAACAAACAATTTGTTTTTATGTAACTTAGTTTTGTAAAATTAGAAGTTCACAATACTCTGAAAACATATTGTTCCTGAGAGAGAAGCATTTCACCACTGCTCTTAGAGTAGTAATTCACAGTGACAAAGGCAGCCAGTATATTTTGTTTGTTAGAAACTGTACACTTTGGGGAGGAGGGAAAAATACAAAACACATTTTAAGTGCCTTGAGGTGTCTGTTGTACACAGGAGACTCAACAACTAAAATTCATCTTGGATGAATAATCAGAAATTTATATCTTTGATATTTCTTGTCCAGAGTAGACCTTATAAATGATGTACATCTACCTTTCATTGAGCATTTAATGTACTAAGAAAACAAAGACATAAACTTGCATATTAAGAACTGATTGGAAGGTATGATTTTAGATAAAGATTTCAGATGTCCATTCTCAGATCCTCTAGTGGGATCTGGTTTCCAGAAAAGAAATTACCTCAATTTAATTTCTAACTGAACATACCAGAATGAAGGTACCCAACACCTGAATAGGGAAGGGTAAAACCTAAATTTCAAAACACAATCTATGTCCTTGATTTCCCATTCCATCACTAAGTCCTTCTCTCTGTGCCCCCACCTTACTTATCCTCTGGTGAAATTCCTTTGTTGACGTCATGCTCAGGGAACAAAAGTCTCACTTATAAAAGGATTTTCTTTATTTTTCATAATTTAGCTGAACCAACACAAAACTGAATACTGTAAAGCAACAAAAATGATGTAACATCTTTAATTGTTCTGTTTACTAAATAAGGCTACTACACTCCCTTCAAAATAAATCAAAACAGAGAGTTGGTAGAATGAGGGATCTGGCTCTTGAGGTCTACATGTACAGTAAATGTATTTACCATCATTTATTGCATGACATGTTAAACCTGACATCGGTCATTTATAGTGGAGCCAGTCCATAACACTTCAAGTGGCTGGGCTTTAATTACTACTTTGATAGTGGTCAAAATCCTAAGATTAAATAAGAATTTTGTATATATTTATTGTACTTGAAGACAAAATGATGTATAGTTCACGTTTCCTGCAATCTATGCATTAAATAAGCCTCAGTATTAGAGAAGGCTTTAAAAAAAAATTCTTTAATCAACTTTTTGTTCTTGTACCTTTCATCTATGGTCACTTGAACAATTTCTATATATTTTTCTTTAGTAGAATAGAACTAGCATAACACTAAAAGTTAATTGGAGTATTAGGTAGTATACTTGAAACCATAATACATTTGCCAGGAAGAAATCAAGCTCCCTTGTTGATTGCATCATACCAATATGTTCCAAACTTATATACCAAAAGGTACAGTAAAAGGGAACAACTTTTTGTTTGTTTCTCTGTTTTATCATAATTCCCCCCTCATCTATGCCATCTTTGCTATATTTTCCCTAACCAATAATGCCGAAAAAAGGGGGCTTTCTAACAATGAGGTAAAACACTGAAAATGGGATCACGGAACAGGCTTCAAACTGACCCTTACATAAAAATAGGGGGGAAAGAGAGAGTGTGTGAGAGAGGGAGAGGGAGGAAGGGAAGGAAGGAAGGAAGGAAGGAAGGAAGGAAGGAAGGAAGGAAGAAATCAAACCTTGCTATGAAGAGCAATGGGTAAAATATCATACACTCTGTTTTTATCAGTACATAAAGACGGAAAATCAAAATAAAATAAAAATAAAAAATGCCTTCCAACAGTGCAATGGTTGAATGCATTTATGTAATATAAACAACATTATTCTTTGCTTTTTCTACACAGTCCTCTCTGGTCATGCTTTACATCCAGAATGTCCCAATGGAAGAAAGCAAACGACACTGGTCACTTCAGAGACAACTGAAGTAATAAAACACAACTTAACTCTGAACCACTTGTCATGACTGTCAGAGTTATCACGTTAATTGTTAAATAGGATTTTCTACAAATATACAACATATAAAAACTGTTAAATATATAACTTTAGGCTTTTCAAAATACATTTAATGATCTCTTTCAAACAAGTGTTACTTTTGTTTTCTCTTTAATTTGCTTTCTGGTGCTAAATGGTGTATCAGATGAGACATAGGCCACAGATGACCAAACATGCTCTTTGCAAATACTGTATTATCCAACTTTAACTATCAAAAATGGAACTGTAGAAGAGGCATGTTTAACTGGTTAAAACTGAAAATGATTTTAGTACGAGAAAGTCAATCTAAGTACAGAGGAATAAAGGTGCCTTGTAGACAGTTTGTATTCTTTATGTCCAAGTTTTTCAACCATAGGTCGTTTTCTCTCAGTGGTCCATTATGTTCTCTCGAACGTGGCATTTCAAGAGCAGGTCTCTGAGTTAGTTTTTACTGCAGCTTTCCATAAAGACTTCTGCTGGACAACAACATCTCAGCTTTGTGAAAGCTGGAATCACGTCTTTGTGGAGACCTCCTACAATTTAATGACATAACTCTGCTAACAGTAAGATTGTGTCCACTTTAAAATAGATTTTGCTCTTTGGTCTATTGTATATAATGAAAGTATAAGAAAATAAAAGCAATTCAGACAGTTTAGGGCACAAGAAGAGTTTCTCTTTTGCACCTCAGTGTCCTCCCATAGGCAAAACAGTCTTCTCTAAGGCTGATTGGGATGATACTCTTCATTGTAGCAGACTCTTCGGATTAAAACATGTAGGTAACAGCAAGTCCAGCAGTGGTGTATAACGCAGATGAAACGTTAACCATGAACTTTTTTCTATTGCTAATGCCCAAGCATATATCTTTTTCTATATTCCTTAGTCCAGTGATCCTTAGTATGGTAGAACAAACTTTAGCTCATAATGTAGAGGAATTATGCTGTCATTCATGAGATACAGAGAAACAGACAGTTGAGTTGATGACATATAACGGATGATGATCCACAGCAGTGAAACTTGACTAAGTAGCTCACACAGAGCCTAAACCACTCCTACGAAGATTCTGTGTTGCTGCATTTGTCAGGAGACCTGTAAATCAATAAGAACAAATGAGTCAGTTTCTTAATTTACAATCCTGGTTATCTTTGCTGTCCAGTATTGTAAAATATACTGTATTTAGATTTTTTCAAGGAGACAGTTAATGAACTAGAAGGTCATTATTTTTCACAGCAAATATTTTCCCTGAGAAACAAGATAGGAAAAAAACTTATATTTTTATTTGTTATAAGAATTTATCACTTTAATCTTTATTTCTAATAAAATAATTACTATAATGATAATTTACAATTATTTCAATGTCATCTACTTTCTACCAAGCTCCATGCACATTCTTTTTCAAAAAAAATAGTATCAGAGAATGTTCTTTTACCTGCACTAAAGTTAAATATAAAAATATCTAATACACATTAAGGTGACTCTTATTATTAACGTACATGGTATGATGACAAATGGACATGAAAGCCATGACTACTTGTTAAAAATGCAGATGTTTATACTGGAGGCTTTTCTGCCTTTACGTTTCCAATGAGCACTAGAATGTGCCGAATTTAATCAATACTGCCCTCTAGCGATGTTATTACAAGTGCAAATTAATATAAATAATGTTTATTAATAGTCAATCGAATCACAAAATTGTTTTAGTTACACAGGTGAAAAAAAAAAAAACAAAACAAAATACAAATCCACCTAAGGAATGAAACTGGGCAAAGGATTGCATGATGAACCTGTTTAAAAGAAAATGGAATGGAAGCAGTGATTGGAGAAACAGAACCAAAGTTCACTCTATTAAAGAAAACAAAGACTACTGAAGACAGCACAAACACAAATGAGAAAGTAATGAGTGGTTTATACAACAAGGACTCAGTTACTCATGCTCACCGAAAATATCAGGTTAGAAATGTTTTCAAAATTACACCAATGCTATACAAGACAAAATGTTTTGAGCTGTATTAAGCAAGCATGATTGTTACAAAATGCCATTTGAATGTCCAAACACTGTCATCTGCTTTGGCTTTGTTCTGTCTTCAAATAGTCAGAACTGTTATTACCATGCATAACTCCAGAATATATTGAACAGTGAATGTGAAAGAGAAAAAAAAATAATAATCCAATTCACATTGTTCAAGCCATGTATTAGAGTTTTAAACCTAATTATCAGAACAGTAAATGAAAGAAATACCTGCCTCCAAATCAATTAGTGACAGCTTAAAACATACAGATCTCTCTATATATGTATGTAGAAAGATAGATAGATAGACAGAGAAACAGACAGATAGATAGATGAATACTTTCCTTATGAGGCATAAAGTGTATGTCACAAATTTCTGCTTTTGTCCTCTCACCTTTTCCAGGAAAAAACACCCCAGAAATCTTGCAAACAGCCTTTCCTTTTCGGACTAGTGATCAGTTCTCCAAACCACATGGCCTCAGACAGGCTGAAGGCAAAAAACCTGGTTGATTATTGTGGTATATTCCCCTTTTTAAATATACATTCAGCAAAAGAAATTGTTTTAAAGTTTTGCTTCTGTTAATTGTTCTGTTTCTCCTTTGTACTCTTTCTTGGGGTTTCTTCTATGCCCCCTATTTTTCTTCCTATTAGAACAGAACACAACTTTGAAAATAGTAATACTTTTTAGGCAGTGAGACATGAAGCAAAAGGTTTATGGCTTATTAGGTTTGAAGGTAAACTACTATTGTGTTAAGAATTAGGCTGACTTGGCTCCATCTTTCCTGAATTACGCTGGAATGACCCAAAGCTAAAAGCAACAGCGTAAACTGCTGATGGACTGTGTGTCCTGTATTTTCATAGTGTGTATCTCACCATAATTTTCCCAGGATGGAGAGAGAATTCAGGTACAACCACATTTGTTTGCAGATACCTACTGCTTTGTCACTTTATGGACATAAAACATTCCTTCCTGACTTGCTATCCCTGTCTTTGCTCATCCCTGCTGCGTGAATATGGTATCAACACTTTAAAAGAGGGAGAGAAGAGGGGAGACAATTACGCATTTCAGAAGTGCTGAGGCAGGGCAGAGAGCTGGCTTGAAATAAAGTGATGACAGGAAAAGGAATAGATCAGAGAACAGGAGGCAAATTTACAGCTTTGGACAATGACAGGAAAAGATGGAATGAGAGGAAAGAAAAGGCATAGGTTAATCAGCGAATTTTAAGCATAATTTATTAATGAAGGCATGAAAAAAAATATAGGTAACAAGAAAAATAGATAAAAAGGAGGGAGAAGAGAGAGCATGAAGAGCATGAGAGAAAAGAATGCACACCTTCCCTCCCACCTCCTCTTTTTTTTTTTTTTTTTTTTTTTCCCCTTTCAATCCTTACTACAGGGAAATTAATCACTCCCCAGAAAATCAAACAGATTAAGCAAGAGAAAAGGATTCCCAAAATGACCATACAAAGGACTTGTTTATATTTACACTCATAGTTCCAATCATGACCTATAGTTTGAAGGGCATGTTTAAAGGAAAATGATGCTTTTGACTGTCAACAATTTCTAGAATGCTAATTAGGATCAATAAATTGCAATGAAAACTGAAAATGCAATACCCAAAACTGCTTTAAAGCTTGGGAAGGATGTATTGGAATTGTTTTGTTCCTTTTCCCCCTTCAATTAGGAAATTTGCAGCAGCATCAAATTAAAGTGAGCCTGGGTACCTATCACATAGTACAAGATTTTCTTTGCTGTCTACACAGGACTCATGTCAGTTCTGGGTACCATTGAACAAGTTTGTCACTGACATGAATGAAGTCAGAATTTTTCTCCCCAGTGCTTCAGAGCGCAGGTTCTGCTTCCTTCTGAAGGAGCCAGATGTTCTGGCTCTAAGTCTGGAGAAGTCTTGAGCTTGTTCAAATTTGAGATGCTGAGCAGGCATCTAATACCAGACATTAAAATACTATTGTATGTTATCTGACTGTTTTAATGATGTAAGCCTAAGCTCCTGCATGCTCCACAGAACTCTGCTCAAAAGGAAAAAAGTATGTACCCGATTAACAGATAATCCAAAACTTAAGAAACAATACATTTCGTATGACTTAATATATATCTTAATATTGTTCTAGGATGGCTTGAATATGTCCTGAGAATGTTTGGCTTAAAAGAGCAATTGTAGCACAGTCCACTGAATTTATCTTATTCTGGAGGGAGCAAAATAAAGAACAGTCTGTCTTCAACTGTGCCCTAATGGCACATGAAAAAAAATAAAAATAAAAAAAATTGGTACATTCCTATGGTCAAAGACAAAGGAAAAAGTTATGCAAGTCACCTTGAGAAGATGGCGATATGTGGTACTTTTCTGAATTTCACAGGCTTTTGCCAAAAGAAACCCACCCAAAAACCTGTGTCTGTCTTTCAGGGTATATATCTAAGATGTAATTTAGTGTCAAAATGTTTTAATTTCTTATCATAAACCAGAAAAAAATCCAGGCTTACTGTAAATATTTTCTTATTTTCCGAGTCAGGACTGAGTTTCAATCATGTCTGGCATGACCTTTTATTTTAAATGGAATCCATATAAATACCAACAATTCCATGTCAAGCTTGGTAAAGCTTTAGCAGCTTCATCTGTTTTCCTCTCTGTATTTTTAGAATAAAAATGAAAGTCAGAATGAACCAAAGTCATTATTTTTGCTGCAGTAGCCAAGTGCTTTTACACGACCGCCTGTTGAAGTTATACTGGCACTCTTTGATGACAACTCTGAACTATCTGTCATGTTTGCAGCACTGATTTCTGAAAATTTTCTGGATGCCTACAAAGTAATCGGTCAAATTAAAGAGGTTTCAGTGTTGCCTAGCAGCTGAACTACTTGTCTAAACTGGGAATTTTACACTTTCAACTACAGTCTTAAAAAGGCCTCTGGGAGTCAGGATTCTGTATAGCACCCATCAGTGTAAATGGCTTTTTTGTTGTTTATTTGTTTTGTTATTGTTGGGGGGGGGGGGTGTTTTTGGTTTGTGTTTTGTTTTTTTTTTTTTCTCCTTGTACTGTTCTACGAAACCAAACCAAATTAAACCAAACAAATGCCATAACATTTCACACAAAGATAATTCAAAGAGATGCATGTAGGTTGAGCCAGTCTCCTTCCCACGAATCTACTCATAATGGAAACAGTTCCAAACCTCTTACTAACTGACTGCAGAGATAAACAGCATGTCTTTCCCCTCTGCTTCTGCAGCTGTCTGTTCTAGGTCCCTGAATAACTAAGCATGTATAACACAGAAAAATGTGAAAGCATTAAAATGCCCAAGGAAATCCTTAAACTGCCTTGCAAAATACCTTGGAATAAAAAGAGAGGAATAAAAATGTAAATTTCTGGTTAGGATCCAAGCAGTAGAACTGACCTGTTGCATTTATGGGAGCTCCCACAGTCCCTCCTGAAAATTTATTCTGTTGTCCTCCCTTCTTCCTTTCTCTATTTTGTTCATATATGCAAATTGAACTACTTAGTCTTCAGAAAAAAAGGCAAGTTAATCCAACTTTAAAGTGCCTGTGGCTGTTAGGAATAAGAAAAAGAAGGATAGAACTACTCTACTTAGTAACGCTGCATTCTGTCTCACTGAGCTAGCCTGCAGGAAGGACATCTTCAGAGTTAAAACTGCAGAACTTAAATACCTGCAGAACTAGAAATAATAAAAGTAGTCAAATCTAGCATCTGCACTTGTGGGTGAATGTTCATAAAAAGCAGCCCAGTGTATTAAGACAGTGTATAAACAGGTCTGCTTTCCTGTATTGCACTCCAACAAAGTAGCATTCATGAATTACAGGTAGCAGAAGCCAATTGTTAGACACCTCTTAGGAGAACATGCCTTTTCTTTAACACCCTTTGTTTGGATTTTTTCACTTCCACTATTCAAGTTAGACATAGAAAGAAGTATTTATTCCAACTTTGAGATTCTGCAAATGAGATTTTTTTTTCCCTGTAACAATTATTTTAATATCAATAATGTGTCCAGAACTAAAAGAAAAAAAAAAAAAAAAGTTTTATTTCCCCTTAAATAACACTCTTAGCCCTATTTTCTCAACTTCCCTTGACTACATGCCAGGCCTGTCATCTTGATTATTAATTTCCTTTTCTGTTAAAATCCTGCTTGTCTCACATGACCTTTTCTGAATTTACAAGATTTCGGAATGTGCTGGCGCAGACCATACGCTTCTTCCTTCTACTGAATTGCCCATTGTTTCATAAACAGTAATAGTGAAGGCAGTGGGACTGCTCTTATAATTAGATAATCCTTACAATGAATGAAAATGTTAGAGCGAAGTGTTGTAGCTCACTGGACTCTGGGTCATGTAGGTGACCTGTGTTTAAGAGCTCAGGCTTAGGCATATAGAATCATGTAAGCTTGCTTTGCAGCATCTGAACATATGCAATGGAAAAGCAGTGAAGGCGTCAGAAGAGACTTCTGAAAGAACATATGTACTCAGAACGTTAAAAGCCCCTGAGCCCAAAGGTGATCATGGGGAATTTTTGGCTGGAGTAGCATTTGGAGCTCTTGTGAATAATGAAAAAGCCAGGCAAGTCTCATTCTGTCCCTCATGAAGCAAGGCGGATAGAAAAAGGGAATCACACATCATGTAAGGAGTAACAATGCAAAACAGTGTGTTTTCACCTCTCATACTCAGTGAAAACCAAATACATTTAACATAACACAAGCTAAAAGCCTTGAGCAAGTAACTCAGTTGTACCTGATTTCTTTTTGCTCTTTTAAAATGGTTCAAGGCGTGCACCTATAGAAGGTTAGTAGCAGGTAAAACTAAGAAAGATTTGTAACTGGCACAGAATTGTAAACTTGAAAAATGACTACTTCTCTACCTTACTTTTACTCTTCAAATAAAAGCAACCGCAATATTAGCTTGATTGAAAATGTAGAAGAATAGCCAGCGGCTTTCCTCAGGGTACTGAAAAAGTATCCTGAATTTACTATTCCTGAGACCTTGCTGTAAATCACCAATGAATCTAACAATTTTTATTTAAACGCAGTACCTTAAAGTATACTGAATTCTGAATATTCATACCTATATCCCTATATTGAAAGCATACTCTTTACAGATTAACAAATCTTAACAAAGACATAACCTTAAAGATATTAAACCTGATTGTGAAGAAAATGCCTTAAATATTTCTGTGTGCTAATAGAAGTCTATTAAATACAATGATCTTCCATAAAATAATGCTTGTATTGCCACAACAGAAAAAAAAAACTGATAAAGAGTAAGATGTGAGTTCTAATGATAAATTTTAAAAAGCAGTCCTGCCTAGTAAAAGTTTTCCTAGGTAAATGTTGCTAGTCTACTTAATGGAAAAAAAGGAAAAAAGAACAACCCACATCAGCCAGCGCTGAAGTCCACAGACAAATCTGAACTGTTACTTTTTCTTCCCTAATTAGAGAAGGAGATTGTTCAGGGGCATCTGTGAGTGACATCTGATTGACAGGCAGCTGATCTAGAGCAAGGTTAGTCTCATATTCACAATAAAAATTCAAACAGAGATTTCCTAAAAGTGATTGTGAAAATGTTAAACTTAAATGAATAATACATTGAAAAGGCAACATCGTTTTAGACGGAATATTTAGGATATTTCATCCATTAAAAGAGATAATTCTGATTTAGAAGGCATGAGCTTTAAATAGGAAGCTCAATTGCTAGTGAAGGAACTGAACAGACAGCGTTCACCAGTGAGATACTGTCTGCTTTATGTATTCCATCTGAGAACTTACTGCTTGAGAAAGCAGTCCTGGTTTGCATCATTCCAAAAAAAGCAATGTAGAACAGTAGATGACTTTTAACAAGCAATCTTTATAAATATGTTGTGCTCGGGAAATAAATTGTAGTGTTTAAAATTACCCTCTTTAGCTTTTGTCTGTGACTTGAGGAAAGAGTAGTAAGTGGACAACTGCAGGGAGTAGGGGTAGAGGAATATAAATATGCAGGTCAGGTAGGAAGAATGCAGGGAGACTTCTCTGATATCCTTGTTTGAAAACAAAAGCGAGAACATGTATAGCATTCTTCTGTAGAAATAACATACAAGCATCCACTGAAAGCACAGAAAAGCAATTGTGATCTTCAACAAATCCCAAATGTATGTGAACACATAAATAGAGGAAAGCCCATCACTGCTCTTAGTCCTTAATGCCCACTGCAAAGGAAGGCATATTTTCTAAAGGTAAAATATTCTAAACCAGAATTGTTCTTAAACAGTCCTGTAATACATACATGCAAAACCCAAGTACATATCAGCACAAATTATTTCAGCTTTTTAAACCTTGATTCTACTCACTTTCAGTGCAAAACCAAAAATTCCCAGCCAAACAGATCGCTACATCCTTGTTAAAGGTTTATGAGTTCATATCCTTAACGACACATTTAAAAATGTGAAAAATCTCTCCCTCAAGAACCTCACCAGAGAAACAATGAGGTTCTTCAGAAAAGTGAAACGTATGTATCTAAAAAGTCACAAAACTGATTTCACAAAGTATTTTCTTCAAGAAAATAAGTTGGGGGCGAGGAGAAGGGGAGGGAAGGGCAAGGATATTCCCCAGCCGGGTAAGGGGAAAATTGAGAGCAGAGGATTTTGCACACAGCAAACCAGATCCTCTGTTTAATGATGACTATATCCATACGCTGTTGCAGACTTTCAAGTCCTCTTGTACATCCTTTCAGGAAATACTTTATGTCTGTTTTGTGATATATTCTTATAATCCCAACTCAAATAACCTTTTGTACATCTATGCGCATCCTCTAGTTTTAAGTTTTGCATGACCATGGCAAAGCTGTGAAGAATGATGAGACAGGGAATTTGAGGATCATTATACCAAACTAGCCAATTAAAACATTTTTAATCCTTTGGTGGCAAAGCAGATACCTAAATGTATAATACTGTGTAGCATTCTGATTAACAGTGCAAATATACTTAAACCTAACACAAACTAGGGATGCATGCAGTGCAGTAGTTCAAAAACCAACCAGTGTTTCACTGTCTACTGGAGGCAGAGCTCTCTGTACACTGTGCAGCATATTGGATCTAAATTCTTTGGCAAAATCTCCGCTACTCTCCCTACCCCGTTTCTGTGAAATTTTGGCAAGTGGTGCTGTGGTGATCAGATTTCTGCAGTAGACTGAAAACAAACAACAAAAGAGGAAAAATAAACTGTGGCAAATGTCAAGGAATTTTCTATAATTTACAATAAATTTTATACACACAAAAGACAGAACTATATAAAAGCAGCTGCAATATAACTTTTCAAGAGTAGGAGAGGAAGTGAATTTGATCTTCTCTCAACATGCAAAGATATCAGTCTTGGAGAATCTTACCATCTTACCTAATTCCAAGTACCTCTCATAGAGTGGGATGAATCTCCCACCTTGTAGTAACCTTTTTCAACCAGATTTTTGAGATGCCTAACCCAGTGTCTCTTCCATGACAGCTCTTCCACTCCCACTATTATGGGCTTGGGTTATTACAGCCTTCTAGAGTTCTGCTCTGCCTAAACAGTGATGTTTGTGCCTGTGAGACATCCTTCGGCATCGATCCTGATCTCCAGATGCTGCTTCAAAAGGCCTTGTGTCATACATTTGTGCTCCTGAACACATCTTAGATTGTGCTAGTTTGGGCACACGCATTCAGGGAACTGAATTCTGCCCTTACTATCTTTTCTCAAGTTGAATGGTCCTAAGCAGTTCGTGCTTGTGACTCAGTGGTCCTTTTTGGTCATGAGTGACCCTCTGGACCCTACAGTAACTCCACATGCATCGCTGCCCAAACCAGATTCTTGTGACTGAGCATTTCCTTTGGGTTGAGTGACGCAGATGACAGGGGAAAGGAATAAGATACCAGTCTTGTGATCAGTGCCTGTGCTTAAGAAGCAATCACGGTTCAGTTATCTAAGGCTACAAGACAGACCGTGAAAACTTCGTGTGGATCCATACTTAAAAGAGAAATGTCACTGCAGTGATCGCACAAGCCTAGAAGTTCAGAAGGATGGGATCACAGACATGTGTCTTATTACACTAAGCACTTGTCATTACAAGTGTTATGAGAGTTGTCAGTTTGTTTCTTGGAAACATTTATCGGACCTTTGTTACCTTTCAAACTTGTTTTCACATTATAATGACAAATAGTAACATTAGACCCTGAGAATACTTCAAAAATGACTTAGCTATTTAAGAGTTACTTCTGGATTAAATCAGAGTAAAATGCAGCTTTCCATTCCTCACTTGTTCCAATCGTAGGTGTAAACCAGACCTTGCTGGTTCATAAAACAGTTACTCAGATGAAAGTCAATGAACCTGAGAAGGAAATAAGCTTCAGGTGAAGACAGGGATCAAGATATAGTATTGACAATATCATTACTGAACCCAGGGTGGTGGATCACACAGTACTTGAGCTGTTCATTAAAGAACCACTTCTGACTTCATAATGTAATGGAACTAACAGGAACCACTAACACGAAAGTTATTTTTTTAATATAATATCTTATACTTTATGACTTTATTCTTTTCATTATGGTTAAGTTTTTTGCTATTGAGAATTCACAGATTTCTTTTTCTCATCATAGATTCTCTCAGATTTGAAAAAAATATACAAGATATTTGAAAGACTTCAGCTGCTGGCAGTATCAAGCCCCTGGTTCCTCTGATATGTCTGAGTTTGTGAGGGGGAGGTTCTCAAGACAGAAGGAAGAGATATCACCATGTTTTAGCAGTTACAAGAAAGTACATCAAAGTTAAGGGGATAGGTCCTAAAATATTAACTATAGTCCAGATGGCCTGCGTGGGTGAAACTTGAGAATGTTTTATGAGAAATCACACAAAACTCAGATGCTATAGAAACAAGAGACAAAACAGAAAAAGAGGAAAATGTATTGCTGACTCTGCCAGACATGCTAGGCAACATTTCATAAATATCAGATGGAAGAAGTCAGGATCAATCTTTCCTTTTAGATCAGGAATTATATGTTATGTAGAATAGGACTAAGGCACAAATGGTATCATATGGTTTAAGTTTCTGCTATCAGATAGGAGACCTGTATGTTCTCCTCAGGTTAGGCCTCGTCTTAGGCTATGAATTTCTTGGACATGTCACTATATCAGGGTTAATTAACAAGGAATATTTTGTGTTTCTCTGCCATTGGCTCCTTTTCACTAATTAAACAGAACTGGAAAAAAGAAGCATTTTTTTAATTATTTTTTTTTTAAGTAGGAGAGGAAATCTGCTCTGTGTAGGAGACAATGTGGGTGTGTTCCACAGATTCTGTAAGATTCACAGGGACCACTGTGGGAATGACAACACAGGGAGGAAAGCGCTATTGAAAGACAGCCTTGCAAGGTACAAGCATAAAATTTGCCCCAGCAGCCACATCTGTTTGTAAGGCTAGCTACGACTCTCCTCTACACGCAAAGATTAACTCTGCTCCTAAAGTGTTTTACCACTGCTAGACTCAATAGGTGCAAGAACATGTAAAAATTTTTTCAAATAATTTGCTTAAGAAAAAAAGTGGCATTGTAAAAAGTTAAACTTCCATTTTGAAGTGAAACAACTACTTACTCATTTTGCATCCCAGGAGTAGTACTGTGTAATAACATCTGCTATTATGGGTTTATACTACTAATTCTGACATTTATTACTTAAATAATCAACATCACTTGTTAGTTAGAACTGACTGGGTTGCCTTATTTTCAGTTTCACAGTGTTATCTGTTTGCGCTGCAGGGAAACTATGTAATATCTCTATCTGAAAAATAAAAACCTGGACTCTAATAATTATCTGCTGACCTTTGGACATCTAAAAGCCTAACTTAGGATGCTGTTAGTCAAAGACACTTTTATAGAAAAATAGACATTTTGAGTTTTTGTACTGCATACTGCAACTTATCTTATTTAGGTTATCTTATTTAGGTGCCTCCAGTTAGAATAAATCATAGAAATTGCTCTAAAAATGTACAGTCTGGTAGTCTTTGAGGAAAAAATACAATTGTTTTTATCACGTAAATGAAATGAAACCTTGCCTTTTGGAAGGATCAATGTCTCTCCTTTGATCATGAAGAAAGCTAACAGCACCTAGTTTCTGATGGCATGTAACTGGTAAATGCCTTATATAGACAAATGGATCTGGATGCCACTAATTATGTGTTTTGATTTTTTTTTAAAAATATGTTCCTTTTCGGGATTTTGTTTTTTAATAAAAAACTATATGCTATGCAACTTCTAAAGATAAGATGATGTTTTCATCTTCCCAGAAAAGAATATTTCAAGCTAATATATTAATAGGAAAACATGTTTTTCTCTTAGCTTCTTCCCCTAGACAGGGGACACTTTGATCTACATGTTTTAGTCACTGTTAAATAGCATTAAGCCCTAATAATTTAAAAATAAGATAATCACAACCTAAAATGCATATCTAAGAGTTGATTTGATCAATACATTCTATTATAACACATCAGTGGGAATGAAACACATCATAATTGCTACTGATATGCCATAAAACAATGTTATAAGATTAATGAAAATAAAAAATAATGTGATGAAATTAAAAAGTTTCTTTTGAATTACAAAACTAAAAATATTGAAATACTTCAATGTGAAAAAGAAGCAAATATTCCAAGTTTTATCAAATGCACACTCTCATTCTTTTTTGTTTTAACTTTTGCGTAAGGAGAATTTGAAATTATTCCCGACTCTTTTCCCTTCCCTCTCAAGAACTCCACACCAGAACTCTATCTGACTGAACAGTAAGGGTGAGGAGGGTTCACTTCTTTTACAATAAATGCACTGCCAAGTCTTTAAACTTACTCTGATGAAGTGTACTTAATTAACCTGTGGTACATTTTCTTCATACATACTTTCAAAATGCTGAACGGCTATATCAATGCGTAATAGAAGACCTTTTCACCATGATTTTCCATTTAAATGTGTACTTATGTTGACACCTGATTACACTAGTGTTCTATAAATAGTGGAGTATCTGCATATTCCACCAATAAACTCTGTTCCTGGGAATTCTCATTCAAAAACTGGCACTGCGGTTAAGTCAGAGCCTTGACATCTGGAATGCTTTGGACTCACTCCAAATGGAGAAGAAAAAAAAAATTATCAGTATTTGCCAGAGGTCATCTTTCTCAAAGATAAACCAGGCATCCATGGCCAAGTACATATACACTGCAATTTGAGCACTTTGCCATTGAAATAAACAAACAGGGTGACTTGAAAATGATCCTGTCATTCCCAGCAATGACACTGCTCTGCTCACGAGATATACAATTGTCTGATAGGCCAAAACCACACAAACGGCATTAAAATCTGGAAGAAAAAGGACATGGATTTTAAGTAGACATAATTTGGAAGCTACAGATTCAGATCTGTATTAATGTCAACAAAGAGATAAATACATTTTGATTTAAAGCCTCACACATAGTTTGATCTGAAATTAGTGCCAAGATTCATCAAAAGCTGTCAATTGCCATTTGCTGTGCTAATTTGAGACATTCATGTACTTAAATACAAGTATACTTTTTGTTTTTCTGCAGTCCTGCAGATTCTCCTGAGACCATTACAACTGGCACATTTCCCGGACATCTCTGTAAAGGATATTCTGCTCATAGAAATTATAACATATAGTGTCCTAAAGGGAAAAGCGTGGCAGAACACTTCTGTCTGGCAAGTCTGTGAGTTAGGGGAAAGAAGTACTTCAATCTCAAGATAAGAAAGATAAACTCAACTCTTGGCTATAAGCCCTTAAGGCTTATAAAATGACAAATAATTAAAATAAATGCTCCTGTGTCTTTTTGCTGTGCAGATATAACCCTTTACTTGTTGATTAAATTTCTGCTGTAAAATATCTTTAATAAAAAGCTTTTGATTTATGATTGATTGACTGTGTGAAGAAAGACTGTAAGATGTTACTGTGTGATTCCTACCAAAAATAAGGCATATGGTCTGTTGTAGTATCTTGAACATCAGCTAATGACCATACTTTACCTTAAAGTTCACATCTGTCACATATAAACTGACAAGAAAGTCATTCACTGGGATTCTGAAGAGGGAATAAGGCATACCCTTCTGTAACACTTTATATCATAGAAAGAGATTAAGGGACTTACGAGGTATTTAGGTGTAGTATCTGGAAGCAATATGGCTGTTAGCATAGCAGAGATATTAAATTTTATTACATCAGAGAAGCACTTAGCTGAATTGTGTGAGTCAGCAGGTTCTGGTTAGAATTTCTTTGGTGGATGTCAGTGCAATATCAACCTGTTCACAGATTCAATTTTATTTTTAATCAGATGATGTGTAAAGAACTACTTTTCTTGAGAAATTCTTTTTTAACATCCTCGGTGTAAGGTTTCAGTATCACATTCTCCCTCTTCCTTGCAATGTTCCTTGGCTGCACAGTGGTACATCTAAACCAAGAAAGGCTTAGTGTTTGTTCTCCTATACCTTAGCTCTAAGTAGATTTCAGTTCCTATATTGAGAAGAGAATAGAACATGAGTTTCATGTTAGTAACTAGTTTCATTAGTAACTATTTTGATTTAGATCTAACCACTAAGTCTAAGGGTTCAATTCATTACCCCCAGCACAGAGTGTGCACATGCCTTAGTGTACTGAATGCTGATGGATCTGAAGAGGCTCCAGTGATTGTGGATGCCTGCTTACCTTTCTTCACCAGGAACTGCAGATCCAAGTAGTGAAACAGAGCGGCAGCTGTGGGAACTACCTCACACTGGGCTGAATTGCAGCAGACCAGCCACCTCCTTGAAGAGAATCAATCTTTGACAGCCTTCTGCCTTACAAGTACTGTGTGACAGAAGTCTGCACATAGAGATGTAGAACAGAACAACTGACTTTGGATAAATTGACTTGGTAGAAGCTTAAACAGTTCAAACTCCCCAAAGTTTCCCAGAACAATTAGTCCCCAGGTAGTTAACCTGCAAAACAGCGTTCGGCTTCAATGAAACCTCCTGAGGGATTGGATTCTGGCTTTGACTTTGAGTCCTCCACAGTATTGTTACAAAAATGTGCCTGGTGCATTCTTCTCTTGCTCTTTTTCTGTTTTTAGAAGAAATTACCTTTTGATTCAGTGCTATGTGCAGAAGCTCAGGCTGCCGATACGCACTGGACCAGCCTCAGCTCCAACTTAAAGTGAGGGAATATGCACTTACTGGGTATCAAACACATTTGGCTATAAGGCCACAGCAGCCACACCCCTGAGTGTGTGCAGAAGTGAAAGCCTGCAAGTAACTTCACCAGGAAAAAGATTTTTTTATAAAATCACAAGGACCACAGATACTAAACAAGGTGTTGGTTGAACACAGACTTGGATTTTAGCCTCAGCAATAAACCTGCAACAGTACATACACAAATATGCAAGGATTCAAGTAAAACATGGTTCTGTTGGAGTGGTAATTCGCTTCATGCAAATTCATGAAGCATTCCACGTTTTTGAAATTTCCCTCAGGATAGCTGGCACTCGGCACGGGGCAGTTTTACCCGGTAAAGTGAATGATTAGAGGCCCAGCTAAGAAAGTAAAATTGTAAAACAGAAAATGGGTTCATTTTACCTTAAACCAGGACATCAAGAAAGCCTATTTCTTGGTTCTCATCCTCCAATAATCTGTTTTCAGTAACATTTATGCCTTAATCACCACATCAAATCTATTGAAAATCATATTAAATGCACATATTTGACCTCACTGCTAGAAAGCACTCCCTCACCTCTATTTCCTCAGGAAATAGGTAAAGGAAGTCAAAGTGAATAAAGCTGAATGGATTCTAGCCCCTGTGGACCGAAACTGCTTTTGAAAATGATCCTGAATGTTTTGAATGCTGTAGTGTAATAGAATATTCGCTCAGTAAATATCACTCAGGTGCCTTTCAGTGTACCTATGATAAATACAGCATCCCAAGACTCAAGAGGAATGTCTGCCCTAAGCAGCAAGGAATGCTGACAGGTTTTGCATGTGATGGGGAAGCAGTTATCCTACTCCACATCTCTTTATCCTCACCATTCACTAGTCTCATCTTCCACATTGTCCTTGAAGGATGTCTCCACAAAAGATGTTTCTCACCAAGAGTGAATTCAGAAGGAGACCTAGTTTTCTTTTCTTAATGAAGTTAACCTGATTTGGAATTGCTGAAGCACAGAGAGTGGAAATCAGCAAAGCCATTTTGCTGATGCTTTTTCTTAGCAAATCTACATTGAGGGCATGCAGGACTGACTGGAATGCCTAATGTCAGACTTGCTTTCAAAGAACTCAATCGGCTGTTCTCAACAAGCTCTTCAAGATGTTCTGGAAAGACTAAGGTGGGAGAAAAAAATTACAGAAATGTTCATGTATACCCTCTGAGGACTGCATTCATGACCCGGTAATGCATGCTCTGCTCATATGCTTCTGATATTTGTTAGATCTAGGAGTTGTATATCTTTGTAGCATTAGCTCTGTATTACCTGTAGTAATAAAAAATACGTAATTGAAAATACAAAGGAAAGGGACTGCATGCTGGCAACTTCTTATGGCAATCTTGTTCTGTTTTTTGAAACAAATCCTTTTTTAAATTCCTCCAATATTGACATCTTTTTCTTGGACTGGGTGTAGCATCTAAAACACCATTTTTGCAATGTAATTTTTTAACTGCTCAAGAGAGCACAGGATATGTGCTACTCCTGTGTGACACCTGCAGGCTGTCTCATACTTCAGCTTCAAACACAGGGAGACATAAATGGATGCTTTTTACCACATCTTACCTGTAACAAGAACACAAAAATGGGTGCGAGGAGTGGAGTCTCAGTTCCATCTCCTTCATCATCAACCAGCAATGGTCTATATTGCACAAAAGAAGGTATTGTTCTGTCCCATAGAGAAGTAAAGCACTGCCTGTCTGCGGTGTATCTCGGGGACATGAGAGGGAGCTCATATTTGGCCCTGCACCTTTTATAGCGCCTTCCACCTTCACACAGTTTTCCCTGTCACCAAGGCCTATCTCACATTACAACACAGTCAACCCCCAGTTTATTTCTAAATCTAATTTGGGGCACAGTACTGCCCACTAGTTTAATGCTTACAAAGTGAATGACAGAGTCCCACCCAATAGGAAAAATAGGGAGACAAACTATGATCCTGAAAAGCATCCTCCCTTCAGCAACAACATCAGCACACAGCAACTTCATAGCCTTGCTTTGACCCCAGGGAAGTAAATGTGACTCCTTATGAAAAAAGTATAAAAGGTGCATGATTGACCGACCACTAGGAGAAGCTTCAAAAAATCTTAAAAAGGAAAAAAGCCCAGACCTAAAACCTATTCTCCTTTCAAACCACTGCCTCCTAGTTTCAGAGTCGCATCCATTCATTTATTTTCCTCTTGAAAAGAAGGACGATCAAATTTAAGGCTTTTCTGCTGTGAGTGAGTAGCTATCAAGGGTAGCAGATGTACCCGAAATTTCTCTGTGGTTCTGAACAGCACTTCCTCCACAACAAGACTCTTTTTAAGATTTGTGTTTATATAAAAAAACAATATCAACCCCCCCCCCATCTGAGTCTAGTGAAATTTCATTTTGCTCACATATCTTATTTAATAAAAGAATAAAAACAAAAGCATTCCCTATGCAGGTCTATTTTGCTAGTGGAAGCTGTGGTCTTGCTGATATCAGAAACAAAGGATGGTTATGAATTATGTTGTATATATTTAAAAAAAAAATAATCTACCATACTTTGCAGAAGATCATTTATTTTCTCCTCTGCAATTTTCACTTGCAAGCACACAGGTGTTTGACCAGATCTTCTGAGGACAGGGAGATACCTAGTAGAAACTAAATCTCTGTAAGCATGTGCAGGCTGCTTTTCAAGGGAATCTCCTTCTATCTTCCACAAGCACACGTCACAATTACCTTGCAGTGACTGAAATTTAAGTGTAATAAGTGAGTGACAAAACGGGAGGTGGAATGGCACTCTGCCCTGTGTTTCATAAAAGGCTTAAAAAAGATTTTGTTTGGAGGTGAAATCTTGCTACACACCTCAACTTAAAGCATGAGTCCATTAGAATATGGGATCTCTGGCTGCATGTGTGGGTGGGGAAGGTTCTGTACAAGTCTTCTTACTTGCTATACATTGCAGGCTCCAGGCCTACAATACTTGATTCTAATATAGGAGTATATAGAATTTTGACATCATTAAAAATCACAAGTGTAAAATGTAAAAAGTTTTTAGCAGCCCCAACTACTACTGCTACTACTTTTATTACTAAAGTTGTTAAAAAATTCAGAAAAAGTCCATCACAAAGATTCCTTTGTAAAGCCCCCCCCTTTTTTTTTTTTTTGACACAAGACATTAAAATCTATAAAATAAGCTTTCCAAATGTTCTCTTTGTGCAGTCTTTTCCAAACTTTCATGTTACATGGACTTAATTTTGGTTTCTTAGACAAGCATCATCCCTGCTCATTCTGATTTCTTCTGGCAGAATAAAAAAACTTCTGTGGGTAATACACCTAGAGAAACTAAATGACTCTGTCATTCATAGTGATGGTATCACCAGGACATTTTTCAGGCACTTTGGAGAACACTTCAGAAACTTATAGCATATTTCTATTGCAATATGTACTCTTGACCTAAGCAAGCAGAGGACTTCAAGTTCCAGTCAAAAGGCAAAATTCTTGAACTTCCTAAAACATTGGGACTACATATACACACATGAATGCAAAAATAATTATTTTAATCAAATAATTTATTTCATGTGCCTGCTATATTACTTAACATTCAAAATGATAAAAAAAGCCTAAAATAACTATTTTCACAAATCTAAACATTAGCATACAATCAGTTCCAATCTGTACATCAGTTGATTTCATCTCTGTTCATCCTTTCTGTCTTATGCTTTGTCACACAAGAAGAATGGTGAGATAAATCAACCATTTATTTGCTTTATTGCATAAATCTCACATCAATAAAACGGAATTGATCACATAAAGAGGTTTAAGATGGGTTTTAGTGAATTCCTGAGATGCTGTAAATTAATCATGCAAGCTTATATTATACTTCCTCAAGGGAAATACATTTTAATAAATCTTTTCCAAACATTTTCCTTCTTCAATATATTTATAAATGTTGCTACTATTCTTTGTTTTTTCTAAGATGATTAAACCATTATTTTTCCCTAGTGTTGTGTGTTACAAAAGAAATCAAGAAAATGTCTTAATTACTTAGAAAATACACATCAAAATCACTAGGAAACTTAAAATAAAGGTATTAATATGTCTTCAGCAACAACAAATACATTCCTTACCTTTGTTTAAATCAAAATAGATGACACTGCAAGAGGATCCATAAAAATGGAAAACCATACTATATGTAGATGTAAGGCTATACTGAGATATGTTTTAAATGAATGAAAATTGAGCTAGTCGACTTGTCCTTTGCATCCAATTGATATTGTCCATAATACAGTATTTTAAACCATTAAAAATGTATTTCATTAATTTCAAAGCTGCCTGAGAGCATACTAGAATACTAGAGAGTATAGACTAAATTTCCATTGGAAAAGTACAGATTAACGATTTTATGTGCACAGATTTAATTTAAAACAGGATTGATACTAAGTCACGAATAGCTACTGAATGAGTACTGTTAATACAAGTTCCTCTTCACTGTCATGCCTCTTTGCAGAGATCTGAACTGCAAAAGTGTGGTCTCTGCTCCTAAGCTCCTCTACTAAATCTATCCAATACCTACTGACTTGTGCAAATCATGACAATTCTGTTTTAAGATAGTTATCACTCTCCAAGAAAATGGAAGCAGAGCATGAACATTTTTGTACTGGTCTCCACAGTCCAAATAAACATTAGCAAAAGTAAAGATCTAGGTCAAACTACAACTTTGAAGATTAAAGCTCCTTCCCTACCCCCAGTCTTAAACAACTTATCAAATCTGAGTAGTTTATTATGGAAATAATAAATAGGATAAAACTATCTAAAAATAGCAACAGACAAGGTAACATCCATTCCTTTAATAATCCAATAATATCTGATATTTTTAGTTTACTCTAAGATTATTACTTCTAGAGTGACAGCTGTCACATCTTTGTGGTTCCTTACCAGCGACCCTTAAAAAAAAAAAAAAAAAGGTGTACTTTTATTATTATTACTTTCCTTTCTGGTGAACAGCTGGCTGATGTATCCAGGCTGAAACAGTCTATTGTCAGATGATCAAAGTTGTCATCAGGCAGATTCACCATAAAAGTGGTTCATGTGAATGGAAATCACATACTTTTTTTGGCATGGACAAAGGCCAGCAAATTTTGTATCTGATTTATAGTACAAACTAGGGTTACTACTGTACAGTGATACAGATAGGGTGAAATCTAAAACAAGTTTATGAGACAAACCAGCAATAGCATGGAAAATAACAATGAACTTTGCTACACAGGGTAAATGTTGACAGTAGTACACAAATAGTAGGATTTTTATGGGATCTTATAACAAAAACATTTTTGCTGTGTTTCCATAATATAATTTGGTTCACTGTTATTGAAACAAAACAGCTCACTGATCTGATAGAAAATGAACTCATTAAAAAAACAGGGAAAAAATACTGTCTGTCAGATCAGTGAGATTGACCAATTTATGGACACAATTGCTATTTGCAAGAGACAGACATGAATTTCCAGCCAGCCCTAGAGCCTCCTTTTCAGAGACAACCTATAGCTGTACTGAATTAGGTGCAACCTTGCAGTACGTCCAGAGGAAGATAAATACAAGGATAATGGCTGGGAGATATAATATGCTAGAAAAAACTTAGTGGTCAAAAGTCATTTATCTCACAGCTGTTACACAAGCAAAATAACTACTCCTTTCTGCAGAGACTTTGTACATACAAGACTCAAAGGAGACCATGTCATCAGATATGGAGGATTCCCATATTGGAATTGGCTTTTCCAAGAAGCATAAGCTTCAGCAGAAAGTTACAGTATTTAAAACAATTATCACATGATTTCTAACAAGGCCATATTCATGAGGACTGGACTGCCCATATCCCCAAGAATCAGCTAGCTATTTGCAGACTACCATATTTTTCACACTACAACTATTCATTAAGTAAAATTAATTTGATGCTATAAATGCTACATTCCAGATGTTAAATGATCTTCTTAACTTTTACTTATCTCCTTTCCTCTTCTATTTATCTGAGATGTCACTTTCCTCACTTTTGGAATTGAAAGTTTTGGGGACAAGTAATATCTCATGTCATGCCTGTACAAGAGCTGATATAATGGCTGCTAATCATTTCAGATGATTTCTATATTAATCTGCATTGATTTTCTACATTAATAGGAAAAGTAGCAGCTGATCTCAAGGTTCAAGATGGCAATTTCTAATTTTAAAGGGGATTCACAAGAGTTATCCAGCATCCATGAAACCTGTTCCAAACAAAGTTTAACGATGAAAGGAAGTATTGGCCTTTGGTCCTTTTTATTTAACAAGTTAACAATGCTTCATTTTCTTTGCCAGCAGTGAGAACATTTTGATTTACAGTGGATAAAACAGGATAAAATGTTTACAACTCAAGCTGGCCAATCTTTCTTCACAGACAGACTAAGCATATGCAGCTCATGGCTGAAGAACTTTGAATTTATTGTGTTATCAGAGGTCAAGCTTGTCAGCTATTGTTGGGATGGCTCAACCTGTACTGCACTGTCCACAGCACCCGGGATGAAAGGATTGGTGAATCACCTTTTTTCAGTATGTGAATCAATAGATAAAACACTCTCACAGATGTCTCTGAAGTTCCATCAGGTTATGATTAATGAGTTCATGATGCTTTCCTGTTGGTTTTTCAGTTCCCTCACTGCAGTTTGAGCTAAGAAAAGCCCACTGTTTCTTTGTTCTCAAGAAGCCAGGTTTCCAAGTTATTTGATAGCTGCCACTGTTTTGCTGTTTATGAACCGCATACTCCACTCCATAGAACTTGTTCACTTTATGTGACAAAGGAATCTAGGTAAACAGCCCAGATGAATACAGGCAGCAAGAAGCAAGGGAATATGGCTGATAAAGCATGAAAATGAACATTTCTGACCTGAATTCAAAAAGTCATCATGTTACCTTTCAGGTATTTCTATTGGAAGGAACTCATCATGCAAGACTCAAAGCAACACAGTTAAGAATATATCCCGTAGCCTTCAATGATATTCATTACTACTCAAGGAATTAATACCATTAACTAGGAATATGAATGAATATTTTAGTGCTTCTTTTGATTTTTTTTTTTGTCAAGAAGAACTTGGAAATATCAAACATAAGCTACTGGAAGGGATGCTTTTACATCCATATATTCAGGTTACTATTCATACGTGTTACCATTTGGGTGATAGCGCATGTACAGAAGGATGTAGAGTCATATCACCGAAGGGTAGTGATATGATACCTAAAGGTAGATAACTCTTGCCTGTTTATTGAAATAACTTACTTGCACCTTCTTCCAACTTCAAACTAGAAGTTTGCTGTAAAAGTTGACTTACTGAGTTGCATCACTCTGTCGCTAGTTTTCCTGCATTCAAGATCAACTGCTATTTCCTTCTATGACACAAAGCATTGTTCTTTGACAAAGACATTGTTTTCAATTCAACAGCTGCTTCAGGCTATATAAATTTAGAAACCATTCTACGGTGCAAGATAGGATAAACTTCTGGAATGGCACATACCTTACATTAACACAATACATAGAGACACTAAAGAAAATACCTGAAGGGCATTTGTGTTGACAGTGCCAGTTTAAGTAATGAAATCTTGTTGATCCACCAAGACTGAAAAATCTTGAGATTCTTTTGTTCACTGTCAGATGCCTTGGTGTGTTTTTTTTTCAATACTGTGACAATGCTGAAATCTCCATTCTTTCAGAAGCTGGCAGTTCTGAGCATGCTACACACTGTAGTACTGAAGTGACTGAAGCAAAGCCAAACATCATATTTGTCATCACATTTCTGCATTTCCATCTTCTCCCCTGGCCCATCATTGGAACAATTTGTCCTTGTCCTTTTCATAAAATGTTCCCCTTCCAAATCACCCTTCAAACATAACAAGCTGCCAAGACAACTGAAAGGCACATACAACACGGTCATGATAGGTTGTAATGAGTGCTGTGGGTGTTAGCAATTACGATGGGTGCATTTGATGTTCCAACTCAATGGTACTTTTCAAGATTATATTTGTACACAGGGATACTTGCAGTCTATATTGTACATCTTAAAAAAAGGATTTTCTGTAAGGTATACTAGGCACACTGACCAAGGAGGCATAATATTGTTTTCTTAGCAGGTTACCAGTATTATTAATTTCTGCATCATTTCACTACTGTTTTTTCCTGTGTTACATTCTGATTGCATTTTCAGGCTGAGGTGATACACCAATTTCTATGGGTTACATATATTTGCCATATGCAGCATGCTACATCCCAACAGGGACAGTCAGGTTTCTTTATGGCAATTTTAGGGGATGGAAATAGGATTTAATGTGCATATAAAGATTTAGCATTTTAAATATTATCAAAGTGGTGTTTTTACTCCAGTAACAAGCATTTTCAATATGCCATCATCCTTCTAGTTTGAGAGAGACATTTTGATAAGCTATGTATACACACACAGTGTATGCCATAATCATGTTAGGATTTACAGAAGTGCTGCCTTTCACATTTTCCATATCTAGTACAAAAAGACTTTTCCCCATTCTGATGGTATGAGAGACTTGTCACCTGTAAGCCCCCACTCAAGCAGCAGAGACTCCTGGAGAGCACTTATGCCTTGTCATTCTGAATCACCAGTCCTGAAGGTGTACCTAAAGAGCAATCTGGTATATGGATTCGTCAACTTTTCTGACTCCCCTGTGAGGGCTTCCATGTTTTTTCTCATAAAGAAGCATGGGAGTCTCTGACCCTACATGGATTACAGGAGGCGTAAAGACTTCAGAGTGAAGAATGAACACCCCCTGCCTCTTATCCTGGAGTGCTCTAAACATCTACAGTGGACTCCCTAGTTCACCATGTTGGATTTACACCAGGCCACTATTAGGTTCCTGTGATGTCATTCAGTCTCTGCAATGCTTGAACTACATTCCAGTATTCTGTAAATGTTGGCCTGTAGGGACTTGCTTCACAGCTATGGCATGGTATACCTGGTATTCTGCACCTCTTGAGAGGTAAGCTGTGATGGCATTCAGGACATTTTCAATTACTTGAAACAGTGTTGACTCTGTGCCAAATTGAAGAAATGCTTCTTTCACTGACAGAGGTTGGAGTTCCTGGGGTAACTGTGGGCAACACTGACTTACGCATAGACTACGAGGAGACTTATGATGGCCCAAGTTGGCAGACCTCTTCTATCACAGGTGCAATGGTTTTCAGGATTTACCAGCCTCTAAGGATAGTTCATGAAGACTTCTGATATTCAGACTTCAGAGGGCTTGATTTTCATGGATGCCTTAAACATCAGCAGCTTTTGAGAAAGTAAAATGTGTGTTCACTGTAATTTTTATCCTAACCATGGTCCTTTATTGTAGAAACAGATGCTCTAATCTGTACCTTTTTCTCTGGGTAGCTCACCCCGGTGAGAGGAATTATGCCTGAGATAATGAGCTCTTGGCAATCAAAGATGCCTTTGAGGTGCAGCACAACACCTGTGAGTGGGTAGAGGGATGAAAATCACCAAAACCTCTCCTCGCTTTGTCTACTGGGCTTCCTTTTTTTGTGCTCCCCTTCACTTTCCTTTGGCATCTAGGAAGCAGAATGACAAGGTAGGTGCCTTATCATGGATGAAGGACTTGGATTTGGATACACTAGAATTGAGCTTCAGTGCTTGAATATGCAATCCTGCAGGTAATGCATGATGCAGACGTGTGACTGATTATATTTGGGTCTATAAAATCTGTACTTGCACCAAAAGACCTCTGCAAAGGCCACATTGTGTCTTACAGCCACAGTAAGTAAGAGGGTCTGCAGTACCTTGGTGGTATCTTAAGACCTCTCTCTAACCATGCTATAGATGTAAACACCTGTATTGTTCCTATAGCTCTCATTGGAGCACATGGGTAGGAAAGATGGAACAATATTTCCAACTTTCTCTCCCCACCGTGGTTCATGGATGCAAAGGAGAAGAAAAGATCTTTCATTTTCATGCTCCAGGTCTAGGGTTAGAAAATGGAGGCCCTGCTATTCGCATTGCCCCTTTGAGTAATGTGCTGTTATACTGAAAAAGGACCACTGCCATGGAGCTTTTTACAGATTGCCTCCAATTGTGCTGGTCCCTGGCCAGAGATCTTCTTACTTTTCCACTGGAGGCTTAATTTTTGAAATTTTATTATCTCTCAGCATTACTTCAGTGCACATGAGTTAAGCATAAAGGAAGAATTGTCAAAATGTCTGTTGCACTCACACTGATGGAGAGTTTCTTCTCTCTCTTACATGTGAGATCCCCTGTTCAAAACAGATTTTTCAAAAATACTTTATTTCGCCAATGGATCTATCTCTACCAAATTATGACTTTGAATCCAACAGTTAAAGAGACAAAGAGTTTTCCACAGGATCTTCTTTACTTTTTCTTGATCTTGTGACATAACGTAAGAGAAAAATCTTTGTGCAACACGGTTCTTATTGAAGCTTCATCATTTTCAATCTTAACAAACTATTGTCTATAATGAGCCTATACCTTCTAACTCTTTTATTGGCTTGCTTACACCCTTCATTCTGTATTGCTCTTTCTGACTGGTCAGACTATTTTTCTAATTGGAAAATGCAAGCTGTCTAGCACATGCTCCATTTATTACAACTTGCAAAAAGTCTCAGCAAACTGTTGATACAGAAAAAGTATCAACAGTAAGAAAAGTTTTCCGGTGAATTTTCTTTGGATGAGTCTGATATTTTGGAGCTTTGCTCATTAGAATATCTCCTAGGAAAACATCAACCATTTTGATTGGACTATAATTTCTCTGAAAATGTTATGTGCACTTCAAGTAACAGCAGAATCCTCACAGTTGCACATAGAAGGTGTGAAGACACAATGTGAAAACAACATCATGGAAGAAATAAACTGGAAGAGAGTATGTAAAAAAAAATGCAAATTTTAATAGCATCAGTTTTCTGTAATACAAACTGTGAGGTGCTATTAGCAAAACGAGCAAAGATAAAAAGAACAGTAATCCCATAAACACCGAGAGAAAGTAGGAGATGATGTAAACTGTGTACTAAGAAAAGTACATAGCCTTTTTTTGAGAAGCTCAAGTCATTATTTGTCTAGGAATATTGGTACAGAACACTGGACAATCCTGCGGTTGTGCCTAGTCATGTGGAAATTTGATTACTACAATGGCCATTTATGATTTCTTGCCTTGCTGCCTTGACAGTGTCAGCTGTTAAGTGCACGGGCCTGTACACACAGCACTGAGATTTTGACCACACAGTTCCGTTGCTGTCGCTCTTATACTGGACAAGAGCAACCTCCTGAGCTTTGGCTCTGCAGCATTTTGAACTGTAACATTTCAGGCTGACATTTCTCACAAGGCACCTGATTCACTGCTCCTGCAGACAGTACACCTGAGCTTCCTCCAGGGGCAGAGTCTTTGATGGTGCCATTTCCTTGTGTCATCCCTTGCTATTTTACCAGTTGTTCTCCCTATGCCCTTGTGACAGCTGGTAGGATTCTAGGGATACCAGTCACTGTTATCTGAACCACCACCAGACCTTATTCCCAACTCACAGGATATCAGGTGAAACTGGAAAAAAACCTTTACACTTCTCTGAATGCAAGAACTGTAATTTTGCTGAGCCTTTAAAATGTCCTCACAGGTTTGGAAAACTCTATAAACCGTTCATTTTCCATATGTATCCACATAATCAAGATGCATTCCAACATTTAAGACTAATTTTCAACTTTTATAGAAGTGGATTTATTAAATAGTTGCCATGAATTTTCTGTGGTCATATTTTATGCAGATCTACTGGATTCTAATGTATAAATACATATTATCTTGCCAGTTACACAACCCTATTAGATTGAACAGAAAATATTTAGGTCTGAGAGTCAGTTCAATATCAACTTTGAGCTCTGGGTCAGAGAGATTGCTTTAAGTACCATCTGTATCTATCTCGGCTATCTCCAGACACAGCTAGGACATTTTTCCTTCTTTCTCCAAGGATTGAATGACCTTCCGCCTGACAGTCATTCAAGTGATTCTCTTAACGTTTTAAAGTTAAATGCAAAACATTTCTCAGAGTTATTTCCCACTTGATATTATACACATGGCTACATCTGTTATTCTTTCCTCGCATTTCCCCCTGGCACTTGAAGGACAGATGATAAATCTGGGCTAGATTGTATCTGGCTTTGCATGGGCTTGCAGTGAATCAGACAAAAGAGTACAAGGAGCTCTTCCTGTTTCCTTGAGTATCCAGGCAAGGGTTAGACACAAGAGACAATCTCAGCCCTGATTTAGTAGAGCTCTGAATGTGCACAATTGGTGTATTCAATATTTATAGAAGCAGCGAGTGCCAAAAAGGGAACTAAGGCCATGGTCTTCCGATTGGGTCAGCAGTGAAGTTAGGTGACATTTTTTTATGAACTTCAGTCAGAAATACAACTCAGAAGAGAACAAAAATACAAGCAAATGGAGTTTAGATTTCTTGACTAGATATAGCCCTCCCTTCAAAACCAAAGTAAACCCCAAAACTCAAGTAAACCATTTTTCTGCACCCTCAAAAAAAAAAAAAAAAAAAAGGATACAATGACAATAAAATAAAATATTCTGTCTCAACTGACCCTCTATCTTGATTTTTTTTTTTAATTACACAGTATATGTAATGAGGAACATCAGTGTCAAGGAGCACAAATTGTACCCTTTAAAAAGAGCAAAGGAATACAGGACTGCAAGGGTCCATCAGACCCCTGAATATATCCATTTCATCCCTTTCATACACCAGTCACACTATACATTAAAACTGGTTATACTCTCTTAGCTTACTTCTCCTAATTAGAGGCTATTCCAAAGCCTACTTCCATTGACAATCAGAAACTTCTTAATTTGAAGATCATAATTGTCCATGGCTACTATTATAATAATGTGCAATCATTCACCCTCACAAGCTTCAGTTTTCTAGATAAAGCCACAAAGCCTATTTAGGGGAAAAAAAAAAAAAAAAAAGA
>VZRU01004785.1:298508-323931 GCA_013398155.1 Pedionomus torquatus
TTGAATGAAATTTTTATTAACACATCTTTTACTGTCTTTCTTAAATGAAGTTCAGGATTTTGGCTGAGAGGCTACACTAGAAATATGTAATAAAATGATGCTGTTTCCTTTACTCTTAACTTGTTCTTTCACTTTTGCAATCATGCATACTGTAGGTACAGTGACTTTTGTATAGACAGGCCAGCTAAGTCACAGCAATTGATGATGTGTGAAGCTTTGAAAGAAATACCTTCCACCATTCCACACACTCCTCTTTTACCCATCAATATCTGCTCCTGGCACATAAAAAAACCAACTGCATGATAGATATGAAGCATGTATCAGCTTTACACACACAGGCTGTCCTATGTGTTTGCATATATGCCTAGACTTGCATTAACTCTTGTGGTTAACATCAAGACCTATGGCTTGAGTTAAAGAAACTGAAAATATAGCTAAAGAACAGACACCCTGCTGTTGGCCTGAGTTTGCTGTCTTAGACTGTTTATATTAAAATAACGGCACTGACTTCATCGCAACTAAAAGTAGGAATAAACAATAACAAAAATGTAGTGCTTGTATCTCTCTTTAAGTTACTTGATTTAATCTTGGTAGAATGCAACACAACTTTTGAATTACTTCTTCAGTTATATTTTTTAAAGGGTTTAGTTCCATTTTGCTTACAATCACCTGCTGAACGCTTTATAATAGATGTTATTTTCCATTTGGAAAAGATATTGTTGGTGGGTTGTTTTTTTCATATATATATATGTGCTTTCATTTCTAATGATGCTCAACATTAATGTCATTTTCCTATTTACTCTGTTTGGATATTGACATTGATGTCAGCACAACATTGGTGCTGGATGGAGGTAGTTAAAATTAGTTCCTTTTGTTTGCTGTGTAGCAACAGAGCATAAAATGGAGATGATATCTAAACCAGTGGCTATTGTTTAGTTGGTTTTTTAGATCTTACATGTCCATTGATGACTACAAGGTAGAATGGGCTAAATACAAGCGGTATTGAATTCAGCGGGATTATACTAAGTATTCACTTACTCATGTGTGTTCAGCATAAGGAAAGCGCTAAACACTCTCCAGGCTCTGGCTGGCCACGCATGGGTGTACAAGTCGTATTGAATTCAATGGGATTATACTAAGGATTCATTTAATCATGTATGTTGAGCATAAGGAAAGCACTAAACACTCTTCAGGCTGTGGCTGGTAACACATAGGTGCATAGATGACAGAAAAAGCTACTCTTGCAGGTGAGAGCCAAAGGAATACTGGGGTGGGCAGTCAAGGTTAGCAGAATTGAGCTGAGCAGCAATAAACAAGCTCTGAACCGTTTCAAACTGCGGCTGAACTCCTCCTCCAGCATCCCCTCTCCAGAGGTCTGGCACCCTCTGAAAAGGCTTCAGTATGTGACGGATGAATCAGAGAGTATTCCTTGAGGGAATTCCACTGTTGCACGGCTCTCTTTGTCTCTTGTTCCCTCCAGAGTAACACAGTGTATGCCAGTTACCACATTCATATATTCAAATCCTGTATTTGCACGCAAATACAGATGTTTGCATCTGCATAATGAATACACCTCCATTTCTTAGAGTATACTCCCAATGACTCTAAGCTTTAATGTCTGATTAAATTAGGAGGATGCACATTATGCCTTTATATAAACTTCATGGAATGATTCTCAGATTAAGTCTGTGTATTTTAACCATTAAAATACCAATGTCTTTCAGCTGGTCCAGCATGGGAGTTTTTGTTGTTTGGGGTTTTCTTAACTCTTTACACACCAGAATATGGCATATCTTACATATTTGTTAGCAGGGGAAAAAAAAAAGTATTACAGTGGGTATATGATTGTTAATAAAATACAGGGAAGATCTGAATGTTTTTCTTGACTAAACACAGTTTCCTAGATATCTGACTTTTAAAAACCTTAGAACAAACTGGACACTGTGCTCACATTGCAGTCACCATAAGGAAAAAAACCACAAACCCCACCTCCAGAGAGCAATCCATTTTATTTTCAGATAAGCATCTGAGTTAGTTCAAGCACATTGCTAAATGCTCATTTCTCTGTGTAAATTACAGGTAGAGGCTAGGGTGGATATCTCAGACTTGTACATTTTTGATGTTTACAGCTAGAAATCAGCAGAAACTCAAACGTCCAATGCCAGTTAAAAAACCTACCCCTGTGCTCATCTTCCTCTCTTTTTACATAGATTTCATCACGGAATCGCAGCATTGCAGTTGTTGAGTGAGGTTGCTGTGGACACCTACAAATCCTTTGATCCAACACCTCTGCTCAGAACAGGATCAACTAGAGCAGGTTGTCCAGGGCTGTGTCTACTTAGTTCATGAATATATTGAAGGATAGAAAGTCCACAATTTCACTGTGTTTGATCATCCTCAAAGTAAAAAAACCTTTTCCTTTGGTATAGGTGAAATTTCCTGTATTTCTACTTGTGCCTATTGTCTCTTCTCCTTTCATAGGGCACCACTGATGAGACTCTGACTTGCTCTTCTTTATAACCCTTCCATCGAGAACTTCTAGACATAGACAAGATTCACCTGAGCTTTCTCATCTCCAGGCTAAATAATCCCAAGCTCTCTCAGCCTGTCTTCATATGTCCTCATATCCAAGTCCTTAACAATCTTTGTGGTCACTTGCTGGACTCACCCCTGTAAGTTCATGTCTCTCCCATCCAAGGGAGACTAGAACTGGACACAGCACTCCTGATGTGTCCTACCAGTGCTTACCAGAGAGGAAGCACCTCCCTCTTTCCTGCTGGTGACACTCCATCTAATGCAGCCCGGTGGCTGTTGGTCTTCGCTGTTGGCTCATGTACAACTTTCTGTCCAGCAAGGCTCCCAGGCTTTATTCTGCAAAGCTGTTTTCCAATCAGTCAGCCCCTGGGCTGTACTTGTATATGGGACTGTTCTTCTTTGGCTGCAAAACTCTGCATTTTCAGTTGCTGAACTTCACAAGATTAATACTTCAACTCATCATAGCCATTGAGAAGTCAATTAATCCAGTCCTTTAAGTTATCCCTTCAATCAATTGGCAGAGTAAATCTGCTTCAAAGGGCACTTCATTCCTCTGTTCCACCAAATAATGTCTGAGAGAAGGGGACACATCTCTCTCCACATGTGTGGTCAGTACAGACTGGAGAGTATTTGATGTTTTCTTTATGCTGAACATGTTCACTTGCTTCACAAAAACTCACTCTTAATGCCTTCTGCTTTTTCATCTCAAGAGAATATGGAAACTAAATCTCTGCTAAATATGGTTGTGATGGTGCTCAGCTCTTCTTTGATCCTTGGTATCCAAAATGCAAATCTTCTCCAAGTGGACCTTACCCCTCTCTAAGGCATGTTCTTTATTTACTGTCTTATTTTAGTCTTTAGGTTATCCACTGTCACAAGAACATTTGCTGTTAGTCACAAGATTTTAAATGCATTTTTGAAATGTTTTATAGATGTCATGTGGTAAATATTTACTACTTATACATCCAGTCAAACTCACTACCTTTAATTTGCCTTGATTTTTTTCACACACACCACATACATTGATTTTAAAGTTTGCTTCATACAAACTACTTTTGCCATCATCTTTTCAGCAGTATTAAGAGTTCCTGTAATGGCAGTTTTCAGCAATGACAGAAGACAGTAAATTTAGAAAAAAAGAGTTGGTTTTATTATATGCACAAGTCATTAAATAATATTTGTGTTGTGAGTGGCACTTTAAAATACAGTGACAAATTTTACATGAAAGTTATAATATGAAACTCACTTGTAATTAAACTATAGGTCCTGTTACAAAATGGTATGAACTCTGGGGTCTTTTTCAAAAATTGAAAAATAAAGGTATACTTATGTTGGTTAAAGGAACAACTGGGCTAAGTGGAATTTTACATGCAAACGAAAAAAGGACAATTCTTGCACCCAACAAGTCCCATAAATACTTATCTCTAAAGTGGGAAATTGTTCACCACTCATGAAAGTAAGCAGTGTCTAAAGGCAGGATTGTTTGATGGAATCCTATTATGTTAGACTCCTTTTGGAGCTCTTGTTCACAAAAAATTTGTCATAGGAGTAATTGTCACACAGATTGTTCCATTAGGCCAGGTTCTGAAATTCTCATTCATTTTTCCATCGACTCAGGCAGTGGCCTTTAATAACCCTTTCAGAGAATGACAGCGGTCCCCCTCTGGCATGCCCTCTCCAGAGCTATGACTCCCTTTGAAAAGAGGTCAGCTTGTGCAATATATACTATATAATGCCAAAAGCAGACTGTTGAGATAGACCAATCATTGTAAGTCATGCATGCTTTCCTCCACCTTTTTGTCACCTTTTCTCAATTTTTTTAAGGCTGCTGGGAACTAAACGGCCCCTGACATTAGTAAGGCATTCTTAGGAGTCACTTTGCTGGGCTTAATTATCGCAGTGATGCAGAAGGGCTATGCATTTGTGTTTACATTTTTACTGTCCTTGGTAGACTATTACTGAAGGACAAAGTAGGCAATGTAATAAATGCCATAGTGTATTACAGAATTTGTATGAGGCCTTACATCCTTTTTGGAATCAACTTACAAACAGGTCTTTACACTTAAAAATATAAATCTCTAAGGAAAAAAACCCGAACCCACAAAGCCCTAACTAGAAGAATAGGACATCTTACTGGATAAACCAAACCACCTAAGAAACCCAACAAAACAAAAATAACCCAACCAAACAAACAAAAAAACCAAAGCCCCAAAACAAACACAAAAATCTCTGGTTTATATTCCAGCTTAAAAAGAGTTTAGGCACAAAAGACCTGGCTTGTACAGCTGTTTTCCAAAAGGCTCTGAACTTCCTCCTTGACTTCAAAATACTGCAATTCTTTTCAAAAATCACCATTAACACTTTCAGTGAATTACTTTCTCCTATGATACATTCTTGCTTCCTTCATAGGTTTGAATTGTACACTATTTTCCTTACAAGCCCCATCATCAAGCAATCCATGTAAGCACTTGCCTGTCATTGTTTCCACCTGAACAGCCCTGATCAGTTAAGTGCATTTTTACATTACTTGTTCCCTTTCTATTTTTGAAATCACAAGGAGATAATTTGGTGCCACAGAGAAAGACTGTCGACATCTACTATCGGTGTGCTCCATTGATGAGAGCGTAGGACAGTGTATCATTTCAACTGGACCAAAATGGACCGATAGGACCGTTTTAGAGTTGGATTAGGGTTCACACTTTTATTGCTGACTAGTAAGTACAGTGCGGCATGATGGCCAGCTGCAGCCTCAGGTTGCCCATCTAGAACCCAGACACACAGAAGTCACATCGTGGGCACTAGATGTTGCTGTTACTTCAAAAGAGCAACTCTTTTTCCAGAATCCCTTTGTCTTTGTTTGGACTAGATATAGAAGCATAAATAGCAAAACACCTTTGACTTGTATCTGGAAACTTCCAGCTTTCTATAAGGGCTTTCTTCCCCCGTGATTAGTACAGCTTTTCTTCAGCACTTTATCTATTTCTCTGCTGTGAGCTTTCTTCTGGAAACCAAAGCTGTCACTGAAAAATGCAGACTGTAAGAACATGAGGGGGAATTTTTTATTAACTTTTATTTCTAATCTTCTAATTTTTGTCTGCCATAATCCTGTATATAGTTTCCTATATCAACCCAATTCTAATGCAGATTTCCATTGGACTGCCTATTAACAAATAATCATTTACAGGGATAACTCCAGTGTAACATTCACACTTCTCTATGAACTGTTTTTAGATACTATTCTTTAAAAGAAATCTGAGGTTATCATCTCAGAAAGAGAGAAAAAAAATATGTTCTGGGTTTTCAGTCTTTATTTTCTGCATCCTAGTTTTGTTCCCACAGTGCTTTCAGTTTAAAGCAGTCTCTGATATGGTTTACCTTAGTCCATAAGAAATGACAATATAATAACATATAGGAAAGTCTAAGACAGTTAATAGTATTCTTCTCTTGGCACCACTGCTGTTAAGGCTTCATCAGATTCCTATTTGTTAATCTACCAGCAAAGCAGAAAGCCCGTTTCGCCACCAGTTTAATTTTCAGTTTGCACAGTTTACTTTTAGTAAGAGCCAAAGAATCATGTTCTGTTTTAATCACAAAGTGAAGAAAATGTTTTAATTTATTTGAAAATATGTTGTAAGTGAGAAACTGCAGGAGGTTCTGTTTTTCTTTGAAACTATTGACATTTTATCTCTGATTCTTCACAAAGTGGGATCACCCTTGTGCTCATCAGCATTAGAATCAGTAAAGACAGTGAAATGCAGTTAAACTTTCTAAGACCTAGTTATTGATCTAATTAAAAACCTGGTCTTTTTAGATTTGTTTTTATTAGATTTCTCACTAAGAAATAATAAAAAAAAAAGTGCAGGGACTACACAACAGTCATGGCATTCTTTACAAAGGCTGTCACTTCTGGGGAGATGTTCCCCTTCTCCATCAAACCGTGTCATTCAGGGATGTCATATTAATCCCATGTGGTTTGCCTATGCAGACTCTGTGAATTGTAGACTAAATATACTTGTGCTGCACTGCATGTGTACTCCTTTTCTTCATCTAAGATGTTTTTGAAGGAATATGTGTGCCTTCTACATGATATATTCTGTTATATTTTACGAAAGTTAGACTTAACCTTACATAAACAATATCTCTATCCTCAGATAGTCACACTCAGGTTCTCTTCACAGCCAAAAACTTGTAGAAAATTAATAATTTACCCATATACACTAGATACTTTAAGGATGAGAGAAATCACTGCCTGTTAGGTTCTGCTTTACTCTGCAGAATCTAAATGGGAGTCAGTATCTACACTTCATGAGTCCTGCTCCATGACTGTCTTTTTCATCTACAACTTGCCTAATGTGCAATTAAACTGTGACTTTATCACTCTACAGGAGTCTAGTCAACAACTGAAAACTAAACCCTCTTATCATATTTAATTAGACAATTTAACCATGCTGATTTCAGAATTGCACTTCTTCCTGATTCACATTTGGAAACAAAACGCAGAATGTTTAGAAAGAAACTGTCACATTGAACAGCAGCTCAAGGAGCTTTTCAAATCATAGTATCAGTCTTTCCTGATATACCAGCTCTTGAGGAACTTTCTCCATGACTCTAGTAAGTTGGGGACCAACCAGGGAGATTCTGATGTTGAAATCCAGAAATGTGTGGAACTAGAGCTATACTGTAAGCCAACAGCACTGAAAATTTTGAATGCTAATCAGTAATGAGAAAGTATAATTTCAAGAAACAAGAAACATCTTATATATGAGGTTCAGCTTGCTGTTTAGAGTTGAATGAAGACCAAAGTCAGTACACAGCCTTATGTTGTGTATGGATAGCTACATGGCTCAGTGATCTCACCAGAAAACAAAAAGCCTGAAGTTCTATGACTGAACACTCACATAGTAATGTTCTCAAAAATTAATTTCCAAATGAAAATTACTGAAAATGGCACCTTCTAACATCTCAAGTCTGCTCTATTCAGGAAGAAGCACAAATGCAAAAGCAAAAATTCAGTGGAGCCAGGATAGATTTCTAGGAAACAATTTACATGAGTCTGTATCTGAGAGAAGACATTGCTGGATGAATACTGATAAAGCAAACCAAAGTATAATTCTAGGCACTTTTAAATACAAAATACTGTTGATTATCTAACACCAAATCTTATATCTCTGATGAGTCAAACTGTGAAGCTACAAAGAGTTTTTAATGGTATGCAGTTAGAATAAATAATATTAATGCATGCCATTACAGGAAATGTAAGAAGTTCAATTTTTTTTTCCTCTTTGCATACGAAAACCATAACTTGGACGTTTGGAGAAACATCTAAGTAAATGCAACCACCAAATAATTTTCTTTTGTTTAGGAGCTGTATGACTGACTGATTCTTAATAACCGCAAAAATAGCTGTAGGCAAACAGCAATACTAAGCTTGCAATGCACAGAAGTGAGCTAAAAACAGATGCCAGCCCTCAGCTCTTCCTGTATAATTTGTACATGGAAATGATAGTAAAGTGATTCCTTAAACATATTTTATTCACCACTATCTTATTTCATGTGGCACTTCAAAACGCTCTTTTATACCTGGGTTGCTAGAATGGGATATCAGCAGCTTTTTTCTAGTGCATATAACTGAAAGGCTGTTACTTAAGGAAAGCACCATTAAAAAATGTGAATTTGCCAACAGTTACAACCCAATTTTATGCCTAGAATGGAAAAGTAATTACGGTATGTTGCTGTATTTAAAAGTACTGGCAAATCTTGATCTTTTAGTGTTGACTTGTTCACAACTAGAGGCACACATCTTGAGTCTCTTTCTGCGGTCTGTGTATATGAATTATAAAAGAAATAGTGCAAGCAGATAAGATAGAACTATTTTATCAGGAATTATATAATTAACTTTCAAAGTTCCTTTCAATCTTTTTAAAATTTTGTCACCTCTGTTAATTTTAGTGTTGATGACTCAATTAACTTTCTAGAAATAAGACTAGAATCTTATCTTTTGTTTCTCCTTTGTGAAAGGACTCATGGTGTTAGACACGAAATACTTAATACCACTCTTCAGCTTTAAAATGAACACCATTAACGATTCCTGACTAAACATTGCTCAAAGAGGATGAAAATCAAGTGACTTTGCATTCTAATTTTGCCAGAATAAAATCCTGCTGCCTCAGGTGAAATCAAAATAAATTCTCAAAGAATATGTGTGCTCTACTATACAGATGTATCCTAATGGCACTTCATCCAGCGCAGCACATTAAATACACTTACTGTCTGAAGCTTGTTAAAATAGGAATATATCTGTAATTTCTGAGGTAGACTCAAAAGATTAGGAGGTTAAAATTATTAAGTGTAGCACCTTTTGTCAGTGAAAATGGTCTTGAATGTGAAGGCTCTAGTGAGCTGACTTGATTCCTATATTGTTGTACATAAGCTGGATTTGCACTAACTGTAGAGTGCTGATTATACCTTCAAGCAAGATTTATTTTCCTGTAGAGGATCATCCCTCCTTATTTACTGAGCTAAGCACTTCTTGTGCATTGTCTTCTCTAGCATAACGTAAAGGGCCTTGTATTTAAAAAGTCTGATGGTGAATGAAGTTATGTATGTCTTCATTTATTTCAATTATTTATCATTTATGCATTCAAAATTATTGTAAGAAATACTGGTTTAGGGATAATTGATACTAATATTGTACAATTACTGTAAGTAGCCTTTGGGAATGGCAATGTTTTCTATCTCTGTGTTATCCCAAATTGGAGCACTGATGAATGTCAGATGATCAGCCACATTCAGGTGTATTTTTTCAGACTGAAAATTAAAATCCCTGGGTTTGTTAATACTCAAAATTCTCAAAACTCATATTTTTATCTAAAGAAAGAATGCAATCAAGAAATTTTTGTTAATTCAGGGAGCAAAAACCATTTTTAGAAAAGCCACAACAACAGCTTGGAAATGAAAGGTAGTAATATTATCTTTTATTCTATTTGCTAAAAGCGAGAAAACTAAATTGATGCTATAAGAGAGTGTAAGGTCACTGGAGATTGACACATTTGTATAATCCAGGGTTTTTTTTAATTTTTTTTTCTTTTATTGCTACAACATCCTCCCTGGTATGAGAATACTAATGTATCACTTCTTAAATGATTGCTCTTAAATCACAATAATTATATTTCTTTCACTTTGTCAATACTGGGTTTGTATTTGAAATGCAGCTGAGGCCACTGAAGGAGAAATAACTAAGCCAAGACAGGAATTTTTTGAATTCAGGAAAAGTGTCTCCATAGTAAGGGAAAATGTAGGCCCACTGCTGAATAAGGTGGGCATCTTAGTGGTGGAAGACCCAGAGAAGGCAGAGCTACTGAATGCCTTCTTTGCTAAAACTGTCTCCCACAAATCCCAGACCACGGAGATAGGGGGAAAGGTCTGGAGAGAGAAACATTTTCCCTCTGCAGAGGAGAACTGGGTTAAAGACCACTTGGGCAAACTACACATCCATAAGTCCATAGGCGCTGATAGGATGCACTGTGAGTGCCGAGAGAACTGGCAGATGTTATTGCTGGGCTGCTCTCCATCATCTTTGAAAGGCCATGGAGAACGGGAGAGGTATCTGAGGACTGGAAAAAGGCATATATCACTCCCATCTGCCAAAAGGGCAAGAAGGAGGACCCAGGGAACTACAGGCTGATTAGTCTCAGCTCCATTCCTGGTACGGTAATGGAATGACTTGCTTTAGATGTCATCTCCAAACATCTTAAAAAACAGGAAATCGTTGGAAGCGGTCAACACAGATTTACCAATGGTAAATCGTGCTTGACCAATCTGATAGCCTTCTATGATGTTATAACTGGATGGATGGATGGATGAGGGGAGAGCAGCAGATGTCATCTACCTTGGCTTCAGCAAGGTTTTTGACACTGTCTCCCATAACAACCTCCTTAGGAAATTGAGTACGTATGGGCTAGATGAGGGGGCAGTGAAGTGGATTAAGAACTGGCTGTGTGACAGGACTCAGAGGGTTGTAATTAACGGAGCAGGGTCAAACTGAAAGCCTGTAACCAGTGATGTCCCCCACGGCTCAATACTTGGTGCAGTCTTGTTCAACATATTCATAAATGAGCTGGACAAGGGGACTGAGTGTTTCCTCAGTAAGTTCATTGATGATGCCAAACTAGGAGGCCTGGCTGACACTCTAGAGGGCTGTGCCACCATCCAGTGTAACCTGGACAGGCTGGAGAGCTGGGCAGAGAAGAACCTCATGAGGTTCAGCAAGGGCAAGAGTAGGGTCCTGCCCCTGGGAAGGAAGAATGCCAGACACCAGTATAGGTTAGGGGCGGACCTTCTGGAAAGCACTTCTGAGAAGAAGGATCTGGGGTTTCTGGTAGATAGTAAAATATGCACAAACCAGCAATGTGCCCTTGTCACCAACAGGGCCAATGGAATCCTGGGCTGCACAGGGAAGAGTGTGGCTAGTAAGCTCAGGGAGGTCATTCTCCCCTTCTGCTCTACACTGGTGAGGCCACAACTGCAATACTGCATCCAGTTCTGGGCTCCCCAGTTCAGGAGAGACAGGGAACTACTGAAGAGAGTCCAGCGTAGGGCAACAAAGATGATGGAGGGATCGGAGCATCTCCATTATGACGAAAGGCTGAGAGAGCTGGGACTCTTTAGCCTGGAGAAGAGAAGGCTGAGGGAAGACCTTATTAATGCTTATAAGTATCTGCAGGGTGGGCTGAAGGAGGATGGAGCCAGACTCTTTTCAGTGGTTCCCAGTGACAGGACGAGGGGCAATAGGCAGAAGCTGGAACAAAAGAAGTTCCATTCAAATATGAGGAAAAACTTCTTCATGGTGAGAGTGACAAAGCCCTGGAACAGGCTTGCCAGGGAGATTTGTAAGTCCTCCTCTCTGGAGATCTTCAAGACCTGCCTAGATGAGTAATGCGCTCTAGGCAATCCTGCTTTAGCAGGGGAGTTGGACTAGACGATCTCTAGAGGTCCCTTCCAACTCTGACAATTCTGTGATTCTGTGATTAGTCTAAACAAAGCTCATTCTGTTCCCTTTTTACTGTAATTTCTGTTCTAGGAATTTAAGATACAGTGGAGTAACCAAGCTGGCACACAGAAATCCCACTGGCAGCACAACTCTGGAGATTACAAAGCAGATAACTTCAAAATTACACATACTGTGTGAAAGAGAACCCAGACTCATTTATTTGATTTTAACAAATACAAGGATTAGATTCCTAGGAACTGACTTCACTTTTACTTAGCCTTCATTCAAGCCAGTTCCCATGGGCAGTTGTATGAATTAAAACAAGACAAGACCTCACATTTGGCTCAGTAGGATTTGTAATGTCATGTGCCACAATCTGAGATGTCTGTCTCTTTGAACAATATCAGTCTTTCTATACCCTTTTGAATGACCGTGTTTCTGTTCACTACCACAAGTTTACAAGTTTGTAGTGACATTTTGAATGTTACTCACTCTGTAAGAAAGAGGAGAAATCAAACGTATTTTGTACTTAAACGATGACAGGAATGGTTGTTATTCTAGATATTTTGCATCAAGGAACCGAATAGTGAATTTCAATTTCATGAGTGATCTTAAGTGTAGAAATACAACCAAGCAGTCCTATGCACATAAGTGAATAGTAATAATGGTGACAATGTTTGTGACTCTGTCCTTCATTGGCATATACTGAGAGTCTACATAGGCTGACCTTGCAAATGTCATATTTTGGTGGTAAATGCTCTTAGTAGCATGGTAGAAATATTTCCTCCTGTTCATAACAATTTGCAAAAGTGAGACTGATCCCCATGAAATGTTGAGCCCCTTGATGAGGTCTTTCAACTCCTTATATCTTAACTGCAAGTTGAATATTTCACACAGGCTAACTTTTGATTTAGTAGATTAATTTATGTCTTTTATTGCCTTTCTCATAGTCATGGCTACCTAAAGGAATAGACTTTACTATAACATAATCAGGATGGACAGTAGGACTGTCAATATTCCCTAAGCAGTCCTCAAGGATTCTGCATAGTGGGGTTTTTCCCTACTTTTACTGCAACACTTTTAGCATGTAGAAAATCTTTCTTACGGAATAATATTCATGAATTTTTCTACTCCTTTCCAGAAAAGAAAAGTAGTGTGCATTTTAAGTTGTAAATTTATGCTGAAGGCATGAGATACTCCAACAGCTAAACTAAATCTTAACTACCTTATCAGTTTAATTGTAGAGGTCTACACTTCTGTTCTTTAAATGAAAAATGAGAAAATCTAAACCTAGATTTTTAGTTGTAAACTAGAATCTTCTTGTTATACAAATCATCACCAAGCTTTTACATAAATCAATGATATCTAAAAACCTCATGCAGGGATAACTAGCAGCCAGCATCTAATCATAATTATTCTCTCATGTTCTAAGTTATTAAAAGTCACACTATGATATTTAATTTTTCAAAAGGAAGAAGTTTCTCCCACCAGCATCTAAAAAGTAGAAGACATGAGAGTTTCAATGTAGTATAAATAGAAAGCCCCACTTAACTGTGCTTCTAGTCTACGGTTAAACTGGAAGATCATAAAGAAAAGATACATTATACATGAACTTTTATTTCATAGCATTTACATTTTCTTTGTGCATGCAAAGGAATTCCTGATTCAATCAAATTTCTGGTAACCTTCAATTTGAAAATTGTGCTTACGTGGCAGAATGGATTTTAAAAAATAATAAAGGTTAAAAAAAAAAGGAAACTTATTTAAGGTAGCTAGCTGGCTGCCTATCAAATTGCAAATATAAATGGAGCAGCCTCATTGATTGTGTTATGAAAACTTAACTTTTTTCTCTTGCAAATAGGTCACTTCTTGGCTCTATGATTTTTAACCTATATGAAAGTTAACTTGCAACACAGTGAACACCCTATTTCATCACAGGTCAAATATATAGTAACACAAATAATGTAAGTAAATGGGTAGGGCTGATCCCTGCTGCAGAAGAACCATGATGGCTTGGTCAAGTGTGAATAAGGAAAAAGAAAAAAAAAAAAAAAGAGGCTATTACTATGGACAAACATAAGATTATATCAACGTGAATAAAGAACGAATGTCATTCTTACAGGATCTTATACTAGATTCTAAAATAACTCTACAAAGTGCTGTGGGACTGTGACAGGGTTGAACATAACCTTCCTGTAAGAGACCTTCACTATCGAGTCACTAGAGCACTGCTGTCCAAGCTACAACCAATTTTGGAACAGCCTGTTCAGTTCTGCTATGACTGTCATCTAGGAGATCTCTGATAAAAAGGAGGGGTTTCAGAGGACATTTGAGAAAATAATTAAAGGAATGAAAACAGACCTGAACAATTCAGAGTCCAACATATCTCATCAAAGGTAAAGATTAATGGAGAAGTGACTCAGCCACAGCCTGTAAAGATCTAGATAGTTTTTATCATTCATTTTCCCATCCAGCAAACAAAAGTAAAATGAGATCCCATGACTGGCAGTTGACAATAGACAAGTTTGCCCTAAGACTGTAGTGAAATCTTCTAACGGCAGACTATTTGAAGTATTTATCTAGAATTACTTTTCAGTCTCACCATGCTGTCTTAAAGTAGTTCTTGTAATTTTTCCTAAAATCTGCTTTTTAGAACATTTTTTTAATAACATGATGTTCTTTTCAAAACTAATAACCTACAGACAACTTAACTGATAACTATTCCTTCCAGTATTACAGGGTAAATTAATTCAGTGGATACTTCAGATAAAATACAAGGATAATTCACCACCTTAAGTGAAAAATATCAGGATTATAAGCCTCTATTTCATTAACAGTTTTGTGATTTAAATGCATTTTTACAAAACCTCTTAATTGAAGATTAATTTTTTTTCTTTGTCAAGAAGTCTACTTTTTATTCATGAGTCCAGAGATTTTTAAAAAATAGCAACTATTTTGATTTCATCAATTGGGAAGGCAATATTTTGAGTTAAAATCCTGATTATTCAGGTTTTATTTTTGTTTAAATGTAGTAGGATGAGGATTACAGATAATCTGAACAAGAAAATATTCTATTTTTTGGTAAACACTCATTCACTTTTAAACTCCATGTGTCTGTGATTGAGCACTAAAGCACCATAATTAAAACATGGAATGCTAGATATAGCATTCAGGTTGAATTTTCTTTTCTGGTTAAAGGCTGAGAGACAAAAAGATGGGGCTTATTAACAGTACTGTATGAAGAAAGAGAAATCACTGCAGACTGAAGTAAGTCCCACTGGGGGCCTAACAAGCACCTGCCATTTCCATGCAGTGAGAGATCAATCAGGCTCCGTATGCAGCAAACTGACCTGCCAGAAACTGAACTACAAGGCGGAGAGAAGAAAAATGATCAATTCCCCAAATTCTGTGCTCTGTGTTTAGAACACAAAGTGCTGTGTTCTAAACACTTACACTGTCTTGGCAATCATGATATCTCAGTCAAATTCAAAATCTGCAGTGAAACTACAGTCTAACATACAGAAAAAAAAAAAAGTATCCAACGTGTATTGGTAAACAAATTCCTTCTGTTGAGTAAATTCAGTTGCATTACAAGGAAAGCAAGTTTTGCGGTTACAAAATTACAGTTGCGAAGAAACGCTCAGGTTTTTGTTATAATGTATAAGACTGCAGTTTAAATTTTGCAGACTTCAGTTCATTGTTTACTTGATTTCTGCTTGCAGTGGGGACTGAGTTAGCCAAGAGAATAATAAATCACACTAAACATATACCAAACACAACAGTGGCAACTGGGAATGAAAACAAGAGAATTGGAACTTGGTATTTGTCTATTTGCTAGAAAGTGTAGTTATCAACACACCTATAAAGGTCACTTATTATCAAGCAGAAGAATAATCAAATAAAGAATATTGCACATATTTCTAGGTCCTGCCAAACTGTTTTTGGCTTCGGTCAGTGCTTGGGCACATGGATACAGTTTCGTGTTAAGGTAAGAAAGAAACAATCTCAATTTGCAAAGATCAGAAGCCATGACTGAAATCTCTAGACATTACTGTTCTTTCCTAGATGAGTTTCCTAGATAACTCAAATACATCTTAAAAGGTGACATGATCAAACAAAATTGTCTGGAATTCTGGGGAAAGCACTGAGATCATGCTTTTCTTATGTGATTAGCCTAAACCTTTTAATATTTTCATGTTCTCTCTCAAGTGTTCTTAAAGCTACTTTCCCGCAATATGAAGTATGATTTTTCATTTCCTGTTATACAGAAGACAGCTGTGGAGCAGTGGTATAGCAGTAAATAATACAGGATGGGAATCTGTTTGGTACACAGAAAAAAATCAAAGAGCCTTATTAGAATTATTTATTTGCATTTACCCTTCACTACTCATATGAAGAATGATGATTATTAATGAAAAACCTCAATTAAAAAAGTCCAACACTGTTTTTTGATGGAACACAAGAAGTCCGGGCTGGCAAAAATTAAAAATAAAGAGAAAAGCCAAAAAAATCAAAATAACATTGTATTGTTCATTAATGGAATAGAAAAATAATTTTGTTTGAAACAATACATTGGGAACAGATAGTTTGATCCTCAGAGAAAATTGTTTGCTTCTCATTCACTTGAGAAATGGTTCCAGAACAGTTCATTCTTGCACAAATACTGTGTTTGAATATTACCAATGTCAGTGTCTGCAGAGGTTATCTGCCAAGTAAGTGCCTGTAGTAGTAAGTAAGTAGTTTTAGCTCAAGAGAGATCCAAAGACGGCTATAACTTTTCCATCAAACTTGCAGAAGCAAAAACATGAGTTCTATCGTATGCGGTCAAGCTTCTAAGCAGTTCCTTCAGCTCTGCCAGTCTCTGCTTTAGTTCCTGCTCTATTCTCTGGGACTGCATTTAGGTTTCAGCAAATCCGTCTCCCCATTAGTTTTGTTCCTCCAATACCCTTGTTGATATATTTAATTTTAATATTACACCTTCAGCTGCCTCACAGAGGCAAATACCACATGACACCATGTGCATTGTGTTGCTCTTCAAACTGATGTGAAGTTCCAACTTCACTGAAGTGAACAGGAAGTCTTCCATTGATTTCAGTGGCATCATGGTTTCACACAGACTCTATAAAACCTGTATGTAGGGATTGCACCATAAATCCTGATATTGCTCAGTGACCTGAACAAGGTCACACTGAACTAGCATTCAGTAAATTAATTTGTACATTCAAAGAAAAAATATTTAATTGATGACAGTTATGTAGGCATTTGTTAAGCAAATGATTAAAACAAGCACTCAATAAAGATTAAAAAGAAAAAAAGAAAAAAATAAATTATCCAAATCCAAAAACCCTACAAAAAACCTCAACAGAACAGCACATGTAGAGAAGGAAACCAAAAATAATTTCTTTCACACAAAACAGAACAGAATTTAAGCTGTTCTGTAATGTGTAACATTCTCGCTTATTAAATAAAAGCATGAAATTCTGTCTTTTTGGCTTTTAAGTATCACCCAAAATATGCCAAAATATGTACTTCTGCGTGAGAGCTAAGTACACAAATGCTGAACAATGTTGCACTCTTTAGTGACTGCTTCTTTTTCAAAAACCGATTTCAGGATGACATAAACATCTTACTAGCAAGTTCAGTATATGGAATCTTTGCCACTTGGCTTTGCTGTGATACAATGCTTATGGAAGATACTCAAAGCTATAGCTGTGTAATAATACTCAGAATAAAGACTGAATTATTTCTCTATCTAGGAATCACTACAGTCATAGTAATAGCAGGATAAATTAAATTCTTCCTAAAGTAATATTTAGATACCTTACCTCAAGACAGCATTTTTACATTATTTAATATCCTGTTTCACCTAGTTCTGAAAGCACTAATACTCTCTACCCATTTCTCAGTTTCATCTCATATTTCCCTGTGTTGTTCTATTAAATATCAGTGTGTGTGTGTTCATACTGACACACAGGGAAGCATGTGTTCTGGAGAGAATCCTGCTTTTCTTCTGCGTAATCTTCTCTATCATCTATTGTCCCTAAGCTAAAGTGCACCTAACTTCCCAGAAAAGTTGCAAAAATTTTTATGGTCAGCCACAACCTGGAAGGCAAAGGAAAACACAGTGTTTAATTCCTAGGTAGCAAGCTAACAGCTATCATCTATATTCCTTACAATATGTCTATAAAACTTTACATTCACAGCCTGAAACATATTGAGAAGTTTGCAAGAGCTCAGCTTAGAAGTTTGAATAAAAAAAACCAAAATTATCAATATTAATTCTCAGGTATTTTTAAAGCATGTCAATCCCTTTTTCCTGGACCATCAGCAAATACACCACTGTCCAGTTTATGCTGAAAAGACTTCTGTTACAAGTGCAGAAGAAATATTTTAAAACGCTGCTTTCCTAAACAAATTAGAAGGACTCCTTCTGAGTACTCATAATACGTGTTTATGAACTATTTTAATTAAAACACATATCTCTGTAGTTAACTTAAAACCTATATTTCAATCTGGCTGCTTTATTATAATTTTCAAGTTTCCTGTATCACACACATACATTTTGAAAAACAAATATAAATAAAATATGACAGAATAAACACTGATTGGAACATTTTGGAACATCATTAACGTACCCAATTTACATGGCATAAATCTGCTAACATCTGCAGTGATATAAAATCCCCCAACATCTTTCACATCATGAAGATGAAAGCAGCTTTTTTTTTTTTTTTTTTTTTTTTCTTCATTTGGTACAATAAATAAAACATTGTATTCTGTTTCACATTTAACACGAAACCAATGAGTGCCATTCCAGGGCATTAGCATAGAACATTAAAAGGAGGAAGCTGGCAATATGATGCTGAGCAGTCTAAGTAATCTGCTATCCCAGGACCTAAAACAAGAAATTACCTCCACCAGGCAGTAACTCATTGTTCTGGGAAGCTTCAATTTAAATAACCTGAACTACAGCATCATCTCCCTTGGCATTTTTCACATTTCTTGATTTCCATCACCAAAACCAAACAGTAGAAATTTAAAGGAGAAACAATATATTAAATCTGAGGAAAATCATGCATTTATGCACATTGACAGTGCAGAAGGTTCTGAAACCATCACCGTTGATTATTCATGAACTATATTAAATCCTGGTGTACTCAGATAGACATTGTTTGGTTATTTTTTAACTAGGAAAATGTTTTGGGTTTTTTTTTAATCCTGAGAAGAAAATAATAAAAATCTGCCAAAAATCTAGACTTATTCTGAAGGTTGCCTACTGTTGGTGTAAATGCCGTTGTATTACAGTTACATTCACAGTGCACTTGCACAAAGGTGCAATAAGTCTTGTACATTTTAAGTCATTCAAGCCTAAAAATGAAAGTCCAGCCTAATACGCAACTGCCACATTTTTGCTTCAGTCAAACTGTTTTGATCAATGCCCATTTGTATGAAGAAATTAAATACTAAAGTCTTTATTCAGGCTGAAAAAGCATCTTCAATCTTCTACTGGCAATGGAGAGTCCAGCCTATCTAATAGTAACAGATTTATGTTTTGAACATATGGTTTTTTTTGTATTGTATGTCCGTCTGAAGAACAGACAACTCAGATTCACTTCACATCTATATAGGTTCATCCAACAAAATGTTAAGTCTTTAAAAACCACCCTACTCTGCAAAGTCCTAGAGAAAAATGACTGTTGACAAGCCCTTTAATTGCATTCTTGATTTACATAGACCTATGGTAGCAGCAACCTATCACCCACAAGGTGAAGCTAAGAGGCACAGTTGGACCAAAATATTCTACTGAAACATATACTATAAAAACTACAAACACAGACGTAAGCTCTATTTTAGGGGGCTAATAATCTTTGCAGTGGTTATCTTATTCTTTCATCTTTTTCTCTTTATTGTCTCCTAAGGGAACACCATTTTTAAAGGAGATTGTTCCAGAGCTCATAGTGCACAAAGATAGTATCAAGGAATTAAGAAATATAACCTATTAGTTTATTTCTGCACTGATATTAGGCCACTTAAGAATAAACCTCTTGGAAATAACTTGTAACCAATATTATCTCTATCTTCTTGGCTTTTACAGAACTCAGTTTTATTTTAATGGATATTGTTCATTTACTGAAAAGGTTACAGATCTTATAAAGTGTTTGATTATTCATCAACAACAGAAATTTTTTACACATGCTATGAAGAAAAAAAAACCCAAACCCCAACACATGGAAATCATAACCAGAACATAAGGAAGTAATAGAATGAAGAAAACCACTGGCCATGCATAAGGGTCAAGTCTTCTAAGGCTGGACCACTACATCGGCCAGACCCAGCTGTGGAGGAGCAGAAACTGGCTAAATCCCGAGGCTCTTAAGTCTACAGAAGATGCCTTTGTGCACAGAACCATGTGATTATATACAAGGTCTGTATCTCTGACATAGAAATTGTCTACCTCTGCATTTGTAAGTACACATGAAATTATCATTGAAAAGGAAATATCATCCTATGAGAAGGTTTATTTGGGAACATTTTCCTCTCTGAATATGAAATTAGGGACCTATTCTTGAACTAATGCATAGAGAATTTTATTAATGCAGCATGCTGACAACTTAGAAATTGTACCAACAATTCGTAGTTGACGCTGTAGTCAATACAGTACAGTACGTCTTCAGTCTTGCTGATGCTAGCAAAAATTTGATGATTTGTACATGACTTGTGAATAGGCCTGTGCCTGCACCAAGGCCTCATTAAAAAATGAAAAAACACCCCCCAAAAAAACAAAGTAGGAATTATTCATAGTCTTCCTGGGAGCATCATTATATTTTTCAAGCATAGCCAGGACAACTATGGACTTAAAAACATGTGATACATACAAAATCAGTTAATAAAAATGAGTTTGAAAACACCAACAGTAGAACACTAACTTTATTACTTAGCACTCCTAACCTGGTTGCTGATCACAAGGTTTAATTGTCCCTTCTCAAAGTATTACTTGAGTCTGCAGACCACTTTCACCTAAATTTCATAGAAATCTCAAAAAACACTAAATCCCTGAATGTTTCAAAGGTTGTCTATAGGGCAGAGCAAAAAAATTACTACTGACTAATGAATGCTTATAGATGCTCTTTGTGTGGGAAGGACAGCAGCTGGATGTCAGCAAAACCAGCCTGTTCTTACTGCTCGGAGGCCAAAAGTGACAGGTAAGCTTAGGCAGGAAGGAGCACAGGAAATAGTAGGGAGGGGATGCAGGGGACACAGAAGAAAACAAAAGGCCTTTGCAGGCTCTGAAAAAAGCTGGTCATCTTGGAGTATTCGGCAACATGAAGGAAAACGAGTCAGGATTATGGGGAATAAAGACTACAGCTTCACTAGTCCCACAGTTTCCAGGACAACTAAAACACCATACACTTGAATGTATAATGTAACATATTTTCAAAAGAAAAAAAATTATTTTTCTTTTTCATCCAGTAATTGCAAATAAGTGCTGTTTTGGGTTTGGTTTGGGTTTTTTTTTGTTGTTTTCTTTTTATTTTTTTCTTTCAGATTATGTTATTTTGGTTAAGCTCTATAACACTGTAAAGATTTCCTTGAAAAGTCATATAAAACCTGCCGTGCAGATATTTCACTTTTTACAACTCAGCTACAATACCCTTCTAAGCTATGCTGCCAAATTTTTATGCAATGCTTGGTTTCATGGCAGAATTCTTTGTATGAATACAGACATTCATATGGCACATGTTTTGTGCTTGTCTGTTTTCCTTTCAAAAATTGTGTTATGTCTATGCAAATTCCCTGTACTTCAATAATTTTGTTAAGAGCTGGCAAATACGCTCAGTACTGTATCTTCCAATAGGGATAATGCTCAAATATAGACTGCCTTGTCAGCAACTTCTGCAACACTTTGGGAGATGCTCCGAAATTTTTTGTTACATTTTAAAGTTCATTAATTTGACACATTTAAAATATATATGCATTATAAAATCTTACATTTCTAGCTTCCATTAAAATGTCTATATTGGAGAAAACGTGATTTTGTCAGTGCCCTTTATTTCCTTGAAGTTCACCATTAAAGACACAGCATATCTATTCTTTTCTTAGAGTTTTATTTTATATGTTGAGTCAAAAACAAATAAAATCTTGGCACAAAACCTATGCTAAGAGGATATTTTGGCCCAGTTTTCTTTTGATTTTCCTAAATGAAAAATAAAATATTACTTCTAGGAGATGAAATGGGAGTGGATTTCTGGATTACTAAGTATATATATTGATCTCCTAAAACTCAGATGACAACCTGTCAGAACACTGTGACTGTTTCAGTAATGCAGGTAGAGACATTTTCACACTCCCTTGAGCAGAACAGCTGCACAGTATGCTACTAAAGTACTCTTGGTTTAACTTACTAATACAACTTCAAACACCTGTCAGTGGTCTTACATTTTTTATCAGTTATTAAAAAGGATGAAGAGATACTGATGAAACGCAGCCATTTGACAAGTATTTGTGTTGTATTTAGATGACCTACTATCTAGTGTTATTAAACACACACATTTATTCTTGATGTAATACCATTGATTTCAGTAGAGTTAGTTACATCAATAGTGAGAAGAAGGAGAAGCAAGCAGTTCACAAAGGAAAAACAGAGACTAAAGGCATTGTGTTTAGTGTAACGCAGCCTACTGAAAAATGGGATGGCTGCCATACCTAAGAAGTGCCAGTATGCACTTAATCTCTCTTCCCAAACAACAAATGAAATGGAGGTGAAAGCAAAGCTGTCCTCCTCCAGGTAAAATTGTTTCCTGGAATGAGAGCACCAGGGGATGATTTGACTTAAAAATAAAGACATAAAATGTGACTATAAAAATAAAGCTAGGCATCAAACTTAAATGTTTGAGATGTGCCTCCCTGAAATGTGTTTTGTACCACTCCCCTAGCCTCCACTGAACACGTTTACTCTGATGCTAGATGGGTAAATCTGATCCTCTGGCTTGCCTGCAGTAGCCAAGCTATGCCACAGCCTGGTTCAGATCCCCTAATGACTTCGATTTCTTCTTCTTTCATAAACAACAACTTACTATAGAAACATTTCAAAAGGTGCAGTAAACAACTCTGCAATGATCACTTGCAAGTAACATGATGGGATAAGACAAGCCACCAAAATCTTTAGGTTAAATCATTAACCTCTAAACCTGCCAAATCCAATCTTTCAACTTGCATGTCTTTTGGAATTTTTATTTATTAGATATCTCTGAAATTACTATGAAATGAAATTCAAAATTTTCATTAATAAGGTATACTTAAAAGTGTGTATATTGAGGAGATGGATATCTGCCTTTCTAAACTAAGGCCCCTCTGCTCTCCTCCGGATTTAGGAAGGCAAGAATATGAAGTTTGGCTAAACCCCTAGGGGGAGACATGTCTGTACCTCAACTAAGGATGTTGATAATGGGGACATCTATATTTGGCTTGTCAGTCTAGTAGCTAAACCATCCATCTAGGATGCCTCCTAGGCTTGTTTATTGCAAAGAGGATTGAATCCCCATTTTCTGCGTTCCAGGAAAATGCCATGGTCATCAGGAAAATACCTCAAATAAGACTATTTTTCACTCTTCCAGAAGCTAAACCACCATGCAGCGAATCTTGAAGTCCCGTGGAGAAGAAAGGATAATCTCTCCAAGCCCAGTATTTGACACTCATTGGGGAACAGAACAAAGGATACAGATCCCTGTCCATGAAAAATATATACAATTTTATGTTGACATTGGATAAAAAACAGCCTGAAGATATTTTAATTATCTTCTGGAGATACTTAACCTGTCTACATAACCACTGAGAACAGAAAATTCAATGTCCTGATGGAGATCTAGATAGGCACTCCTCTGCCTGCATAGTAAAACTCAGACTCCTAGGCTGTGCCTTGTTATAATTCAATACAAAATTTGCATTTCTCAGAAAGAAACCTCATCATATAAATTGATATCCTAGTCCAAGTCCCAGGTGTGTCATCTTTCAAAGTGAAAAACTCAAACAACTGACTTGCACCTGATCTTTCCCACACTAGAGCTGTGTCACAACATCTAGAGGATGTCACAGAAGGAAGGTGTGCCCTCTTCACCCAAAGCTGCCCTGTACACCTCTCAGCTATAGTAATCCTTATACCTGAGACAGTACCATTCCTGAATATATCACCTAGACCACTAAATGTAGTAGCTTCAGTTGTAGGACTCACTTCATATGGAAGACAAGAATTTATCTCAGAAGTCTGCAAAAAAACATCTTTCATTAAAATATATGAATGATTAGGCATAATAAACATCACCATTCAACTTTACCCCATCTAGTCTCAAGTGTCTTTCAAATGGGTGACAAAACTCCTTTAAGGGCTATCTAGAGGGAAGAGGATTCAGAAGGCTTCCTCTACTGTTACAAGAACTAAGTCTTCCCATAACTATGACACCTTTTTTTTTTTTCGTTTTACGTATTCAACATTGCCGCACTATAGAATGTATAATTCTTTTGTGTCTGGAATAATTATGACAATTTTTCTGCACAGGAAAAAGCCACTCATAAAAGATATTCTCAGGAGTAAAGGAAAAGAGGTAGGAAGAAAAAAAGAAAAGAACAACAAGAAGCCCTCAGGGGAACTGACCTATTCTCACTTTATTTTGAAGTAATTAGTTGGTCATTTTATTATTGTTAATGATTTCAAGGATGTAGGAAGTGAGTTAATTCTAATTCAGGCTACAGGATGCATAAGACAGATGTAACACTGAAACACTACCATCAATCCATGCTCTTTCAGTCACCTAAAAGAAAATGGAATATTACTCCACAGCACAGTTCAAGTTTCTGTGACCACTGTCTGTCTGGCTGAACAGACAACTAATCTCTGTCAGAAAAATTAAGTCTGTCTGATGACTCAAAGCAATGTTAGAGTATCACAATCTTCCCCTCATAGGGTTTATGAGTTATTCCACAATGGCTTTTATAAAGATGGTAAAAAGAAATCAGAATGTTAGAGCTTTTAAGGACCAATCAGTTAATCTGTTTCATATCCTACCAATACAGGATTGATGCCCACAGTAGTCTTTCTAGGTCTTTGTCAGAACAAGCTTTGAACATATTTGAGTTGGAGTTTCCAGCTCTGAGAAACTATTTCATAGCCTAATAGACTGAACTGGTTTGTTGTTTTTTTTTTTCCTAAATTTTTCTCTATCCATAGTTTCATCTCTGCACGTCGTCTTATATCCTTTCTCTTCCTCTATGACTTTAAAATGTTGAATTAGTCATGGATTGTTACTGGTTTCATCTGTCTCCCCTATTAACCACCACTTCAGTCAGTTCAACAATTTTTTGTGCCCTACATAGACAATTCTACATGTGTTTGGTTATTCTTTAATTTTTCTATTGGATTAGGGTGAGTTTTACCTACATTTTCTCAGGAGCTATCATCAGTTACATTTTAGCTCTTTCGGGGACTTTTATATTATCATTTGATTTTTATGGGTATCCTTCTTTTAAATTCCATTTAAGTCTTAACCTAGCCAGCCTTTAATTGCCAAGTCCACCCAAGACAAACTGAAGTAAAGTAATTGTGGGGACAGAGAGAACAGGATACAAACAGAACTTCCAGAGGAATTCAGAAATACCTTGGTTTAAGAAGCAAAGTGAATAAGCTCTAACACTATCTGAAATGAGTATTTCAGCACCTAAAATATACCTGAGTCCCTAAAGGACTTCTAATCTGCTACCAATGCTCAAACTATGCCCAAGTCACCTGTACAGCTCTGAATCCAGCACAAAAACATGACCGGGTAGAGGAGTACATCTCTCAATTCTTACACATATCTTACACATATTCAATGAAAAAAAAAAAAAAAAAAAAAAAAGAAGAGGATC